>CM051460.1:185368130-185968130 GCA_028095005.1 Rhynchospora pubera
TAAATTTGTGAAGAGTTTGGATTGTTTATAATTTTTTTTTCTTCTTCCTTCTTCTTCTTCTTTCTTCCAACGATCCAAACGCGCCATAGAAACAAAGAGTGGATGATGAGGCTTGTGAAGCAGAGAGATGCTTCTTCAATGCCTTTACTTTTTCTTTTTTCTTCTTTTCTTTGTTAGTACGTTGGAGACGGCCCATGGGCCTCACGTATCAAAAAAAAAAAAAAAAACTTCAAAGGAACAAATCCTTGTATTTCTTTTTGTGGAGTATATATCAATCAAATGTCAGCGTTTACTGCTTACATAAGTACTTGTGTTAATTATTATTACAACCAAGAAATAATGACTGACCCATGTGACCCCTCAGTTTCTACTTCTCTCCATTGTGTAACAGAATTATAATATTTGAATAATTAATTTTTAATTAAATCAATAGAAAACTTATATCAATTTTTTTTTACGTTTTAACTATAGAGATTAACAATGAAATTATGTTTATCCTTTTATGGGGGACGAATGTAGAATTTATTAGGTAAATTATTTATGAGCTCATAAAACTTAGGTAAAAATATTTGATGGAAAAGGAAAATTATGGAAGAAATTGTTATAATTAATATTATTAATTATAATATTAATGTGGCCTATATATTAAATATAAACCAAGTTCATTTATGAAAATTACCTAAAGGGTACATTGGATTTTGATGGAAAATCCAATGGACCATATTAATTACAATTCTGATCCCTTTAATTGCCTTAGTCAATTATTATTTCTCTCTCCTGTCATAATTTGGCACTTCTTCCCTAAAAATTTCGCCTAAAAAGAAAAGACAGAAAGTGAGAAAAACGCCATTAATTTCAGCCATCATTTTGGACTAAGGTGAAATTAAAGAAGATCATATTTCCGTATAACGATGTCTTCTCTACAGTCCTGTAAGTTTTTTATTATGATTTACTGATTTTATATGAAATACGTTGATTCTAGAATGTTAATTAGAAATATTATTATAAATTAAATATTTCATTCTCTATCATTTGGTATCGGAGCAGTACGTAATTTCATATAAAATACTTACAAATTTTTCAGATTCAGCTACTAAAATTTAATGGTATTTTTCATATTTAAATCAGTAATTAATGGTAATTTTTTAATCTGAAATTTAATAGTACTTATTAGATTATCGTGGCGTATTTCCAATTTTCTGGAATTTTCAACTTTGTGTGCTTATTGGGGTGTGTTATCAAATCATTTTACTTTCTCTTTTCCTTCACGTGTTCACTCCAGAAACATTACTTTTATCTACTTGGATTGGATACAAACCTTTAGTTCAATTTGTATTTCCAAACCATATCACATCCGTTAATTGCTGCACAATTTGGCAAATAAAGAATAGTAAGCATGCGCCCCAAACTTCCTAGTTTGTATAGAATCAATAAAATAAAGAATACGCCATTATTCTTAATCAAAGAAAGGTTGGTTGTTTATAGGATTTGAAAATTAAATGTTTATTTCTCTTCTGTACGCGTCGTGTTTCTGGATCATGGTGCGCTACTATTATTAATTTCATTCCTTTACATTCACACCTTTTCATCTTGTCCCATTTATAACTATCTTAATGTCTAATTCAATCACTTGAGTACATATGGTAACCCTTTATTTTAACAGGGAATTGAATTTAGTTTATCACAAAAATTTATCATCATAATTTATAAAGTATTCAAAATCATTTATAACTTTATGATGTTTTTTAACCGTACATAATTTTTTTGTATGATTTATGTGTGATAATTAAGTATATGATCTTATATTATATATATACAAGTAACCAACGAAACTATGTTATATATATAATTTATTATCATATAAATCTACTTTTAATATCTTGTCGTTATCAATTTGACAAACTTTAATTGTGACTACCATTTTATTAAAAGGAACTATGTTTTACATTATGACTTTTGTATTACGATTATGCTTGACATTTAATAAATTATAATGTCAATTTTACCAACTTTAATTGTCAAGTATAATTTATTAAATGAATTTTGTCTTATATTTCAATTTATTTCTGCCCAACGGTGATATGAATTGATTTTAATGGATCAACTATTAAACCTGAAATATTAATTGGCGTTTTATTATTTCAGATTAATTAATTATTAGTCCCCTATAGTTGATCTAATTTATTTAATTTTATATATTTGTGGATTTTAGTTAATAGTATGCATTTTATTTGTCATGATGAATTTGCAGCATTGAACAATATTAGTACCCAAATGTCTGGAATACCATTGTTGAATTGAACTAATTTTTCAACTTGGAAAGAGCAACTCGAGATCTGTCTTGGTGTTCTTGAAATGGACCAAGCATTACGTATGAATAAACCTGAGAAACCAAAGGATGATGCTGCAAATGAAGCAAAAACTGCTTATGCAAAATGGGAGCGTTCTAATCGCATGTCTCTCATGATTATGAAAAGCACCATTTCTTTGGTGATTCGGGGAGGCATTCCTGAAAGGAATGTTGCTGGTGAACTTTTTACTGCTAAAGAATTTTTAGCCTCTGTTGAGGAGCAGTTTAAGAGTACATCAAAGGCTAATGCAAGTGCTCTCATAATGGAAATGCTCACTACCAAGTATAATGGGACTAGCGGTGTACGTGAACATATCATGATGATGAATGATATGGCCGCAAAATTAAATGGCATGGACATGGCAATTTCTGAAGGTTTTTTGGTTCATTTCATTATGACTTCTCTTCCTGCTCAGTTTGGTCCTTTCAAGATCAATTACAACACGCAGAAAGAGAAGTGAAAAATGAGCAAATTGATTGCCATGCGTGTTGAAGAAGAAGAAAGGCTTAAGACTGAAACACCTGACTTTGCACATGCTGCCATTGAAAGTCCAAAATAGAAAAAGAACAATGGTAAAGGAAAGAATAAGAATGATGCTGGTCTTGGTGTTAACAAAGCAAGTACATCTGGTACAAAACGTGTTTTTAAGTGCAATCACTGTAAGAAACCTGGACACGTAAGGAAGGAGTGTACCAAGTTCAGAGTGTGGCTTGCCAAGAAGGGTAATGATTTCAATTATATGATTTGTGAGTCTCTTTTAATTGATGTTCCCTTAAATACGTGGTGGGTTGACACTGGTACCTTTGTGCACATTACGAACTCATTGCAAGGATTCCTTTCCGTGAGGATGCTGGAAAAGGGAAAAAAGAAGCTTAAAGTAGCCAATAGATTAGAGGCTGAAGTGGAGGCTGTAAGAACTCTTCGTTTAGTCTTGAAGAGTGGCTTTATTCTCTATCTGCATGATGTAGTTTATATTCTTAGTGTTATTAGGAATTTAATTTCTGTTTCTAGACTTGATGTGTGTGGTTTTATGTTTCATTTTGGAAATAATGAGTTGAGACTATATCATAACTCTAAGTTTGTTGGTTCTGGATTATTATGTGACAATCTATATAAATTATGTTTGGATTCTTCCTTTTCTGATTCTTTATTATTCCTGAATGTTAATTGTGTTGATCACAAACGTGGCACAAAGAGAAATCGTGATGTTGGATATTCTTCCAAATTATGGCATCGCAGATTGGGTCATATTTCAAGAGATAGAATGCAACGTCTCATTAAAAATGAAATTCTCCCAACATTAGATTTTTCTGATTTTGAAAATTGCATTGAATGTGTTAAGAGAAAATTTGTTAAGAAAAATAAGAAAGGAGCTACTTGAAGTGGGGGACTATTGGAATTAATTCACACCGATATATGAGGTCCTTTTCCCACTCCGAGTCTAAACGGACACAAATCATTCATTACTTTTATTGATGACTCACGCTATGCTTATGTGTTCTTAATTTCTGAAAAATCTGAGGCACTAGGCAAATTTAAGATTTTTAAGGTTGAAGTTGAAAATCAGCATAATCTTAAAATTAAAGTAGTGCGATCAGATAGAGGCGGTGAGTATTATGGTAGGCACACTGACTTGGGCCAAAGTCCAGGTCCATTTGCTTTGTTTCTTCAAGAAAGTGGTATTGTTTATCAATTCTCTATGCCGGGTGATCCTCGACAAAATGGAGTGGCTGAAAGGCGTAATTGTACATTAATGGATATGGTACGAAGTATGATATGCAATACCACTTTACCATAATTTTCTTCTCTAAAAACAACAAGTCCAGCGGTGCTACTAAATGGATTGACCTCAAATATCTTGTTGTTAGACAGAAAATTATGGATAATGTTATTGTCATACAACACATCAATACAAGATCTATGTTAGTTGATTCTCTAACAAAAGCACTACCACCTACTCTTTTCAAAGAGCATGTAGCCGATATGGGTTTGGTTAGTGACTTGTGATGTTGTAATGAACAATAATATATTAATTAAGTTATGTATTTAAGCTTCATTTATGTATTGACTGAATTTATATTGTTTGCTTATTTCTTATGTTTGCGCATTAATTTAATTTATATAAGCAAATATACTTATGTGGATCCAATGAATTTAATTAACCATATGTTGGAAAGAATACCATTCTATAATTAATAGGGATCAAATAACATTAATAGTTATTTTGATTATATTAATTTAGTTTGGTATTTCTAACTGAACAAGGTTTAAGTTTTATTGGCCAATTCTGAATTTGTGTTTCATTATGATATTTTATAGGCCAAGTGGGAGAATGTTATAATTAATATTATTAATTATAACATTAACGTGGCCTATATATTAAATATAAACCAAGTTCATTTATGAAAATTACCTAAAGGGTATATTGAATTTTGATGGAAAATCCAATGGACCAGATTAATTACAAGATCCCTTTAATTGTCTTAGTCAATTATTATTTCTCTCTCCTGTCATAATTTGGCACCTCTTCCCTAAAAATTTCGCCTAAAAAGAAAAGACGGAAAGTGAGAAAAACGCCATTAATTTCAGCCATCATTTTGGACTAAGGTGAAATTAAAGAAGATCAAATTTCCGTATAACGATGTCTTCTCTACAGTCCTGTAAGTTTCTTATTATGATTTACTGATTTTATATGAAATACGTTGATTCTAGAATGTTAATTAGAAATATTATTATGAATTAAATATTTCATTTTCTATCAGAAATTGCATCCCATAATTTCAATTTAAATTTGCCACTGTTGTATTTATAGAATAAAGAGGAATATAAAATCTTAGAGTAATGCTAGAGTCTAATGCGTTTGATACTTAAGCCCGTCAAACGTGTTTGGATCTCAATTCTCGAGATTACAACGACAAATTTGTACTGATCAATTTGTTCTCTATAATGAAATCTCCTGGTAGATCAAATGATCTTTTTGAAGCTTCTTTATTATTTTTTTGAAATTTAAAAAATTTTCAAACCTAATTATTTTTTGACCCTCTAATTAGAAAAATCCAAATCAAATAGTTAATTTTTTTTTTAAAAAATATGGTTTCTAAAAATATTTCAATATGAAAATCACATTGAGCGGCTCGGATAAAATGTTTGAAATTTCAATAGTTAGGACTAGGATCGCATTTGACTCTACCATTTCTCAAACTCAAATAGATTTAAGTGATTATTTTAAATCAGGCAATCTGAATCATAATTTCATAGTAATTTTCTTAAAATCAAATAATCCAAATGACATGATACTCAAGCACTCCATTGTTTTTCTCGAGACAACTCCCAAATTTTCTTTTCTAATTGCGTATATGTAGGGTTTCCAATACCATACCGGCATCTCTATCGGGTTGGTGACCGAAATCCAATATTTTCAGTATTTTTCAAAAATTTCCGATATTTTCTTTTACATAATCGAATACCGTCATTTCAATCACAATTCCAGTATTCGATATTATTACCAGAATTTTCCGGTAACCAGTGAGTATCCAAAACACTGCGTATACGTATTTGGGCCCTAACTAAGATTTAAATCCCGGGCCTGGAGAAGGTGCTAGCTAGTTCTAGTGTCAGCAGATTCCAAGCGACACTCCTCGTATTCGTATCGACCATCTTTATATCTATAATAAAAGACGCTTTGCTTATTCCCCCACTTGTGGCTCACACCAAGCGCTTTCCTTCTAGCTTTGCATCTACTTTACATCTCTTCTTCGTCGGACCTTTATTTTCAACCTCCGCCATGCACTTCGTTTGGTTCTTCTCCACAGCGCCTCATCTTCACTTATTTGATTCTCATATCATCTTGCCTTTTTTTGTTGGTCTTTCTTTTTTCTCAATTTAGAGACTAGAATTTGTTAGTTTACAAGCTATTTAGACTAATTGGTGCTGTTAATATATAATGTGGCGTAGACCGCGTGGTCAAGGGAAGTTTATTAGGAAAAGAATGTGGTAACTTAAAGTGTCAAGAATCCAGATGTGCGTCATGCATCTTATCCTTGCTTTTCCCTTCTACCTAGGGTGCGTTTGGATAGGTGTGGGAAGAAGGGAAGAAGGGAAGAAGTGGGAAGAAGTATTGGGAAGTGTGTAATTTTGTGAAGAGTTTGGATTGTTTATAATTTTTTTTTTTTCTTCTTCTTCCTTCTTCTTCTTTCTTCCAACAATCCAAACGCACCGAATAGAAAACAAAAAACATGCAATAAAGAATCGAAGTCATGATTATCATGAAGAGTAAGGAAAAAAAAAAAAAAAAAAAGGAAATTCGCCACGCATATTTGTAAAGAAGTTAGTCATTCTAGAAGATGCATTGATTGAATTATTTCTGTAGGTAGAACATTTTGTGGAATAAAATGTTACTAATAACATATATAAGTAAGTTACTACTAAACGATGCCAATAGCAAATCATGCAACTATACAAAAAAAATGCATATCAGTTGAATACTAGGCTTCGATTTCATATAATAATTCATCGAATTCGTGATGGTATCGAGAGCATTTGTACTTCCATTTTAATTATTCAAACTACTATTTGGTAAATAATAAATAATTTTACGGGAGAGCATTCAAATTCATTTTGTATATTTTTAGCCAATGAACTTTGATTTTCTGGCACTCAATTTAAATTTAAAGATAAAAAAAAGTATGTGGACATACTATTGTGTGTATTTTATATAATTGAGTGTTATTAATATTTTGTTAAAAGGTCGTAAAATATAGATCGCTGTAATTTTTCAGCGTGTTTGATGAACGGCAAAGTTGCACAATATTTTTAACATATCATGTATATATTGTGCAAATAAGTATAGATTACGTTTTCAAGGGTTGGGTCTCAATCAATAAGTTATTATTGCATTTTTAACATTTTGTCGAAGATTACAAACTAAATTTAAAGTCTCAATCAATAAGTCATTCCAATGAATCCTCACCTTTTAAAAAAATTTAAAGTATCATTCAAACTATAGGCAAATCATAAACGAACAAGTGAATTTAGAAAAAAGAAGTACATTTTAGTGTAATTAAGTGGCTTTGAAAATTATAATCTTTCACAAACAGATACATAATTCTAAAAAAAAGGTGGAATTATGATTAAAAAAACTTTAAAATTTTGATTATTTTTTATAATTAATTAACGTAATATAATTAATTTGGATAAAATTTAAGACTTATAATTGAAATTGAATAATTACATTTGAGTGAAAAATAAAACGAATAGAGGATACAGTTGAATTTTGATCATTTTCTCTTAACTATAAAAACCCAAGCGTCCGTTCTAGACAGGCATTGAGGGTGAACTGCCCCCACCTTTCCGATGGATTAACCCACTCAAGATTAAGAAACAAAAAAGAATAAAAATGAATGTGAATGGATGAAAATGAGAAAACATTTCTTATAGAATTTGTTGGACTAAACAATTAACTTTATATTTGTCGATTTGCAAAACAATATCAAACTCTACAAATTCCTTTTCTAGTGATTTATAATTAGAGCGTTACATGCAGAATTATTAATTAGAGAAAGTTTACGACGAGTTCTGTAGCTTTACAAGGTGGCTAGAGACTAGTTAGAGTCGTTGATTTATGTATTTTTCTTGCTAAACCAATCTCATGCAGTTTACTACAGCAAAATGCTCAAATCTGCTAAGGTGCGTTATATAACGCATGGTTCCGTCGCACAATGCAAAATCTGCTAAGGTACATTATATAAGTATGCTGTCTTTATTCATATGTAATTATTGACTTGTAAACTCTCTTTTTTATTAATGAAATCTTGTAGGTGTTGACACCGATCAAGATACCGACTAATTATCTGAGCCACGTCATCCAATCAAAGGAGTAGTCAGAAGTTATTAATAAGTTAGTTGGGAGTTATTTTGAGTTTTAATTAGTCAAAAGTGAGTTAATAATCTGTTATGATAATTTGTGCTATCTTTGTGGTCGTCTAAGAGTTTATTTAATGTGTTTTGGTATTAGAAAAAATTGTTGAGATATTATATTAATGTTTAGTGGGTTTTCAATGTAGTAGAATACTATATAAGCTGAATATCATGATGTAATAAGGAGATTATTGAATTATTACGAATTTTGCTTGTGAGTTGAGTTTATCTCCTCTTTTATCCACTGTTGGGTCGAGTTCTTACTCCTCTTCTAGTGATGTATCGTTATGCTTGCTAGTTTGTCTAAGTCTCCCGATCCGAACGGCGTCATTTGGTATCAGAGCTTCTTCAGGTTTGATGGCTGATCGTCGTAGACAACACAACATCCACCATGAAGGCAAAGATCAATGCGTTACAAAGGTGCGAGAGCTGAAACAGCTTGTACAACAACTCCATGAGCGTGTTGCGCAATTGGAGGCTAATCGAAGCCAAGACCGCCGAATGAGGCATGGCCTTTCGAGAAGCACAACTTGTGAGAATCGGGATCGCCGACCGAGGCACGGTTCTTCCACTGGTAGCAATTGTGAGAATCGAGATCGCCGACCGAGGCACGGTTCTTCCACAAGTAACACTCGTTTGAATCTAGATCGCCGACCGAGGCACGATTCATCGAGTTACATCGACTTTTCTTTTCACCACCAACAACAATTCATCTCCAACGATAATGTTTTTCTACCACCTCACCTCCAGCAGAGAAACAACCATTTTGTTCATGTGCGGGACTCTGGACCAAAATACGATACATTGAATCGTGTTTCAGCTGACCCTGATGATAGTGGTAAAGATGAAGAGAGCAACCCCTTCCACAACAGCAAACCAACATTGATGTCTTGTGTTGAATCGGCTCGACATCAACTCCACACCCAAAAGAGCACTTGTTTCCAATGGGTCATAGCTAAAAGCATTCAATTGAGAAATGATAATACCTTTCAAATTTCTAAAAGACTTGTGCATGAAAGTATATCATTTGATTCTCCACCAAGTTTTGATAAATATCCCGATGATGAGGATGATGTGTTTATTATGATGGATGAAACTGAGATAAATGTGAATCTTTTTGACAGTCCAATATTCATTGATGAAGTTGTTGATGACTTATCGGTGCCGTCAACCTCTCCTACTGGCTTTGCAAAGAGTTCAAACTTGGAGAGTAATTCTTTGGTAACAATGACTGAATTGTTTGAGTTGGAAACTTTGCATTTAAATAACAACAAAATCATGAGTTCAGAATATAGCGATCCGTTCTTGCAATCGAGTCTCATGCCAACAAATGCAAGATATTTTACATTCTTGAACGGTTGCAATACTCAGTTTTGTGTTGTTTTTCATCAAACAACAGAGCTATGTGCGAGATTACTTTTTTGTGGATTGCACCACACGATTCTGGTTTCTTATGTGTTATGGTGTATCGTATGTGAGTGGCGAATGTTCTTGTTGCTTACATGGAGAAGAATTTTAAGAAATCGCAGCGGAAATGTGGTGAGCCAAGTTTGAGTTTTTAATTCTTGTGGCTCGAACCAATATATTAAAATTTGAAAATTTTGAAGGCATAAAAACATGACAACCAAAACCTCTTCATGCAATTCATATGTTTCTTATTTAGTCGTTCTATTTTCAAGAGGTTTACAAAGATCGCAATAAGAAGATAAGCTAAACTCGAGGACGAGTTTCAGCGCAGCAGAAGCGTATGACACCGATCAAGATAACGACTAATTATCTGAGCCACGTCATCCAATCAAAGGAGTAGTCAGAAGTTATTAATAAGTTAGTTGGGAGTTATTTTGAGTTTTAATTAGTCAAAAGTGAGTTAATAATCTGTTATGATAATTTGTGCTATCTTTGTGGTCTTCTAAGAGTTTATTTAATGTGTTTTGGTATTAGAAAAAATTGTTGAGATATTATATTAATGTTTAGTGGGTTTTCAATGTAGTAGAATACTATATAAGCTGAATATCATGATGTAATAAGGAGATTATTGAATTATTACGAATTTTGCTTGTGAGTTGAGTTTATCTCCTCTTTTATCCACTGTTGGGTCGAGTTCTTACTCCTCTTCTAGTGATGTATCGTTATGCTTGCTAGTTTGTCTAAGTCTCCCGATCCGAACGGCGTCAGGTGTGGTTATCGCTACCCTAGCTTCAAAATAAATATAAATAAATAAATAATGGGTTACTTGGAATTTCCAACAGGAAGCTGCAAAACATGATAAATTTCTAAGGTTATTGAAGCATTCACAAACACCAACAAAACACTAATATCTACAACTTATACTTTCATATAGAATATGCACATTATTACCCATCTATGTATACTTAGACTTAGTCAAACCAGCACTGTTTAGGAATGCAATAAATGAGGTGCAGTGACACCTTTGCTTGTAGTTGCATACCAGTAACAAGCCTGAGAGGTTCTATACCAAAAGCAGTACAGCAATGGCACTCCAATTTCTAGCAAAAATTCTGATCATTAAAAAAGTATTTTCCTGAATTAACCATACTCAAATCTACTCAAAACCCCAAATCATAGTAATAACCAATTCCCTAGATTTTAGTCTGATAGTCTATGTATGGCAACTCCAATACATGTTAACTGTAGCTCGATCAGCAACCACATGGTCCACATCAAAGCCGCACACAATACCCAATTCAGTGCGTAAGAACCAAACCAACATCAAGGCTAAAAACACAAACACATCTCATACATAAGCATACGACGCCCAATCAATTCTTTGATATAAAAATTACCTTCAGAAACTAAAAAGTCATTGCATGTAGTAACAATTACAAATCTCAAATTAAAATTTAACCGTGCAAAAAAGCCAAAATTACAACCAATCTACAAAGATTTTTTAACCCGAGTACTAGGATGCCGGTGCAGCCTCTTGCTCTGCCTCGAGCTTCTTCACATATGCCTGGAGCACCAGCAACAAGTTCCTGGCTGGTGCCTGGAGTGTCCCCACAAGCGAAATGGCTGGCATCTGCAATGTCCCCAGCAACTTGGCATAAATCTCTGCTCGGCTAGGCATTGTCTCAAGCACCTTGAACTCATCCGGCCCATAAAACTTCCCTTCAAACACAGCCCCAACATAGTCATTTCTCTCGTCAAACTTCTCATCCTTCTGGATTGTGCGGTACGGCTTCAGTGCCTCCGGTATTTCCTCAGAGTGTACGAAGAGGTACGCATTCATGCCGTTCAGACACGGTTTGAGAGCCTCAAACTGCGTTCCCTCAATTGCTTTCCCAACAAGTGTATTTTTAGCAACCATGAGCTTGGCCGAGTCAGGGAGGGCCTTGCGCACGGCTTGGAGCTGCTTAACAGTAAGTCCCTCGTAGCGGATGCCGGCAATGAGGTAACAGTTCTCGAGTTGTACCTTGACAGCGGCGATGACTTCCTCCTTCTTGCCGCGGGTGATGGTGGCGCGAATGGAGGGAAGGGTGGGGGTGCGGCGAGAGGGGCGAGATGGGAAGGTTAGGGTTCGGTTAATGCGGGAGTGAGAGTGGGGACTGGAGAGGAAAGGGGAGGAGAGAGAAGAGAGCGCCGCGGCCTCCATTGGAGAGGTGGAGGTGGGGAGGAGGATCGAAGAAGGGATTGATTGATTCGGATAAACCCAAGGGAAAGGGAAATTCGGGAAAGAGAGGCCAAGGGCATTTTGCTTTGTCTTATCTCTTAATCCTTTTTGGGTGAGCGATGAGTTGGGGACCCGTTTTGGTGGAGTCGGTTCAAATCACGTTAACTCAGTCTATGGCATGATTGATCGGGTTCAAATTGGATGCAAGATAATAAATGTCCATATGCAATCTACTTAGAACGTAATTACTAACAGGTAATTTTTGCGATTAAAGGAAAAAGAATATGAGATAGACTAAAATCAGTCGCGACTGACGGATGAGACTGTCAGCTACGATCAAATCTCAATTTTTGAGATTTTAACAGTTGATCCGAACCGTTCAATGTGTTCTCCATATTGAAATCTCGTTGGAGACAATTTTATATTTTTCTGAAATATTTTAGTATTTACTTGGTATTTTACAAAATTCTTAATCTAAATAATTCTGGACCCTTCAGTAACTATGATTTTTTAAAATCTCAAAAATAGTAAATAAAATCAGAAAAATGTAAAATTTGATCTCCAATGAGATTTCAATACACATTCAACGGTTCAGATTAGCCATTAGAACCTTAAAAGTTGAGATATAATCGCAGTTGACGGGTCCATCCGTCAGTCGTGGCTGATTTTAGCATATCTCATGAAATATTTGATGATCTAATAACCCAATGTGGGTTGTTTGAATGAGGGGTTGAATAAAAAATAAGAATAAGAATTTCGAAATGTGTGCTTGTCTAAATTTCTTATTCTAATTCTATGGTTTTGTTAAAATATGGATAAGAATCCAATTTTTTTATTCTTGTGTTATTTGGGTTTCACAAGAATAAAAAATTTGGAGCTTATTCTTATCTGATTCCTTATTCTTATGCATCCAAACACATATGTATCTGTTCTCCTTACAGTATCAATTTTAGGATCCGAATCCGCTGTAGCGCCGGACAGCGTGTAGCGCGCGTACGAGCCGTCTGATCTTGATCGGATGGTTCATTTTTTACGGGCCTATCAATCTAGGTTAATGCACGGAGCTATCTTGTCCATTGGATCTTGATCAGACGGCTAGAATGCCGCGCTACACGGTGTGCCGCGCGGCACCAGATCTGAATACTCAATTTTATGCTATTAAGGCGAATCATATGTTCCTTCCTTTACAAAGACAAATCATACAAATAGAATTTCGTACCAAAAATCACATATATTTCCCTGTTTACAAATACAAGTCATAAAAAAAAAAATTCATGCAAAAAATTAATCGCGCAATGCGTGAAATCCCGCTAGTGCTCATATGATACTCAGAATATGATTAGATTCGCTTTACAGGTGAATATAACTATGTATAATCTAATTTTTTTTAATAAGTAAAATCTAAATAATATTCTAGACCGTATAGGGAGTTTAATTATTGTGATTAAATGACTTAGAATGAATGCAGAAACGATTGAAATGCTCAAATGATACTCAAAATAAGCAATATTTGTACTTTATATACGTAATTCCTATGTATAATCCAATCTTTTTGAATAAGTAAGATTTGAATCATACTCTAGACCGTATATAGAGTTTAAATGTATATTATTGTGAAGAAATGAATTAGAATTAATGTAGAAAAGATTGAATTACTCGTATGACACTCGGAATATGTGTTATATTCACTGTATGCAATCTTTTTTAATAAGTAAGATCTGAATCGTATTCTAGATCGCATAGAGAGTTTAAATATAGATTATTGTGTTGAAATGGCTTAGAAAAAATGCAGAAAAGATTTAAATGCTCAAATGATACTCGGATAAGCGTGATGCAATTTATATGTGTAATTGTAATGCATAATGAAATATTTTTTAATAAGTGAGATTTGAATCATATTCTAGATCATACTAGAAGCTTAAATGTAGATTATTGTGATGAAATGACTTAGAATGAATGCAAAAACGATTGAAATGCTCAAATGAAACTCGGATAAGTATTATGCACTTTATATGAGTAATTGTTATGTATAATGCAATCTCTTTGAATAAATAAGGTCTGAATCATATTTTAAACCGTATAGAGAGTTTAAATATTGATTATTGCGTTGGAATGACTTCGAATGAATGCAGAAACGATTGAAATGCATCAATGCAATTTAGAATTGCATTATTTGCACTTTTTATGCGAATTACCATGTATAATCTAATATTTTTTAATAATAACATATGAATCATGTTATACACAGTATAAAGAGTTTATATGTAGATTATTGTGATGAAATGACTTAAAACGAATACGAAAACGATTGAAATGCTCAAATGATTCTCATAATTGCATTATTTGCACTTTATATACATAATTATCATGTATAATCCGATCTTTTTGAAAAAAAAATATCACATGAAACATATTCTAGACAGTATAAAGAGTTTAAATGTCGAATATTGTGATGAAATGACTTACAAAGAATTCCTAAACGATTGAAATACTCAAATGATACTCATAATTGCATTATTTGAATTTTATATGCGTAATTACCATGTATAATCCAATCATTTTGAATAAATAACATATGAATCATATTCTAGAAAATATTGTTAGAGTTATGTCCTAGAAGTCAATAATTTAATGACTTAATTATTAGTTTATGTTTTGGATGATATTTTATCATCTGTTCCTAGGTTTATTATTGACAGATCATTCAGGTTGAGGATCTGAATAGTAGATCTCTGTGGATCATTCTTTAGAATGACAATAATAAATCTAAACGGTCCATGATCTTGATAATTAACAAGGAACATTAATTATCTTATAAGATTAGTATGCAAGTTAAGTGATGATTAAGTTCTACTAATCATAGGTAAAGAGTTACCAACTTAGTTGCATATGTGTATGTTATGGAACATAGCACAGGACTTGACCCATCGAAATAAACATATGGATTGTGTTATGTGTCATTGTTTATTTCGTTGTGATTTTGGTTCTAAGTTTGAGATGTTTATCTTTTCCACATGAGGATAGGTTCAATAAATACTGTCTACCGCTGATTCCCGATAAGGGCTGCTATACGGACTTTATTTATGTTCTCTTGAATTGTGCGGGGAAAAGTTAATCATCAAGAAAACCGTATGTCCCTCATTAATTCACTTAGTGAGTGACGATATCTGTTTGGGCCCCTTGATGGAGATAGATTGTTTGCATGCAACTTTATACAATTATCTCTAGATCAAGAAACGTATAATCTGCAAGAATGACACATTCCTATCTTGGATTATACGATGATATCGTGCGACATAAGAATCAAAATAGAGAAACATATTTATTCTCTTATGCAGGATTGAAATATTGTAGCAGTACACTATTTATGCGAATTGGGAGTCATAACGTGTTGCTAGATACCGCTTATGATTATTGGAATTAAATAACGATTTAATTCCATGGCCAACATAGCATAAATCCTCAAAGGGTCACACAAATAGGACATTAATCACACAGTGCATTATTTATTTATTCACAGCAGTAGGTTCTGTGGAAATATGATAAGATTGATTAATTAATTATATACCGTTGCGAACCGTTATAATTAATTAAGTCAATGGATCATATAGAAATAAATTAATGCATTAACTAATCCTAAAATAATTATTAATGAGTTAATAATTAATTTAGTTCAACACTTATCAATATAAATGGTTATATTGATTAATTGGGCCGCTATTTAAATAGCAAATAGATAGCCCAATTAAAGAGCAAATAAATGAGGCTTTAATTAATAGAATTAGAGACTAAATTGAGTGGATTAAGTGGCCCAAATAGGCCCAAAACGTGGCTGCCCATTTATGGTGGTAGGTGGGATGGCATAGTCGTAATTATGCAAGAGGTCAATTAGGTTTTGTGCTCTATATAAGGACCACTTATGAGAGCCTCCACCTAGCTTTCTCTCTCCTCTCATTCCCTCCCATGAGGCCGCCACCTTCCTCCTCTCTCCCTCTTATTTGCTCATGTGTTGAGCTATTTTCTCTCCACTAAATCAAGGTTGTTGATTGATGCAAGAGAGAAAACCATAGGGATTAGGCTTGTTCTTTGGGTATGCTAGCACGTACCTTGTAGAACGTGATTAATCCTCCTTGGTGGACTCGAGGGCGGTTACGAGACGTGGTGGAGACGGTGGAGAAGGCACGCCATCGATTCCCATGCCTTGGTCGAGCCCCGCGAATACGATTTCGCGGGAGGTATCGATTTCCCCTTTTTCTCGTGTGTTTGAATAGCTTGTGTACTAGATCTTGTGTGTGCTATGTTTGCTTGGTTAATTAATTGGTAATTAGCATAAAAATGAAAATTAGCACACTTTCTAACAAATATGAAGAGTTTAAATGTAGATTAATGTGATCAAATGACTAAGAATGAAACAAGAAATGATTAAAATGCTCAAATGGTACTCAAAATTTTTAAATAAAAAACATATGAATCATATTCTAGACAGTGTAGAGAGTTTAAATATTGATTATTGTGATGAAATGACTTAGAATGAAATAAGAAATGATTGAAATGCTCAAAAGATACTCAGAATTGCATAATTTGCACTTTATATGCGTAATTACCATGTGTAATATATAATATTTTTGAATAAATAACATATGAATCATATTCTAGACAGTATAAAGAGTTTAAATGTAGATTATCGTGATCAAATGACTCAGAACGAATCCAGAAAAGATTGAAATGCTCAAATGATATTCATAATTGCATTATTTGGACTTTATATGTGAAATTATGATGAATAGTCCAATCGTTCTGAATAAATAACATATGAATTATATTCTAGAAAGTATAAAGAGTTTAAATTTTATATTATTGTAATGAAATGACTTAAAATGAAACAAGAAACGATTGAAATGCTCAAATGAAACTCAAAATTGCATTATTTGCACTTTATATGCGTAATTAGTAATTACAATGTGTAATACAATATTTTTGAATAAATAACACATTGATCATATTATAGACAGTATAAAGAGTTTAAATGTTGATTATTTTGATGAAATGACTTAGAATAAATGAAGAAACAATTGAAATGCTCAAATGATATTCAGAATTGCATTATTTGCAATTTATATGCATAATTACCTTCGATAATCCAATATTTTTTAACAAATAACATATGAATCATATTATGACAGTATAAAGTGTTTAAATGTAGATTATTGTGATGAAATGACTTAGAATGAATCCAGAAACGATTGAAATTCTCAAATGATACTCAGAATTTCATTATTTTCACTTTATATGTGTAATTGCCTTGAATCCAATCTTTTCTAATAAATAACATACGAATTATATTCTAGAAAGTATAAAGAGTTTAAATTTAGATTATTGTATAGGAATTATTTTGAACGAATCCACAAACTATTGAAATACTTAAATGATACTCAGAATTGCATTATTTGCACTTTATATGAGTAATTATCTTGTATAATCCAATATTTTCTAATACATGACATATGAATTATATTCTACACAGTATAAAGAGTTTAAATTAAGATTATTGAGATGAAATGACTTAAAATGAATCTATAAACGATTGAAATTCTCAAATTATACACAGAACTGCATTATTGGCACTTTATATGCGTAATTACAATGTATAATTGTTTGCCTCTAAATTCTGCTGCACAAAATCCTAAACGATTTCCTATCTTATCACCAGAATCCAAAACCATATGATCAAAATCCCATCCACATAACCAATGACCCAACAAAATAGCCCTGATAATTGATCATAATGCATGAAAGGAAAACACAGAAATTCTCAAAAAAATGGACAGTAAATTAATTAATTACGAGGAATGTCATTATGCGCCCGTGATATCCTTTTAATTAATTACCGGAGTCCTAAAAAATAGAAAATTTGTGGCAGCTAAATTCTTCATATTTTTGTGAGGAGCCATGCAAAATTTCATGTCAAATTGACCAATGGATGGGCACCAAACAATTTTTCTAAAAACAAAGCAGCTTAATTATTCTTAAATTTCTGACAAATGGATGAGTCCATTGCTGGGAAGAATGGAGGTAAACCCCACCAAAAAAAAAAAAACAAAGCAAAGATAATTTCGGATGGGCTTTTAAGAAAATAACAAAATTTGCTTTGGGCCAAGACTGAAGCCCATCTGAATTATACGCTGGCCCAATTCAATTAAGGAAATTCCCATCAATCCAACGGCCACGATAAATCCCAGCAATACTATCCGAAATCAACGGACGGATTTAAACCTGGACTCAAAAATCGAATAGGATTTTCTGATTGGTTGAAAGAGGGTGGGTCCCACAATTTAAAAGGAAAGAGGAAAAGAAAAAAGATGGATGAAACAGTACTGTTCTGACACTGCTTTGTACGCCGACGCGAAGAAGAGCTCCGCCGCCGCTCGGCGCCGCCTCAGCCCCAACTAACTTCACCAATAGATAGGCGATGCTTCCACGATCTCAGCGACACCGAATTTGTAGAGAATCGGAGAAAGAATGACCTAATTTAGGGAATGAGGAAGCCGACTGTCAAAGGAGGAATGTCAGAAATTGGGTACAACGGGTGATGTAATTGTGCAATTGGAGCATGCTACATCTTCTCAAAGGGTTTAACAACATACCTGATGAAGCAATTCCAAGCGAAGAAGCTTGTAGGGAAGGATGAGCTATCTCAGCTTCGAGCAAGAATGGCGACGTTGTACAAATGGGGAAGAGAGGGTTGAATGCATTGCGGGAGGCAATAATTGAGCTTCGTGTTGAACAGGGAGCATGCACAGATGCTGTACGTGGCCTCTAATGCTACCACAGTCGAAATGCCTTCTAACTGGATGTCTCCAGTGAAATGGGAAGGAAAAGACAAAAGGAATTGAAGGACTGGAGGGGACGGTGACTGTCTTTCATCAGACTACACCCTGAAAAGAAGAACCTAGTATGGTCCCCTAGTACCAAGACCCCAGAGATAACAGAATGGTGATGCAACCTTCTAATTCAAGGAGAGCCGTCTGATGGGGGCAAAAGATGAAATGAAAGGCTATGATGGACAATTACTTTGTGCAATGGAAATGCCATGTGGTTAGGTACAGGTGTAGGCATGAGGAATCATGTGCATGGATCACATCTGACCATTCCTTTACACATCTGACTAGATGAATGGAGGGATGTAAGTGTTGGCAACACTGCCTCAAACACAGGTGCAGCCAAAGATGCATGACATCTCATGATGCATCAAAGCAGCACAATGCGCTTGAAAATGACATCACAAAATAACCATGGGCATATCTGTCAATTGGGGCATGAGACAAAGCAATATGGAACATAGTTCAATAGGGAATGAGCATGGAATTCCCATTATACCCCTCTGAGCCCTGCCACATATTCCAAATTACCAATAATTGGTGGCGAAATTGGGATCATAAATGCATAATACACGCCCAATTACATAGTAGGCACCAGCAGGACCAAGTAACTCATGTGAAATGCTTGGTAAATCTGGAGTTGACTATGGTCAAAACTGAGATTAGGCAAGTATAAAACAAGGCGTGAGGCTACTTAATGACTTCAAAATAGGAGAGTTAGCCCAATTAAAAATGCTAAAACCCTGCAAATCCATTGCCAGCTGGGTTGCAAAACACCCAACAGCAAAAGCAACAAATCAAATTAGGCCATGCATGCCTATACACAGTATTGATGGCTCAAATCATGGTAAAAGCATAAAATTTACCAAGCAAGTACACTGCCTCAGGCTCAATTAAGGCGTTGGGCAATGTAATTTTGCACCCAGACCCCTAAAATGGCAAAGAGGGGCAAAGTAGCTACTCCCCTAGACCCTAGCATTCAGAAACCATCACAACCTCTCATCAATTGATGGATAAAGGAAAATGTGCCACATATGCAGCAAGGTACTTGGCGCCAAGATTAACCCCTCCCTCAAGCACATCAGGAGCAAGTGAGTTTACCAAAAAGCATGAGGCCCACTTGTCATGGTAATCCACCATGGCATGTACAAGGAAGTAGAAGTATAAGCAATCAAGCCACTGCAATTGCACAAGTGCCAAATGTCATGAGCATATTAGATAGTATGCTTGGGCAGTAGAAATCAAGGCTGAAGAAAGAAATTAAAAAGTAAGGCGGCAGCTCTACTCTACATCTCGTCCATCCATCAAAGATCCAAGCTGGGAAAAGATGCCATGTGTCAAGCAGGTGAACATAAACCCTAGGGGTCTCCCCCTATAAAAGAAGATGATCACCACCGAAAAAGAAGGAGAGAGAATCAATAGACTAGAAACTCTGCTAGTTTTGATATTTACTGTAAACAAAGAAAGAAGGGTAATTATCAGAAGAAAGGTAGAGAGTTGTTTATTTCAAGTTTAATACAAATCCATTCTCAAAGAGTTCTTTTCTCTCTGAATTTCTTTCTTTCTATTCTTGTGTGCTCTCTTGCTTTACTTGTTAGCATTGAAGCTGGGTGTTAATTATAAAGGAGTCCTCATGTAGATCACTTATTAACACTGTTTCAGGGGCCAGAGACATGGGCAAGGGGTGCTTGCCTGAGAGCGCACACTTGCCTGTGTCAATGAGCCCTCCTAAAACAAAAAATACATAAGTTCTAAAGAATAAAATTCTGTAAAGAAGCATGATCTTGTGTGTGAGGGGTACTTGCCAGAGAGCGTACACTCATGCACTTAACTATGCTTCAAATACTGGTAATAATTGCTTTCAAAGTTATGTTCAAATCTGTGTCAAAATATGTCCTAATATTCTAAAGGGATACTATAAATAAAGCCTGATGAAGGGGCATGGTTTTGTGTGTGAGGGGTGCTTGCCAGAGAGCGCACACTCATGCACCTTGCCATGTTCCAACACCAGTAATAATTGTGTTAATTGTTATAAAAAAAAAACAAACAGCAAATGAATTTGAAATTGGCCAAAGTGCAATGAAGTAAAAAGGTTGAGGGTATATAAGGAAAACCTGTGTCTAGCACAGAAATAAAAAAAAAAAATCTTTTTCCTAGCATGTAGTAAATAGGGACTATTTTGTCAAAAAGTATGTGTTGTTAAATCTATAGAAGTATGCTCGCAATATCAGTAGAAGTATGTTTAAGCATGAATGATAAGTTGTTCAAAGAAATCCCAATATGCTTTAATAAAAAAAAAACTTCACTGGGGCTTTGTCTAAAAAAAAATACATATCCATACAAAAGAAAAGGGAAGAACATACCTTAGAAATTAAGTGCACAATGAGACATCAGCATCTCTTTGATTAAAGAAATATATAAAAAATACACAGCCTCCTGAGAAAGAAGAAAACATGCTAACACTTCTGTCATGAGTGCATAAAACTTGGTAAGTGTGATGGCCAAAGCAATTGAATATTGTCTTATGCAGAAGTTTAATGAATGATAAAATGATATGGGCTCAGTATGGCAATCAAACCCCCATAGCTTAATTAATTTGGTAATGGTTATCAGGGGTAAATTCCAAACTCAATATCTGGACCTGAGACTTCACCGTTTAAGGAGTGTGAGTGTAATGAATAACTAAAGTAAAGTGTCCTCCATCAGACGTCATGAATTGATGCCATAATAGGGTTGTTTACATGCACCAAAAGTCAGGCCCAATACCCGATGAAGGTTCCAAAAATCAAAGGTAATGGTAAATCCGTGGTGACATACCAAAACCAGACTCATATGACAAATGATGGCTAAAATTGAAGTACTAATGTTCAAATTGATACCACTAACAACCGTGTGGAGTCATCCTGGTGCTCGACAAGCAATCTCCAGTAAAGATTTGCCACCATTGTCCCGAATTGTCACCCCGATTCCTCGACAGATGATAAGTGCAACTGGGGAAATACATTCTCAATAAAGGGATAATGATAAAATTGATAGTAGAACTGAAGGAAGGAAAAAGAGACGATCCCATGAAGTTGGTTTCTGATCGAAATGATGGTCGGAGCGCCGGAGTCAACGACGACCGTTGCGGAGGTCAACAAAAAAATCGGAAAGAACTGAGGAAGAAGGAAGGAGTTTAAAAGAGGAAATGAAATGAACCAGGTGCATGGTCTCGAGCATGAACCAATCGACTAAGCCGGCCTCAGACCTAGTCCCTCCATGATCTTCTGTGGCACCCCGCACACAGCGGGTTCCTGACAAGCAAACAGCAAACAGCACAACTGCAGCCAACCAGAAAATTCCGTGACTTCAAAAAATACATTAAAAATAGCTAGATTGTCAGAAAAATTCCCATAAAATATCAAAATGTCAAGGAAAATATGAGGAATATTTTGATGTGTTATGTTATGCTAAAACATCAAAGTACAAAATATTTTAAAATTAATAGGTTTAAGGGATAACCATAAGTAAAAGAATATATATAATAATAATAATAATGATAATGATAAATTGATATTTATATGATTAAGTAAAAAAAAAAAAAGAAAAGAAAATAAAGCAAAAGAAAATCATTTCAAACATTTTATGTTCTGGACAACAGGTACATTTGAACAGATTATGTTCTGGACAGCAGGTACGTTTGAACATTTTATGTTCTGGACAGCAGGTACATCTGACATTCCTTGTTCTGAAATTTGCAAACAAATTGAAATCACCGAGAGGGTCAAAGACAGAAGTTTAAAAGCGCAAATTCAAACGCCTAAACTCAAAAGTCCAACCAAATACTGAAAATCTAAAAAAACTCAAAAGTCACAACTAAAAAGTCCAACCCAAAGTCCAGAATGCCAAAACACAAAAGTTCAAACTTTAAACCAAGCCTAAAAAAAAATATCAAAGACTAAGAGTCAAACTCAAAAGTTAAAATACAAGAGTGCTAACTTAAAAGTGCAAAACTTAAAGGCCAAATCTAAAAGCCCAAAATCCTAAAGTGAAAATTAGAAGTCTAAATCTGAAAATGACACAAAGTCCAAAAGTGACACAAAGTCAAAAATGACACAAAGTCCAAAAGTGACACAAAGTCAAAAATGGCACAAAGCCTAAAAGTGACTCAAAAGACATAAAGTCCAAAGTGACATAAAGTCTTAAAAGTCAAAAGTTCGTCCCTTCAAGACTGCATCGCGTTTCGCCTTGAAGGAGGCACCCTCTTGATATTCAGATTGAGATAAAGGAAAAGTCAATTCTGGATTATCACTGAAGTTCCTGTCAAGAGAAGGCATAGCGCATCTGTACTCGCGACTTGAACGAAAATCCCAAAAATCCCTCATTTCTCAAAACGATCGAGAACTGACCTAGAATACTCTATTTTCTAGCGTTGGACTCAAATCTAACAGCCTGTTTCTACAAGTTCACAGCATGTTTGACCAAAAACAGACTGAAATCTGAGTTCATGTCAAGAGGAGGCATAGCGCATCTGTACTCAAGACTTGAACGAAATCCCAAAAATCTCTAAATCCCCAAGCGATTGAGGATTGATCTAGGATACTAAATTTTCTAGTATCGAACTCAAAAAATCTCTGTAACGGCACTAAGCCGGACACAGCAAAGTAAAAGCAACCTAAATGTCTTAAAATGTGAAACTAAAGAATTAAACCCCATCGCTCATGTTTGCATGGCTCTGTTAAAATAGCTGCCCTTCTGCATTGCTTTTCACCCTGAAATTCCCCATCAAGATACAATCCTTTTATTAAAATGGACTTCATCCACTTATAGCGTTTAAACTTTGATTATCCCGATCTAGAGGTGCTCTTGGCTCAGGTCGTAACTGAGTTCGGAGGTAATTAACAGTAGGGGCTTGCGCCTATTGGAAAAAAAGGACCTACGACAAACAATCAACTCTCGAGGTACTTAGAACCGCATTAGTGCCCTTCGCTCGTTTGGAATGGGCAGTAACGACGGGTCTCAAGATGCTCGAGGGGTATCTGATCCGCATTTTCTTCGCCCCATAGAGGACTATCTGATCTTCCGTGGTCGGACTGGAAAAAGTGCGAGACAGGTTCTGGCACGCCCGGTGGGACATTTTTCTCCTCTCATCAGGGCATAATCAAAGTTTAAATGTATAGATGGAATTAAGTCCATAACATCCAAAGAAAAATGCTAATGATTGACTCTGAGTCCTCTCCATTGCAGGAAACCATGTTTACCTGGAGTCAAATTGTGAAGGGCGAGCGTCTTCGCCACATGAAGGCAGCAGCGACCGGGACTCTCTATGTGCCTGTTCAAGCTGTCGTGCAAATCTCTCCCGTGATGCTTGCTGGTGAAGTATCAGTGAAAGTCTCTGGAAAGCCCGCCCTTAACACCAAGAAGGGCCAGGCAGCAACCATCCATGTCAAGGGGGCAACAGCCCCAAAACTCAAAAAGCAGAAGAAGACCAGGATCTCGAGGGCCCAAGCTCTCCACCTGGTCCAACAACCCGATACCATCACTGATCTGTCCCTCAGCAACACCTTCGCCCCCCTACATGTGCTCAAAAAGGGAGGTGAGGCGATGCGCCTCAGAGAAGATTGGGAGCTCCCTATGTATGCCCCCGTCTCGGAAACAGAGAAAGTGACACACCCAAAACACCAGGCAGTGGAGGCCATTCATGCAGCCTTCAAGATTGTCAAAAGATCCCGCAAGTCCCGCAGGATCGTCACTGCGATCCCTGCCAACCCCAACAAGCCGTCCATCAAGGACAGGCTCAAGTTCCCGGCGCACCAAAGACTCCGCTTTCCCTATCGCGAGGACAACCGAGAGGGAGACGCGGACTATAGTGCGTCAGAAAAAAGGACTGTGGCCCACCCGCCTTCAGTCTTCGATCGGCTTACCTTTCCATCACTCCAACCCAACGCCTGCTCAATGAAGGCCAAAGGAAAAGTGAAGAAGGTCTGGAAGCCCAAGCAATCGGGACCCATCCCCGCTCCTGAGCAAAACACAGGGGGCACCAAGCGATGGGTGCCAAAAGAAAAAGATACCTCTCTGGCTGGCCAGGTGGCGAGTCAGATGATGAGAAATAAAACTAAAAGGAAATATGTGATGAGGAAGAGGCGGAACGCTGGTTCTGCCTCGACATATCATGTGTCAGTTGACGATGATGAGGATGACAATGAGGAAACGGCGGAAGTCCGTATGGTCGGAACAGGTTCCCAGGAGCCGCCTCACTCCGAAAGTGTCCCCGTGGAAACACGATGACAGAAAGGAAAAGCTTCGGCATCTAAACCTCCCAAACGGGTAGGGCGGCCCAGGAACCGCAGCCCGGTAGTGGAGGAAATTGTCCAACAAACCACTGATAACATCGCAAGTGATGAAGAGGATCCAAATCCGGACCATGGAAGTTCGTCTGAAGATGTTGATGAGGAAATTGAAATCCTCGAGGAAATATCTGATGAGATGGCCCAGCTTCGCAAGGAGCTGGAAGAGAAAACCAAACAACTTGAGCAACTCCAAGCGGAGAACGCTCGGGTAACCGCGGCATGCGCAGAAGTCCAGAAACACATGACCAAAAAGGGGGCACGCCCGAGCTATGCTGTTTCAAACAATGACGTGCCAAAATCAACCGAAACCCAAGGAATGGCTTCTAAGCCAAAATCCAGAAACAAAAAGAAAACCAAGAAATCCCACTCTAAAATAGTGCGGGAAAAGGATAGCAGCTCCAGTGAAACCTCTGAAGAAGAGTTGCTTGAAAGAAAGGAAACCAATATCATTGACCTTGAGGCCATAATGGAAAAAATGCAAAGGGCCATGGATCAGAAACTGCAATCTCTAGGGATTGGGGGCACTCAATTGCCCGTCAATTTCACAGGCCGACCCTACCCCGCAAAGTTTGATCAGCTGGATTACCCGAAGGGACACGTAGTGCCGAAATTCAAGGTGTTTGATGGGATTGGAAACAAAATCACCCCAAGTCAACATCTGTCACACTTTATAACCTCCTGTGGAAATACTGCTCGAAGGGAGGAATGGCTACTAAGGCAATTTTCCCAAAGTCTGTCTGGGGTAGCATTCGACTGGTATGCCTCTCTTGAGGCAGATAGCATCAAAAGCTGGAAAGAAATGGCAAATGCCTTTTGTGCAAGGTTCAGGACGACTCCGCATCGGGTCTCTGTTACCAATCTAGTCAACGCCAGACAAAAACAAGGCGAGTCTGTCTCCGATTACGTGTCAAGGTGGGAAACCATGTACACAGGATGCCAGTCCAACATAAGTGAATCCGAGGCGGTGCGTATGCTTCTGAACAGCATCCATGCACCAATGAAAGTATGGATGGTGGGACACAATGTCACCACCTTTGAACATTTGGTAGCCATGGTTGCTCGGTATGAGGAAGTGGAGCCTGAAATGAACCAGCTATACTATTCCACCAAGGAAAAAGATAAAGAAAAGGGAAAGAAGCTGGAAATCAAAACAACAAAGGCAGTCAAAGCCATCACTAACCAGGCTGAAGGCACTGGTAGTGCCCAATGGGGAAAGAATGGCGAAACGAAGGACGGAAATCCACAGTCTAGGGCTCAAAGGCCAACACTCAGGGAGCTGAAAAGCAAGCCCTACTCATTCAAAAAAGAAAAAACTCTAAAGCTGTTCAAACAAGCTATGGAAATTCTCGAGGTTCGATTGCCCCAATGCAAAAGACCCGAGGAAGAAGACAAAGTGAACCACCCTAATTATTGTGTGTATCACAGAGTTTTGGGTCATAACATAGAGGATTGCTATGTCTTTAAGGATTGGCTCGAACAGAAAATCCAAGAAGGAGCAATCTCTCTCCATGATGACGCCAGGCAGGAGCCAGCTCCTCATGCTGTCTCAAATGGAACCCCAAGTGCCAGCTCTCGTCGTGTCTCGGTCACTACTGACGGAAAACCGCCCACGACATGGAGCGTATATTTGAGCAAAAACACCAGAAAGAAGTTGAGAGCCTTGCAGGCCGAACCCCAACTCAGATGGAAAAGCCATATCATGCCAGTAGTCCCAAAGAGACTCAAGCCAACAAAAACACAACCGAAACCGATGACCCATAAAATAACAACGGGTAACGCGAGATCTAGACAGGCGTTCTGGAGGAAAACCTCTCCCGAAACCATCGAAGATCCCTATGTCCAAGAAAAACCAACACAAGCAACCCTCGCTGATTTCATCTCCCCCAAGGTCGCTGCTCAAATCAGCGGACAAGTGTGGCGGGAGTTGAAAGGTGAAGGAAAAGAAAAGAAAGAAGAGGAGTTCTGGGCAGCCGCATGCCATCATGTCTCAGGTAATGAGGGAGAACATGAAGAACCCTCTGACCTACAGGAGCCGGCACAGGCAGGCGCCAGACCTCCCGAAACCTCAACAACAAATGAACAAAACCCTACTGAGTCGTCATCCAGCTCAGTCCCAACCCAACATACCTGGTCGACGGTCACTGTTCAACCCATGACCCAATCAGGAAGGGAAAAGAAAGAGATCCTTGAAATAAAGAAACTGGATAAGGCCCTTATCCGCAAAGGAAAGAAGCCGGACCGAATGACCCTACCTTTCAAGATCAATGGCCAAGATCGTAAAGTGTTCGTAGATATTCATGATGAATGTCTAGATTCAGAAGGTATCCCAAGCCTAAAGGATCTGGGGTTCAACCTTGTCATACCAAAGAAAAAGGGAGAATCTGGGGTTCCACCAGAAACCATTGCAATACTAGCAGAGCATGTGTCTGAATTGATGAAACAAGCCATTGCCGTGACTAGTTTTGTAAAAAACCAAGTAAACAAAGAAGCTTCCACCTCCACCGATACCCAAAATGCCCAAGATGTTCCCGGTTTCACTGACGAAGAATATGAATGGTCCGATCCGGACCCTCCTAGCCAGGATGAAAGCTACGATTTTGGTAGCAACTTTGACAGTGATGAGGAAAGAGGAGGTGGTGACTCTGGTGGAGTCTCCTGCAACGCCATCTCAACACCGGCAATAAATGCACACCCGGAGGATAACTCGGGAGAAAAAGAAGAAAAACTCACTAAAGAAGAGGAAACAGAAATGATTGCGCAAATAGAGGAGGCTACACAGGCCGTTCTCTCTTCCGCAGTCATGAACCAAAACTCACAAGAAGATGATGATGCCTTCTATAAAGCGCTGGAGGGATGCCAGCCGGCCAGTTACAGGAGGATAAAAATGTATATGAAAGCAAGGGAACAATGGAGAGGCCTCTCTTACTGGTGCGGTCAAACCAACCTTCATCCCATCCTGGAGGCAGAAATCGCCTTAAACCCAGCCTGGTGGGTCCAAGAGCTCATACAGGGAGATGATGTGGACCAATTGCTAGCGTCATGGCTGGCAAATAGATTCTGGACCAAAGAAACACCTCTCAACATCTCTAAACAAAAAACCCATGAACCCGCAGAGCACTGCAGATATCTGAGTGATGCCGGGGGATCAGAAGAAGAAGCCGAGGAAGGAGGCGATGATTCGCTACCACACATCTCTTTCAATGCTGTGGCGGAGTATGTGGACTTCCTGATGCAACTGAAAATTCAAGAGCCTGACTTGTTCCAGCAGGAGTTAAGGGTTGACGAGGAGATAGAAAACATGTCAGACTCCGATACCTATGAACAACAAGTTGAAAATATGGCCATAAGGAAAGCCGCGGTGGATATTGTGGTGCAAAATGAATGGGACAAGAAAGACCCGGACCCAAACCACCCTACAGATTTTGAAATCATGCGTGCACACTTGGCAAACACGGAGGACTCACACCTCTGGGAGAATATTGAGGTTACTGAAACTGACCTCGCGGAATTTGAAAACAACATGGGTAACCGAGCCCACCCCAACCAAAACAACCAAACTTTCCTGGCTGAGGAAGACCAGGCTGATGACTTCTCCCAATACTTGAGAAACCTGAGAGTCTCAGACCCGGTCGGCTACCATGGTGTGCTAAACCCTGAAAACCCTCAACAATACCAGGGATATGAAAGGCAAGCCATAACCAGAACTCTGAGAGAAATAGCTGATTAGACGGGGCGCGAGGAAGGAGAAATAAGTCCAGAAGCAACCCCACCAAGAACCACTCGGCGCCGCAGATCCAGGAGGATTCGGCGCTCCAGGCATACATCAGGTCCCAGGACCGAGGTGACATTCCCTACCCAGACACAAGCAGTTGAGACCTCCAACCAAGTCGATACTGCTCATGGTGAGTCATCCCAGCAAGCCCCTGAAGAAGAAGAATACGATGAACATGACAGCCTGGTAGAATGGTATGTGTCTGAGCTCAGGGAACTGAGAATCACAGACCCAAGGGCCTTTCGCCGAGCTACCCACCCCAAAGATCCAGACTTTACGGAGGAATTTGAAAGAGAAGCCATAGCAACCATCCTAAAAGAGGTTAACAAAGGCAAAACTCCCCAGTGCTCTGACTCTGAGGATAGCGGAGGTTCTCCGCGATTCTTCTTCTGCGGAAAAACATCTGATGGAAATGCCCAAAATAGCGAATCCGATAGCGATGAAGAAGAGGCAGAAAGGGAGCCTGAGGTGGAATCTGACCATGAAGAACCTCAACCAAGCACCCTCCAAGGAAGTTCAATCCTGATGGCATCTGGGTCTGGTCCGCCAGCCGATATAACCTCAGCTTTTGAAGGGTTGAATATCTCACAAGCAACCAGGATCCTCTCCTACATGGAACATCTGAGACGGGAAGACCCTGCATTCCTAAACTTCATAGCTCAGCACGCTGAGATATTACAACAACCGGGAGCCAGTTACGAAAGGCTCAGGAGAACCCATCCACGGGAAACCGCCCGTTTTCGGGCACAAATAGAAAGATTGTACAAAATCTCAAATGACATTGACAATGATAGCGGCGATGATGACGGCTCTGATGCTGGAAACTGCCGTTACATCAGCGGTTCAGGGTCTGATGACTCTGAGTCCGAAAATTATGATCACCGTTCCGCCCGAATTGCAGCTTGGACGGATGACGATGAACCTTCCTCAAAACCATGTAATAAAAGAAGACAACAAGGAAGAAACGCTCGCATGACTGTCCGGCCACAACCCGAATGGGATGAAAATGCGCGGCGTGAGCTAGAACAAGCCATCGCTAAAACTGAGGCCATGACAACCAGTGAGCTCATGAGAAACCTAAGGGTAAATAGCGATGACGATACTTATTGTCCCACCGAGGATGATGAAGAAGAGGTCAAGAGTCCTAAAGCCCTTAAAGTATACCAAAGAAGAAAGAAGCCAGCAAATGAGAAGGAAACAATAACCTATCAAAGGAGAAACAAAGGAACTAACAAAGGAAAGAACAAGTTGCTCAAAGGCGAATCCTCTCGTGATGACGCCACTTGCCATCGAGTTGGCCATCATGATTCCGACAAAGGCGAGTCCTCTGAGGTGCCACAGCCACAGACCGAAGCCACAGAAGAACATCAAACCAACTCAGAGGAGATGGCATATGACTATGAGATCGTGCTAGACCCCGCTGAACAAATGGACCCTGCCGATCTGCAAGGACGGCAACCAAGAATGGTAAACTTGGATATCCATATCCCTAACATTCCAGGTCAACCTGACCTTACTCTCGAGGAATTGGGAGAAATAGTGCGACAAATGGTCAACCAAATCTGGGAGGCCACGGTCACTGAAGAAGCGGATAGAGAAAATGAACCCGCTGAACCAGAGATAGAGGAAAATACCGGCACTGAACGGGGGGCAGCTACCACCGCTACTGAAGACCAAGCTGAAAATACCGCCCCTTCAAATCAAAACCAAGAAGAAAACCAAAACCAAAACTCTGAATTATGCCAAGGTACTTCTGAAAATTGTCGGACAATAACTGTGAGTGAGTCCGACACAGATAGCGAAGAGGAGGAATCTCCAACAACCCAAGGTGACAGCTCACAAAGTGAACCAAAACTCACTCAAAAGAAAATAACCAAGTCAAAAGAAAGCCCGTTTAAATCACGCGCGGCGGACAGCTCAAGAGAAATAGCTCAAGAAGTTGCAACAGATGGCCCCGCCCACCGCACAAGGTCAAAGCAAGCACAACCGAGCATCGCTTTAGACAGGGGGCAAGTCCAACAACTGTCAAAAGAAGATAGCGCTGCCTTTACTTCAAGGGAAAAGCGTCAACTCCTAATAGACCTGGATTTCTGCACAAATGCTCTGAGAAGAATGACCAGACAAAATATTGAGATACAAACCTTAGTCGAAACCCTGATAGCCAGGCTAAAGACTGAGCGAAAGGAAAGAATCTCGATAGAGACGGAGCTCAAGGCATTGAAGGATCGCGCCCAGAAGCAGGGGGCAGGTCAGAAAAAGGCCATGAAGCCTGGCCATGCTACCTCAGGCAACTCAGGAAACCTCCCACAAAGAAGGGGAGAGGCCGGTATAGTCATTCAAGAAGGACAAAGACCAAAACCCAAAACCAACCATTCCCCAGGAAAAGGGAAAGGGAAAGCCAATGCAGAAAACCACCACCACAAACCAAAGCACCTCTGGTCTCGTGATAACTCGTTTGGGGGTCTCGAAACAGGTCGGCAAGAAAGAGGCGAAAGTTCGCGTACGCGGGCGTGCCCTCCCACCAGGTATGAGTCTGGCCATATGAGACACAGAAGTGCCGAAACCAATTCAACCCAACAAATAAAAAATGGACAAAACCACACAGGGCAATACCATATGAAAATGAAATTGGTTAAGCTCGACAACGCTTCCCCTTGCAACAAATTGCCACATAGAATCAAGATAACAGGGAAACTGAAACCAAAACATGGGGGCCCTGACGGGCACTTCAGATGCAGGAACCGTGTGAACCCTTGGGAAATGCCAGGAGCTGAAAATGGGGCACTTCGGGCGCAAACCCTAAATAGACAGCAAAAACCACATAAAGCGAAGGAAGGAAATGATGCAGGGAGGAAAGTGTACTGCCGATACCACCAGGTCTGGGGGCACTCCAGAGAGGAATGCCTGGCATGGTCTTGGAATGACAATGACCCGTCAGATGAGGAAACAGAAGACGAAGTGTGCCGCGCCATAACCCGGGGTACAAGCTCTCAAACCTCTGACGAGGAAACTGCCTCTGAATGTGAACATGATACTGAGAGGAAACTACAGTACAGTAGCTCAGAAGAGGAGCCCGTTGTGCTGGCAATCAACTCCGCTGCAGTCAGACCACTGGGGAGTGATACTGACCAAAGCGAAACGGAGGAAAGAGAAATCAAACCACCACCAAAACCAAACAAGGTGTCCAACCTAATCCGACAGGTTTCTACTAGAATCCGACCAAACATGAAAAACCACTGCAATGTCGGTCTGAGATCGGGCACTAGGATACCTGAAAGACAACCTCCCAGGGAGATAACCAACAATGAAATAAGAAACAGAAATAATACAACAGCAGAAAGCGAAACAAGGTCCGATGGCAGACCTAAAATGTCCGTGGGAGATTACAATGTGGTCGCTCATTTGCGGAAAATCCCCTCACTGCTCAGTGTCTTTGATGCCTTGATGGTATCTCAGGAGCTGCGTGATGCCTTAATTTATGCACTACAAAACCCTGCCAGTTTCCAGGCCTATTTTGCCCAAGAAACCCGCGAGGAGGTGGCACAGATCGACCAGGAACCATACATTACCTTCACAGACGAGGACCTGATGGCGGGCACAGCCGATCATAATCGACCCCTGTACACCACAGGCACCATCTATGGCCGAAAAATCAACAAAGTCCTCATTGATCCTGGGTCCTCAATCAGCATCATGCCGCTAAAAACACTGGTGCAGCTGTCGCTCAGCATCAAAGAAACAAAGAAAGATAAAATCCGGATCCATGGGTTTAACCACCAATACCAAAAGGCTCTTGGTTCCACGATGATCGATATTACCTTTGGGAACCTGGTCACTCCGGTCAAATTCTTCATCATCGAAGCTGATACAACATACAAGGCACTGTTGGGTAGACCATGGCTCCACGCCCACGGATTGGTTCCCTCCACCTTGCACCAGTGCATTAAATATGTCAAAGACGGAAAACAATATGTGATTAAAGGGGATGATCAACCATTTGAGGCACATGAAGCCGAATTGGATGATGCTAAATACTACAAACCCAAATCCGGAAAGGGGGCAGTCACCAAACAAGGAAAGCTCTCTCCTGAAACCGTGAAGGAAGCAGTCAAAAATGCTGTGCTCAAAGCGGCCATAAAGTCACAAATGCTCTTGGGTAGTGATAGTGAGACGGGATCGTCGGAAGGCACGGCCGAGGACATTAACTTACCCGCTCGAATGCAACCAAATTATTCCAGTGAGGGTGAGGAGCAAAATACTCTGTCCATAGAAATCCTACCCCTAGAACACTGTAAAGACCTAACACCTCGGGAAAGTGAAGAAGTCATCCCGTTCAAAACCTTCACTGTCCCACCCAAAATAGAAGAGCTTGAAACAGGGCACGTTGTTCATCCCAGTATACAATTTGTCAAAATGGGAGAAATCGAACCTCAAAATGAAGAGTCAAACTCCGAAAACTGGGAACAATGGCTCGTAGAGGAAACCAGGAAGACGGGGATTCCCCCTCAGCTTCAAGACACCACCAGCACACGGTTGGTTGAATTGTTCCGTAAGGCACAATGCCTAGAGCCCATTCCTGAAAAGCGAGCAAGAATGTTCCGAGACATGTGGAATGGCTACTCTAATGAAGTCGTAAAACTCAATGGGAAGATTGCTAACACAAGGGGCCTAGGATTCGAACCTCGAACCAAGGGCTCAGGGTCAAACACTCCTCAAAGACCACGACAGCACTCTTGCCACCGCATAACAATCACCGAAATCAAGGAAGGCGAAACAACCCCAGATGAAGGGGAATCTTCAGAAACAGAACAATTTATCCTAGCAGCCAAAAATGCGCCAAAGGAGCTAGAAGAAGGTGGTCAAAATACCATCGATAAATTGGAAGAAATCAACCTAGGAACTGAGGAAAATCCAAAACCTACGTTCATTAACACCTCCCTTCCTCAGGAGATGCAGGTTGAACTGACCAAACTGTTAAAAGAATACCAAGATTGCTTCGCGTGGAGCTACAGTGAAATGCCCGGACTAGATCCAGCAGTAGCAGTCCACAAGCTCAAAATTGACAAAGAGCTCAAGCCAGTCAAACAAGGACCCCGGAGAATGAGGGTCGAATTGGAAGAAAAGGTGACAGCCGAAGTCAAAAAGCTCATCAGTGCTGGATTCATAAGGGAAGAAGAAACGCCCGACTGGGTGGCCAACATTGTCCCAGTAAAGAAAAAGAACGGACAAATCAGAGTCTGTGTCGATTTCAGGGATTTAAACAAGGCTTGCCCTAAAGATGACTTCCCTCTGCCAGTGACAGAAATCATAATAGACCATACCTCGTCCCACGGAATATATTCCTTTGTAGACGGATACTCAGGATACAACCAAATCAAAATGGACGAGAGTGACCAAAAGCACACTGCCTTCCGTACCCCAATTGGTATTTACTGCTATAAAGTCATGCCTTTCGGCCTCAAGAATGCAGGAGCCACATACCAAAGGGCCATGACCAAAATCTTTGACGACCTCATACACAAGGTGATAGAATGCTATGTGGATGACCTTGTTGTAAAGTCCCATACCCATGAACAACACTTAGAGAACCTGAGGCTGATGTTTGAGCGGCTAAGACAACACACGCTGAAACTCAACCCCCTAAAATGCGCCTTCATGGTGTCATCAGGAAAGTTTCTAGGCTTCGTGGTACGGCACCGAGGCATTGAAATTGATCCTGATAAAATCAAAGCCATCCAAGAACTGTCCCCTCCGCGGACACTCAAACAACTCCGGTCTCTCCAAGGACGCTTGGCGTATATCAGGAGATTCATAGCCAACCTGTCAGGCAAAATCAAGCCTTTTACCAGGCTCACCAAAAAGGATGTCCCTTTTAAATGGGATGAAGAATGCCAGAAATCTTTTGATGACATCAAGCAATATCTGCAAAAACCTCCTGTGTTGGCGGCACCCATCCAGGGGAAACCTCTCATTCTCTATACCACCGCCTTGGACGGATCTCTGGGGGCATTGCTTGCCCAAGAGAATGAAGAAGGAAAGGAAAACGCTCTGTATTACCTCAGCAGAATGCTTGTGGGGGCAGAACATGCATACGCGCCAATTGAAAAGCATTGCCTAGCCTTGATCTTTGCGGTAAAAAAGCTTAGGCATTACATGTTGGCCCACAAAGTCACACTAATCTCCAAAACTGACCCATTAAAATACCTCATGACCCGACCTATGCTTAATGGAAGGCTGGCAAGGTGGGCTGTGGCTCTAATGGAATTTGATATAACATATGCACCCCAAAAGGCTATCAAAGGACAAGCACTAGCTGACTTCCTAGCTGCCCATCCTATACCTGATGATTCCCCACTAGCATGTGATTTCCCTGACGAGGAGGCTATGCAGGTAGAGGAAAATGAAACTTGCTGGAAGCTATACTTCGATGGATCTTCCTCCATTCGACCAGCAGTCAAACCAAACTTACCAAAACGGCAAGCAGGTATAGGGCTGGTGTTTGTCACCCCAGAGAAAGGCATTCTCCGGCATGCTCTAAGCCTAACCGAACCATGCACAAACAACGAAGCTGAATATGAGGCCCTGATAGCTGGGCTTGAAATTGCCCTTCAAATGGGTATTGAGCAATTAGAAGTCTATGGAGACTCTCAGCTCATCCTGAGTCAGATCGAAGGTCTCTTCAAAATAAGAAAACCAGAATTGGTCAAGTACCATGAAAAGGCCCTGGAGTTAATGGCCAAATTTACATATATTACCTTCCAGAAAGTCCCAAGGTCTCTGAATGGCAAAGCGGATGCATTGGCTAGGCTGGCTAATGAACTCGGTGACCCGAATCAGGAAGAAATCCAAGTCCTGGTTCACCGCAGGAGATCCTTGTCTTCTTGCTTCCCAAAAGAAAGAAACGAGGAGGAAGAAACCCTGTTTACTGACATCCAAACACTCGAAAGAGAACATGAAAAAGAATGGAGGGAAATCGCACAAGCCATGACAACCGAAGGTTCGAACCAAGAGGACTGGAGACAGCCCTTTCTTGACTACTTCCAACAAGGAAAATTACCTCTGAACAAGGCCATTAGGGAGCAAATCAGAAAAAGGGCCCTAAGGTTCGTGTATGTGAACAACACACTCTATTGGAGATCCTATGAAGGATCATGGCTTAGATGCATATCGAAAACCGAAGCCAACCAAGTTATGCAAGAAATTCACTCGGGAGTATGCGGAGCCCATCAATCGGGCTCTCGGATGCGAGTACAAATCAAATTAATGGGCTACTACTGGCCCACCATGATCAATGACTGCGAAAACTTCTCCAGACAATGCCATATGTGCCAAATTCATGGAGATTTTATACACCAACACCCAAATGCGCTACATCCAACCGTGGTATCATGGCCCTTCGAAATCTGGGGAACAGATATCATAGGCCCCATTGACCCACCAGCCTCAAATGGACACCGCTTCATATTGGCCGCTACGGATTATTTCTCCAAATGGGCCGAAGCCAGGTCATACCGTGAAATTAAGGCCTCTGATGTGGTCAGGTTCTTCACCACTCAAGTGCTTTATAGGTATGGAAATCCAAGGAAAATAATCTCTGACAACGGGACGGCCTTCAAGAATGCCAAAATTGATGCCTTCGCCGATAAATACAAAATTGAATGGAGGTATTCCTCCATCTACAACCCGAGAGCCAACGGACTGGCAGGGGCTTTCAACAAAACACTGATCAAGATCCTCCGCAAAACCATTGGAGGTAATCAAAGAAACTGGCATGAGAAACTGCATGAAGCATTGTGGGCATACCGCATCACTCATAAAACAGCGACCCAAGCCACACCCTATTCTCTAGTATATGGGGCAGAAGCAGTCCTACCAATCGAAGTGGAACTCCCGTCACTGAGAGTAGCTATGGCAGCACAAATCCCTCTGACTAAACAAACGCAACTGAGGTTGCAAGAGTTGGACGGAATGGATGAAAAGAGACTGGCAGCTCAACAAAACTTGGAGTTATATCAAGCCAGAATGACGCGAGCTTATGAAAAGCTATCAAGACCCAGAACGTTCAAGAAAGGAGAACTAGTGTTGGTTTTGAGGCGACCTATCCTCGGCCGACACCATGGTCCCAAATTTGCACCAAATTGGGAAGGCCCCTATGTCATAGAACAAGCATATGAAGGTGGAGCCTACCTACTCGCAGACTCAAATGGAAAACATCCTGTCTCCTCCATAAATGGGAGATACCTGAAGAAATATTACGGACAAAACTACCCCGACGTTCCCGCAGCCCACCGGAGTCAAAGAAAGAGCAACCAACAAACCGACTGGGCAGATAATTGCGAGGCGGTCAACCACCTCTTCGCTTAAGTAAGAATCTCTCACGTCCCACCGGGTCAAGGCTCGACAGGGTACTCCGTTCTTTTGAACACTATGGAGTATCCCTGAGTCAAAACCCTAAAGTAATAAATTAACCTTTAAATAAAATAAACCCTTCAAAATTCCCTAAAATGACCTTAAGTCGAAATCCTAAATAAAATCCAAGTCCAACAAAAACACATCTTATTCCAAAATATAAAAGCATATGACCAAAAGAAACTAGACCAAGCTAAAATATAGCGCAAATAAAAAGTTAAAACCAAATCTCCCTAAACATTCTCAAATTCCTAAATGACAAAGATAAATTTCAAAGTCCAAAAATCCGAAACTTCTAAAAATATACACAAAATGTCCTGTCCCACCGGGCCAAGGTAAAAGGAGTGTTCTGTCCTTATGGGCGTTCATAGAACATTTCCTTTACAAATGGCCTACACCCCAAAATACGACCCTAAAAAGTCTTGTGCTTTGTCCTTTAAACAAAGTACTAGGTGCCTGTTCATCTCACCAAATTAAAGGATGAACAAAAGTTCCGTGTCTTGAACTCTAAATTAAGACACAATGCGGTGACCTGTCCATCACACCTACCCAAAAAAGATGGCCAAAGTCTTGTGCTTTGTCCTTTAAACAAAGTACTAGGTGCCTGTTCATCTCACCGAACTAAAGGATGAACAAAAGTTCTGTGTCTTGAACTCTAAAGTAAGACACAAAAGGTGAAATTTACCATGGGATTAGTCAAAACCACATCCTCAACAGTTACAGATCGAAAAGACAACCTGTCTACTCAAAATGTGATTCTTGCCAAAACCTACTAAAAAAAAAAAAGAAGAGAAGACCAAACCGAACCTCGAAGCCCCTCTGAAAACGGAAAACACCACGGCTGATGTCCGCCAACCATGTCAAGGAATAGGCCTCATAAATCCTAATACCCAGAGGGGCCCATGGTCGTGTTGGGCCTTAAACCACCGACTACGGTATGTTCCTAGCTGCCGTACCCAAAGAGCCAGGAGAAAACCCCATCTCACCACATCAAAAGAGTGATATGGAACAGACAAGTCCCGACGGTACGTCCCTTATCACCGTAAAAAAAAAAAAAAAAAAAAAAAAAAAACGACCAACAAAAATGACGCACAAAGTCCCACTGCGTGCTATACCCAGAATGTCTATTCTACATGCCAGAGCTATAGTATGGAGCAAACAAGTCCCACCGGAATGGTCCTAGCTATCGAGGCAACAATGTAGAATAGACAAACCCCACCGGTATGTTCCTTGCTGCCGTAACCAAAGAGCAAGGAGAATAACAAAAATATCAGTCCCACTGGCGATATCTGATGTCGCTACCTATGACAATCTAAACCAAATCACTCATAAACCTCAATAAATATTCATAAACCAAGAGTTACTGGGCCTCCAAGTTGCCCTAATCAAACCATAAAATCAAAATACCAGACATAAATCATCCAAAATTACCACAACCCAAACAACAACAAAAAAAAACATACGAAACGAAGCAACGAAGCAACAAAACCAAGTGATCAAACATCCGAGACTTCTTCATATCGGAGGCACTGGAGGCGCCTGAGCTGCGGCCATCGCCCCTGCAAAGGTCTCTAAGGTGTTATGGATTGACTGAAGCACCGTCTCGACATTCTCCAGCCGCTGATCTAGCTCCTTAAAACGCTGGTCTATGTGTTCCTGGAGCGGAAAAGATTCTTCAATGGCTGAGCCGTCTGGAGAAGGGGGAGAAGCCTCTCTCACCGGACTATACTGATTAACAGCAGCAAACCTATGAAGGATATGACTGTTCACCGGGTAGTTGGGGTCAGGAACCAGAGTACCATGGACCATCTCCACCCACCCAAAGGAAGTCAGATCCAAGAGCAGGTTGCGCGGGTACAGCATAAGCCGCTCAGTGATTGGATTCCCCCACAGTGTCTCAGGCAATGGAATCTGAGCCCGCTCCATCAAGGCCTCGATTAAACTCCCATAAGGCAAATGGCCCATGGGAAACCTCGTGACATGATGCATGTTTTGGAGGATGAGGCTGGGAAGATTAGCTTTCCCGCGTTTGAGGAGCAATAAGCGAAGGTAGAACAAAGTCCCTGGGCGAGTCAAATCTGATAACTCACCCTGAGGAAAGAGGATGTAGTTGATAACCAAGAAAAATAGCCTGAAAAGAACATATAAACTTCATGGTCATGAACCTATCCTTCAGAAACAAACAAAAGAAATAAACAAAACAAAAGAAAAACACACACGAATAACAAAATTACCGGTGCAGCGCGGGCAAATGCGTAGTAGAGACCAGTTCAGAACTTGCCTCAGATCTGGGTATCTTGAACCACTCGCAATGGCCCCGGTATGTCCCGTGCTCGCGAGGCCAACTCCCAAAGGCATAAACTGACAAGCCATTTAAAGTATCTGCGGCACCAATCAAGTCAGCCAAATCCTCGACCCCTATGTGAAAGAGCCTGCCAAAAAGATAGGAGGAGGCTGAAGGAGTACCGTGGTGGTCAAAGGTGACGCGGAGGTTAGCATAAAATAACTTGGTGATGTCCGGATGGTAAGGGGCATCAAGCTGGGATAGGCCATGAAGGCTCCAGGCATTAAGCCACCCTGTTATCAAATTCATATAAGGGGTGGTGAAACGCCCCTGAGGATGAAAGAAAAAGCAGGCGGAAACTTCACGCCCCCCTTCACCAATGTTACTTTGATAACACTCAAAAGCCTCGTCGTCTCGAAACAGATAACGGTTGCCTGGGTCATATGACCAGTTAGGCTTGGAAGGTGGCGCGCCTTGGACAGAGGAACTGCCCTCATCTCTGGGACGCTTGGGATTCCTTGGATCTATGACACCGGCCATGGAAAATGAGGTCCGAGAAAGAAAGTTCAGAAAAAGAAGAAAATGATATGAGATACGTGCATAAGATGCCTTATATATATATAAAGGAAATTAGGGCACCAGAAAGCATACGTCTTCTCGAATTCACTCATAAATACAAAAGATCAAAAGGCGTGGCGGTTTGCAAGGAGCATGATTGCTTCGCGATCCAAGGACTTTAATAAAAAATAATGAACCCAATGGCACCAAAAAAAAAAAATATAAAATCCATGCCCATAAATCAACTACAATCAAGAGCCCAACAAAGGCCCAAAACATCACATAATCAAGAAGTCCAGCCGCTACAAAGTCAGGAGCGACCAACTAAACCAAGTCCAAAACTAAAACCATAACAAAAGAAAAGATACAAAGTGCCAACGCGCTACATAACTCCTACTCAAAGGAAACCCATCATCAACTCAACCTCTCGAGAAGCGTCGGCCACGAGAGAGGCAAAACAAGGAAGGGCTAGCACCACACCTGCGAGAGCTCTCTCGGAATCATCATCAGAATCAACATCCCTTCGATGAGATAACGCCCCAACTACCGGCTCAACTAACACAGTATCTGGCGATAATGGCAAACCCGCCCCGCTAGCAGATGATGACACGGCTAGAGGAATAGAGTCAAAGAGAAGAGCCTCCCACTCGGAGTAGTCCAGTGGCGCCTCATCAGAAAACTCCGGAACCATGTCCGACTCAGGGAAAAGGAAATCATGGAGAGTCTGGAGGGCAGGACTGCCTGAGGAGCTCTCTCCTGAATGAAAAAGAAAAAGGTTATGATAAAAATAAAATGCACATCACGATGACAAGGGAAATTATGGGTAAATACCTGGACATAAGATGGAGGCATGATCCAGAACGTCCAGCTCCATGCCCATGACATGGCTCGTCAGCTCATCAACACTCATGAAACTCTGAAGGGACAACTGGTATAAATGGCACAGGTCCCGTAAACCCAAAGCCCAAAACTCAATGCTAAAGGCCATCAGGATATAAGGAAGTCGACCTAAATGAAGCGTGATAAGGAAAATATAAAATGAAACGGAAGGGAAACTAAGAAAAGATCTCAATGAAATGAGGTATACCTAAACCCCGAAGCGCGGGAAAGATAGCCGGTGTCGGAGCAGTCTCACAGGAAAAGACAGTAACGGCAACAATCGCCATAGAGTCATCCGTGACAAGGAAGTCGCTCGCCTGGATAAATGGAGCCGGAGAGATCAGCCTGGGGCGCAAAATCTCTTCAAACGGCACGGCGACGGTCTCCACCTCGACCTCTTCCATCTCAATATCCTCTGTAGCAACCGCGGACTCAGCCAGAACGGCGCTACCCCATATGCCAAAACATGCAGTCCCTGAGAAAAATGCCATGACACGTTCATAGCAAATCAAAATTAAATGGAACGAAGTCAGAAGAGAAAAAAAGAGACAGAAATAACATACATGAATGTGGTGTAAGGAGAGGAGGCTCCATGGAAAAGCCGCCATCCGAAGGACTCTCCCTCAGCCGCCGTCGAAGCTCATACCGAGTTGCTTCTTCCTCCACCAAAGAATCCTCACGTTGCCTTTTCAACCGCCTAGCTGCTTCCTCAGCCAACTCATCAGGGTATTCAGGAGAAGGACACCTTGAAGGGGCTAACTCCTCGTTTTCCACCGAAGGAGGGAGACTATGAACACCTGTGAAACCAAAATCATAGCAATCCTACATTGGTGATAAAATTAAACAAAAAGGATGAGAAATGCAATACCTGAGTAGATAGCCCAGCGTCTATAAGACTCTGACATAAGAGCTTGGGAAGACTCTCCTTCAAGAGGAGAAATACCCTCTACTTTGAAGTGAAAATGACCAAAATCATAGCCACCGAGACCTGCCTCGAAGAACGAATCATCATAAGAAAGAAAAAAAGTAACCAGGGAAGTAATTCAAGTAAAAAGGGAAGATAACAAACCAGGGAAATGGCCGTCTGGAAGCGGATGAGGGTCTACGTACTCCAAGGGCTTCACACCAATCGGCACAAAACCATCAGCTCCAAAAGAATTCTTCAGTGGTCTGAAACCGCCTTGTCTAACCTCCGGATTTTGTGGAACAATCCGGGAACGAGGGTAAACTTTCTCCTTCAGGATGGCCACGCTGACATCATGAGGAATCTTAGACCAACCTCTGAACCACCTGTCAAAATCCCCAGTCAATGTCCCCTGGCGAGAAGCCGGAGGAACAATACAACTAGTGTCGGTGCCCAAACGCACTGAGAATGCACTAAAGGCTGCACATGACGGCAAAGTGACTCGAGGAGGGTCAGGAAAGCTGAAAACTGCTGGAATAGCCTGGTCATACCCAAACTGCCAAGCACAACGGTGAGGGCTGTAAACCTCATGGATCACCCTATTCCCCATGCGAATGGATAAACACCCCACTCTGATACTGACGGCATAGTCTCGATCCCGCCTGTGTCGAGGGGAACACAACTTAGGACAGGCCCCCTTCTGACGGGGCGCCACGTCCTTAATGATGTATGACTTCCCGGTATCTTTAGGCCATCCCTTATTGAAAGCCTCAGGGCGATAATCCACAATGTACTGACTGCTCTGAGTAAAGCACAAATGAGCGGTAAGCTGATCCGGATCACGGACGGTGCAACCAGCAATATGAATCAAACCTGGCAATGACTGCCTCATGCCAGCAGAAGTCAACGGAGTATAACACTTCTCCCAGTAAAGATAAAACCAACCAGAAAGGATGTGTAAAGGCATAACCACTGTGGCCCTGGAAGGATCCCTCGAAGAAGTAAGCTCTCTCATGGACCTATAAAGGTTCACTAAAGCTGGAATAGCTAATGAGACCCGCTTACCGCGAGCCAAGGCATTCGCCACCACAAAGACCCCAGGACGGATATACCCAGCTGGCTCGTAGATAATCAAGAAATAGCACAACCACCAAGCCAAAAAAGCAGTCAGGACTGTCTCATCGTCCAACTCATGGGAACAGAAATCTGAGAATGACACCCGCTCAGAGGGAATATATGTCTTGTCGGAACCCAACTTGATCGGCTCCAAAGGATTAGCAAAACGCGCAGCCCTCTTCTCAGGTATCAAGTCCGTGAAATAGCGAACCCAGTCTCTCAACGGGACATCCCTGTCCAAGCCACGCTGACCACGTGACATGGCAATCTCATAATAAATCCGGAAAACTGCCCGAAGTGATGAAGAATGCAGAGGGAGCCCTTTGTGATCAAGACCATAAAGCTCAAAATCAGGCGGTACCCTCTCCTCATAAACCAACCCCTCTACTGGCACCCCCATGAGGCCAGACATCTGCTGAAGATCGATGGTGGCGTCGCGATCCTCTAAGGGAAAGGTATTATGAACATAATTCCAATTGGAGGCCATTGCTTCCAGAAGATTGGAACTCCATGTATACTCAAACAAAGCCAAAATCACACCTCCAAAAATCTCAACCTTATCCAATTTCTTCCCCATACTGCACAAGACATATCGGGTCCATTCAACTTGCCCGGGACTCCATTTCAAATCACCCTGAACCCTCAAATTCCCAGGAGACCAAGGGATAACATGCCCCTCCATCATCTCCATACTCAACAAGTGAAAATCAGCAGAAAAAGTAGAACGACCAGTGGGGCTCAGAAAAATACCTGCAAGGTCACCGGAGGGAATACCGCGCCTATCTCGACCAATGGAACAATGAGAGGTGTAATACCTGTCTCGGCGCTCCTCAGTGCGTGAAGGAGGGTCAACAGCAAGGCTTGGATAGTCATAGATGGCCGGTAAGGGTAAACGATTGTGCCGAACCAAAAGCCCATGGAAATTATCTCTTCCTCTGAGAATGGCGCGCTTCCATAAGCGATGAAGGTGCACATGGACTTTCTGAGGATCCAAATAATCACTGATATAAGACTCAATGGCCTCATCCGAAGGACCATAGAAACCCGTCCTGACAATCTCAAACCGAGGGACGGTACCATAAATCTCGTCAACCGAAGCCATAATTACCTGCAAAAAAAAAAAGGGGCGAAAGCCATGTCAAATATCCAGAAAATGCCCACAAATCACTAAGAAAATGCCTAGAAATTGGGGACACCAGAGTAGACTGATCGATATATCTCACAGTCCACTCTGGTGGGGGGCATTTGTTTGCCTCTAAATTCTGCTGCACAAAATCCTAAACGATTTCCTATCTTATCACCAGAATCCAAAACCATATGATCAAAATCCCATCCACATAACCAATGACCCAACAAAATAGCCCTGATAATTGATCATAATGCATGAAAGGAAAACACAGAAATTCTCAAAAAAATGGACAGTAAATTAATTAATTACGAGGAATGCCATTATGCACCCGTGATATCCTTTTAATTAATTACCGGAGTCCTAAAAAATAGAAAATTTGTGGCAGCTAAATTCTTCATATTTTTGTGAGGAGCCATGCAAAATTTCATGTCAAATTGACCAATGGATGGGCACCAAACAATTTTTCTAAAAACAAAGCAGCTTAATTATTCTTAAATTTCTGACAAATGGATGAGTCCATTGCTGGGAAGAATGGAGGTAAACCCCACCAAAAAAAAAAAAACAAAGCAAAGATAATTTCGGATGGGCTTTTAAGAAAATAACAAAATTTGCTTTGGGCCAAGACTGAAGCCCATCTGAATTATACGCTGGCCCAATTCAATTAAGGAAATTCCCATCAATCCAACGGCCACGATAAATCCCAGCAATACTATCCGAAATCAACGGACGGATTTAAACCTGGACTCAAAAATCGAATAGGATTTTCTGATTGGTTGAAAGAGGGTGGGTCCCACAATTTAAAAGGAAAGAGGAAAAGAAAAAAGATGGATGAAACAGTACTGTTCTGACACTGCTTTGTACGCCGACGCGAAGAAGAGCTCCGCCGCCGCTCGGCGCCGCCTCAGCCCCAACTAACTTCACCAATAGATAGGCGATGCTTCCACGATCTCAGCGACACCGAATTTGTAGAGAATCGGAGAAAGAATGACCTAATTTAGGGAATGAGGAAGCCGACTGTCAAAGGAGGAATGTCAGAAATTGGGTACAACGGGTGATGTAATTGTGCAATTGGAGCATGCTACATCTTCTCAAAGGGTTTAACAACATACCTGATGAAGCAATTCCAAGCGAAGAAGCTTGTAGGGAAGGATGAGCTATCTCAGCTTCGAGCAAGAATGGCGACGTTGTACAAATGGGGAAGAGAGGGTTGAATGCATTGCGGGAGGCAATAATTGAGCTTCGTGTTGAACAGGGAGCATGCACAGATGCTGTACGTGGCCTCTAATGCTACCACAGTCGAAATGCCTTCTAACTGGATGTCTCCAGTGAAATGGGAAGGAAAAGACAAAAGGAATTGAAGGACTGGAGGGGACGGTGACTGTCTTTCATCAGACTACACCCTGAAAAGAAGAACCTAGTATGGTCCCCTAGTACCAAGACCCCAGAGATAACAGAATGGTGATGCAACCTTCTAATTCAAGGAGAGCCGTCTGATGGGGGCAAAAGATGAAATGAAAGGCTATGATGGACAATTACTTTGTGCAATGGAAATGCCATGTGGTTAGGTACAGGTGTAGGCATGAGGAATCATGTGCATGGATCACATCTGACCATTCCTTTACACATCTGACTAGATGAATGGAGGGATGTAAGTGTTGGCAACACTGCCTCAAACACAGGTGCAGCCAAAGATGCATGACATCTCATGATGCATCAAAGCAGCACAATGCGCTTGAAAATGACATCACAAAATAACCATGGGCATATCTGTCAATTGGGGCATGAGACAAAGCAATATGGAACATAGTTCAATAGGGAATGAGCATGGAATTCCCATTATACCCCTCTGAGCCCTGCCACATATTCCAAATTACCAATAATTGGTGGCGAAATTGGGATCATAAATGCATAATACACGCCCAATTACATAGTAGGCACCAGCAGGACCAAGTAACTCATGTGAAATGCTTGGTAAATCTGGAGTTGACTATGGTCAAAACTGAGATTAGGCAAGTATAAAACAAGGCGTGAGGCTACTTAATGACTTCAAAATAGGAGAGTTAGCCCAATTAAAAATGCTAAAACCCTGCAAATCCATTGCCAGCTGGGTTGCAAAACACCCAACAGCAAAAGCAACAAATCAAATTAGGCCATGCATGCCTATACACAGTATTGATGGCTCAAATCATGGTAAAAGCATAAAATTTACCAAGCAAGTACACTGCCTCAGGCTCAATTAAGGCGTTGGGCAATGTAATTTTGCACCCAGACCCCTAAAATGGCAAAGAGGGGCAAAGTAGCTACTCCCCTAGACCCTAGCATTCAGAAACCATCACAACCTCTCATCAATTGATGGATAAAGGAAAATGTGCCACATATGCAGCAAGGTACTTGGCGCCAAGATTAACCCCTCCCTCAAGCACATCAGGAGCAAGTGAGTTTACCAAAAAGCATGAGGCCCACTTGTCATGGTAATCCACCATGGCATGTACAAGGAAGTAGAAGTATAAGCAATCAAGCCACTGCAATTGCACAAGTGCCAAATGTCATGAGCATATTAGATAGTATGCTTGGGCAGTAGAAATCAAGGCTGAAGAAAGAAATTAAAAAGTAAGGCGGCAGCTCTACTCTACATCTCGTCCATCCATCAAAGATCCAAGCTGGGAAAAGATGCCATGTGTCAAGCAGGTGAACATAAACCCTAGGGGTCTCCCCCTATAAAAGAAGATGATCACCACCGAAAAAGAAGGAGAGAGAATCAATAGACTAGAAACTCTGCTAGTTTTGATATTTACTGTAAACAAAGAAAGAAGGGTAATTATCAGAAGAAAGGTAGAGAGTTGTTTATTTCAAGTTTAATACAAATCCATTCTCAAAGAGTTCTTTTCTCTCTGAATTTCTTTCTTTCTATTCTTGTGTGCTCTCTTGCTTTACTTGTTAGCATTGAAGCTGGGTGTTAATTATAAAGGAGTCCTCATGTAGATCACTTATTAACACTGTTTCAGGGGCCAGAGACATGGGCAAGGGGTGCTTGCCTGAGAGCGCACACTTGCCTGTGTCAATGAGCCCTCCTAAAACAAAAAATACATAAGTTCTAAAGAATAAAATTCTGTAAAGAAGCATGATCTTGTGTGTGAGGGGTACTTGCCAGAGAGCGTACACTCATGCACTTAACTATGCTTCAAATACTGGTAATAATTGCTTTCAAAGTTATGTTCAAATCTGTGTCAAAATATGTCCTAATATTCTAAAGGGATACTATAAATAAAGCCTGATGAAGGGGCATGGTTCTGTGTGTGAGGGGTGCTTGCCAGAGAGCGCACACTCATGCACCTTGCCATGTTCCAACACCAGTAATAATTGTGTTAATTGTTATAAAAAAAAAACAAACAGCAAATGAATTTGAAATTGGCCAAAGTGCAATGAAGTAAAAAGGTTGAGGGTATATAAGGAAAACCTGTGTCTAGCACATAAATAAAAAAAAAATCTTTTTCCTAGCATGTAGTAAATAGGGACTATTTTGTCAAAAAGTATGTGTTGTTAAATCTATAGAAGTATGCTCGCAATATCAGTAGAAGTATGTTTAAGCATGAATGATAAGTTGTTCAAAGAAATCCCAATATGCTTTAATAAAAAAAAAAACTTCACTGGGGCTTTGTCTAAAAAAAAATACATATCCATACAAAAGAAAAGGGAAGAACATACCTTAGAAATTAAGTGCACAATGAGACATCAGCATCTCTTTGATTAAAGAAATATATAAAAAATACACAGCCTCCTGAGAAAGAAGAAAACATGCTAACACTTCTGTCATGAGTGCATAAAACTTGGTAAGTGTGATGGCCAAAGCAATTGAATATTGTCTTATGCAGAAGTTTAATGAATGATAAAATGATTAGGGCTCAGTATGGCAATCAAACCCCCATAGCTTAATTAATTTGGTAATGGTTATCAGGGGTAAATTCCAAACTCAATATCTGGACCTGAGACTTCACCGTTTAAGGAGTGTGAGTGTAATGAATAACTAAAGTAAAGTGTCCTCCATCAGACGTCATGAATTGATGCCATAATAGGGTTGTTTACATGCACCAAAAGTCAGGCCCAATACCCGATGAAGGTTCCAAAAATCAAAGGTAATGGTAAATCCGTGGTGACATACCAAAACCAGACTCATATGGCAAATGATGGCTAAAATTGAAGTACTAATGTTCAAATTGATACCACTAACAACCGTGTGGAGTCATCCTGGTGCTCGACAAGCAATCTCCAGTAAAGATTTGCCACCATTGTCCCGAATTGTCACCCCGATTCCTCGACAGATGATAAGTGCAACTGGGGAAATACATTCTCAATAAAGGGATAATGATAAAATTGATAGTAGAACTGAAGGAAGGAAAAAGAGACGATCCCATGAAGTTGGTTTCTGATCGAAATGATGGTCGGAGCGCCGGAGTCAACGACGACCGTTGCGGAGGTCAACAAAAAAATCGGAAAGAACTGAGGAAGAAGGAAGGAGTTTAAAAGAGGAAATGAAATGAACCAGGTGCATGGTCTCGAGCATGAACCAATCGACTAAGCCGGCCTCAGACCTAGTCCCTCCATGATCTTCTGTGGCACCCCGCACACAGCGGGTTCCTGACAAGCAAACAGCAAACAGCACAACTGCAGCCAACCAGAAAATTCCGTGACTTCAAAAAATACATTAAAAATAGCTAGATTGTCAGAAAAATTCCCATAAAATATCAAAATGTCAAGGAAAATATGAGGAATATTTTGATGTGTTATGTTATGCTAAAACATCAAAGTACAAAATATTTTAAAATTAATAGGTTTAAGGGATAACCATAAGTAAAAGAATATATATAATAATAATAATAATGATAATGATAAATTGATATTTATATGATTAAGTAAAAAAAAAAAAAGAAAAGAAAATAAAGCAAAAGAAAATCATTTCAAACATTTTATGTTCTGGACAACAGGTACATTTGAACAGATTATGTTCTGGACAGCAGGTACGTTTGAACATTTTATGTTCTGGACAGCAGGTACATCTGACATTCCTTGTTCTGAAATTTGCAAACAAATTGAAATCACCGAGAGGGTCAAAGACAGAAGTTTAAAAGCGCAAATTCAAACGCCTAAACTCAAAAGTCCAACCAAATACTGAAAATCTAAAAAAACTCAAAAGTCACAACTAAAAAGTCCAACCCAAAGTCCAGAATGCCAAAACACAAAAGTTCAAACTTTAAACCAAGCCTAAAAAAAAATATCAAAGACTAAGAGTCAAACTCAAAAGTTAAAATACAAGAGTGCTAACTTAAAAGTGCAAAACTTAAAGGCCAAATCTAAAAGCCCAAAATCCTAAAGTGAAAATTAGAAGTCTAAATCTGAAAATGACACAAAGTCCAAAAGTGACACAAAGTAAAAAATGACACAAAGTCCAAAAGTGACACAAAGTCAAAAATGACACAAAGCCTAAAAGTGACTCAAAAGACATAAAGTCCAAAGTGACATAAAGTCTTAAAAGTCAAAAGTTCGTCCCTTCAAGACTGCATCGCGTTTCGCCTTGAAGGAGGCACCCTCTTGATATTCAGATTGAGATAAAGGAAAAGTCAATTCTGGATTATCACTGAAGTTCCTGTCAAGAGAAGGCATAGCGCATCTGTACTCGCGACTTGAACGAAAATCCCAAAAATCCCTCATTTCTCAAAACGATCGAGAACTGACCTAGAATACTCTATTTTCTAGCGTTGGACTCAAATCTAACAGCCTGTTTCTACAAGTTCACAGCATGTTTGACCAAAAACAGACTGAAATCTGAGTTCATGTCAAGAGGAGGCATAGCGCATCTGTACTCAAGACTTGAACGAAATCCCAAAAATCTCTAAATCCCCAAGCGATTGAGGATTGATCTAGGATACTAAATTTTCTAGTATCGAACTCAAAAAATCTCTGTAACGGCACTAAGCCGGACACAGCAAAGTAAAAGCAACCTAAATGTCTTAAAATGTGAAACTAAAGAATTAAACCCCATCGCTCATGTTTGCATGGCTCTGTTAAAATAGCTGCCCTTCTGCATTGCTTTTCACCCTGAAATTCCCCATCAAGATACAATCCTTTTATTAAAATGGACTTCATCCACTTATAGCGTTTAAACTTTGATTATCCCGATCTAGAGGTGCTCTTGGCTCAGGTCGTAACTGAGTTCGGAGGTAATTAACAGTAGGGGCTTGCGCCTATTGGAAAAAAAGGACCTACGACAAACAATCAACTCTCGAGGTACTTAGAACCGCATTAGTGCCCTTCGCTCGTTTGGAATGGGCAGTAACGACGGGTCTCAAGATGCTCGAGGGGTATCTGATCCGCATTTTCTTCGCCCCATAGAGGACTATCTGATCTTCCGTGGTCGGACTGGAAAAAGTGCGAGACAATAATCCAATATTTTCTAATAAATAAAAAATAAATTTTATTCTGGACAGTATAAAGTGTTTAAATGTTTCTTATTGTCATAAAATATCTCAGAATGAATCCAAAAAGATTGAAGTGCTCAAATTATACTCAGAATTGTATTATTTGCATTTATATGCGTAATTACCATGTATAATCCAATCTTTTGTGTTAACATATTAATCATATTCTAGACCGTACAAATACTTTAAATGTAGATTATTGTGATGAAATTATTTAGAAAGAATCCAGAAACGACTGAAGTGCTCAAATGACATCAGAATTGCATTATTTGCACTTTATATGCGTAATTACCATGTATATTCCAAAAATTTTCAAATAAATAACATATGAATCATATTGTTGACAGTATAAAGAGTTTAAATGTATATTATAGAGATGAAATGACTTAGAATTAATCCAGAAACTATTGAAATGCTCAAATGATCACAGAACTGCTTTATTTGCACTTTATATGCGTAATTACCATGCATAATCCAATCTTTTTGAATAAATAAAAAATGAAACGTATTCTAGGCAGTTTAAAGAGTTTAAATGTAGTTTATTGGGATGAAATGACTTAGAATGAATCCAGAAATGATTGAAATGCTCAAATGATAACTCAAAATTGCATTATTTGCACTTTATATGAATAATTACCGTGTGTAATCCAATATTTTCTAATAAATAACATATGAATCATATTCTAGACAGTATAATGAGTTTAAATGTTGATTATAGAGATGAAATGACTTAGAATTAATCCAGGAAACGATGAAATTCTCAAATGATCACAGAATTTCATTATTTGCACTTTATATGCGTAATTACCTTCTATAATCCAATCTTTTTGAATAAATAACATATGAATCATATTCTAGACAGCATAAAATGTTTAAATGTAGATTGTTGTGCTTAAATGACTTAGAATGTATCCAGTAACGCTTGAAATGCTCAAATGATACTCTTAATTGCATTACTTACACTTTATATGCGTAATTCCAATGTATAATCCAATATTTTCTAATACATAACGTATGAATTATTGTTATGAATTGACTTAAAATGAATCAAGAAACTAAAGAAATGCTCAAATGATACTCAAAATTGCATTATTCGAACTTTATATGCGTAATTACCGTCTATAATCCAATATTTTCTAATAAATAACATATGAATCATATTATGGACAGTATAAAGAAATTAAATTTAGATTATTGTGATGAAATGACTTAGAATGAATCTATAATCGATTGAAACGTTCAAATGATACTAACAATTGCATTATTCGCAATTTATATGCGTAATTACCATGTGTAATCCAATATTTTCTAATAAATAACATTTGTTACAAATTGTAGAAAGTATAAAGAGTTTAAAAGTAGATTATTGTAATGAAATGACTTAGAATGAATCCAAAAATGATTGAAATTCTCAAATGATACTCATAATTGTAATATTTGCACTTTATATGGGTAATTATCATGTATAATTCAATATTTTCTAATAAATAACATATGAATCATATTCTAGACAGCATAAAGGGTTAAAATGTAGATTATTGTGATGAAATGACTGAGAATGAATCCAGAAACGATTGAAATGCTCAAATGATACTCATAATTACATTATTTGCAATTTATATGTGTAATTACCATGTATAATCAAATCTTTTTCGATAAATAATATATGAATCATATTCTAGACAGTATAAAGAGTTTAAATGTAGATTATTGTGATGAAATGACGTAGAATAAATCCAGAAAGGATTGAAATGTTCAAATAATACTAAAAATTGCATTATTCGCAATTTATATGTGTAATTACCTTGTGTAATCCAATATTTTCTAATAAATAACATATGAATCATATTCCAAACAGTATAAAGAGTTTAAATGTAGATTATTGTGATGAAATGACTTAGAATGAATCCAAAAATGATTGAAATGCTCAAATGATACTCATAGTTGCATTATTTGCACTTTATATGTGTAATTACCATGTATAATCCAATATTTTCTATTAAATAACATCTGAGTCATATTCTAGACAGTATAAAGATTTTAAATGTAGATTATACAGACGAAATGACTTAGAATTAATCCAGGAAAGGATTGAAATTCTCAAATGATTACAGAATTGCATTATTTGCACTTTATATGCGTAATTACCATCTATAATCCAATCTTTTTGCATAAATAACATATGAATCATATTCTAGACAGTATAAAGAGTTTTAATGTAGATATTGTGATGAAATGACTTATAATGAATCCAGAAACGATTGAAATGCTCAAATTATACTCAGAATTGCATCATTTGCATTTTATATTCGTAATTACCATGTATAATCTTATATTTTCTAATAAATAACGTATGCATCATATTCTAGAAAATATAAAGAGTCCAAATGTAGATTATAGAGATGAAATGACATATAATTAATCCAGAAACGATTGAAATGCTCAAATGATCACAGAATTTCATTATTTGCACTTTATATGCGAAATTACCATGTATAATCATATTTGTTTTTACAAAATAACTTATGAATAAAATTATAGACAGTATAAAGAGTTTGAATATAGATTATTGTGAAGAAATAACTTAGAATGAATCCAGTAACGATTGAAATACTCAAATGCTACTTAGAATTGCAATATTTGCACATTATATGCGTAATTACCATGTATAATCCAATCTTTTTGAATAAATAACACATGAATCATATTCTAGATAGTATAAAGAGTTTAAATATAGATTATGGTGATTAAATTACTTAGGACCTATCTAGAAATGCTTAAAATGCTCTAATGTAACTCAGAATTGTATTATTTGCACTATATATGCTTAATTACCATATATAATACAATATTTACTAATAAATAACATATGAATTATATTCTAGACAGTATACAGTGTTTAAATATAGATTATTGTGATGAAATGACTTGGATTGAATCCAGAAATGATTGAAATGCTCAAATTATACTCAGAATTGTATTATTTGCACATTATATGCGTAATTATCCTGCATCAATCTTTTTGAATAAATAATATTTGAATCAAATTCTAGACAGTAAAAATAGTTGAAATGTAGATTATGGTGATTAAATGACTTCGAACGTATCCAGAAATGCTTGAAATGCTCAAATAATACTCCGAATTGCATTATTTGCAATTTATATGCGTAATTACAAGGTATAAACCAATATTTTAAAAAAATAATATATTAATCATATATAGGCAGTACAAAGAGTTTAACTGTAGATTATTGTGGTGAAATGACTTAAAATGAATCCAGAAACAATTGAATTGCTCAAATTATATTCAGAATTGGATTATTTTCATTTTATATATGTATTAACAATGTATTATCAAATCTTTTTGAATAAATAACATATGAATCATATTTTAAACAGTATAAAGAGTTTAAATGTAGATTATTGTGATGAAATGACTTAGAATGAACACAGAAGCTATTGAAATTCTCAAATAATAATTAGAATTGCATTATTTGCAATTTATATGCGTAATTACCATGTATAATTCAATATATTCTAATAAAAAATATGAATTATATTCTACAGAGTATAAAGAGTTTAAATTTTAATTATTGTGATGAAATGTCTTAAAATGAATCAGGAAACCATATAAATGCTCAAATTATACTCAAAATTGTATTATTTTTATGTTATATGCGTAATTACCTTGTATAATTCAATATTTTCTAATAAATAACATCTAAATTATATTCTAGACGGTATAAAGTGTTTAAATGTTGATTATTGTGATGAAATGACTTAGAATGAATTCAGAATCGATTGAAATACTGAGATGCTACTCATAATTGCATTATATGCACTTTATTTGCGTAAATACCATGTACAATAAATTATTTTCAAATAAATAACATATTAATTATCTAGACAGTATAAAGTGTTTAATGTAGATTATTGTGATTTCAAATAAAAAAAAATGTAGATTATTGTGATGAAATGACTGAGAATGAATCCAGAAACGATTGAAATGCTCAAATGATGCCTGGAATTGCATTATCACTTTACATGCGTAATTACCAAGTATAATCTAATATTTTTAATAAAAAAAATTATGAATATAATTCTAGACTGTATAAAGAGTTTAAATATAGATTATTGTGATGAAATTATATGGAATGAATCCAGAAATGATTGGAATGCACAAATGCTACTCAGAATTGGATTATTTGCACATTATATGTGTAATTATCTTGTATAATCCAATCTTTTTGAATAAATAAAATATGAATCATATTTTAGATAGTATAATGAGTTTAAATGTAGATTATTGGTATTATGTCTTATAAAGAATCCAGAGACGATTATAATGCTCAAATGCTACCAAGAATTGCATTATTTGCACATAACATCCGTAAATACCATATATAATCCAATCTTTTTTAATAAATAACATATGAACAATAATATAGACATACAAAGAGTTTAAATGTGGATTATTGTGATGAAATGACTTAGAATGAATACAAAAACAATTGAAAATACTCAAATGCCACTCGGAATTGCATTATATGCACTTTATTTGCGTAATTATCATGTATAATCCAATATTTTCAAATAAATAACATATGAATTATATTCTGGACAGTATAAAGAGTTTAAATGTGGATTATTGTGATGAAATGACTTAGAATGAATCCAGAGATGATTATAATGCTCAAATGTTACTAAGAATTGTATTATTTGCACATTACATGTGTAATTAACATCTATAATCCAATTTTTTTGAATAAATAACATATGAACCATATTATAGACAGTAAAAAGAGTTTATATGTAGATTATTGTTATGAAATGACTTAGAATAAATCTAGAAACGATTGAAATGTTCCAATGACACTCAGAATTGTATTAATTGCATTTATATGCGTAATTACCATGTATAATCCAATAATTTTTTAATAAATAACATATGAATGGCATTCTAGATGGTATAAATAGTTTAAATGTGGATTATTGTGATGAAATGACTTAGAATGAATCCAGAAAAAAATTTCAATGCTCAAATTCTACTCAGAATTTCATTATTTACAATTTATTTGCGTAATTACCATGTATAATCCAATATTTTGTAATAAATAATGTATTAATCATATTATAAACAGTACAAAGAGTTTAAATGCTGATAATAATGTTGAAAAGATATAGAATGAACTCAGAAACGATTGAAATGATCAAATGATACTTAGAATTGCATTATTTGCAATTTATTTGCGTAATTACCATGTATAATCCAATCCTTTTGCAGAAATAACATATGAATAATATTATAGATAGTATAAAGAGTTTAAATGTATATTATTGTGGTGAAATAACTTAGAATAAATCAACAAATGATTGAAAAGCTCAGATGATACTCTGAACGACATTATTTGCACTTTATTTGCGTAATTATCATGTGTAATTCAATCTTTTTAATAAATAACATATAAATTATATTTAGACAGAATAAAGAGTTTAAATGTGGATTACTATGATGAAATGACATAGAATGAATCCAGAGACGATTATAATGCTCAAATGCTACTAAGAATTGCATTATTAGCACATTACATGCGTAATTAACATTTACAATCCAATATTTTTGAATAAATAACATTTGAACCATATTATAGACAGTACAAAGAGTTTATATGGAGATTATTGTTATTAAATGACTTAGAATGAATCTAGAAATGATTCAAATGTTCCGATACTCAGAATTGTATTATTTGCATTTTATGTGAGTAATTACCATGTATAATCAAATCTTTTTGAATAAAAAATATATGAATAATATTCTAGACAGTATAAAGAGTTTGAAATGTAGATTATTATAATGAAATTACTTAGAATGAACCCAGAAACGATTGGAAGGCTCAAATGATGCTCAGAATTGCATTATTTGCATTTTATTTGCGTAATTACCATAAATAATCCAATATTTTTGAATAAATAACATATTAATCATATTATAGACAGTACAAAGAGTTTAAATGTTGATTATAATGTTGAAATGACTTAGAATGAACCCAGAAACGATCGAAATGCCTCAAATGATACTCAGAATTGCATTAATTGCACTTTATATGCGTAATTACCATCTTTAATCCAATCTTTTTGAAGAAATAACATATGAAAAATATTATAGACAGTATAAAGAGTTTAAATGTATATTATTGTGATGAAATGACTAAGAATGAATCCATAAACGATTGAAATTCTTAAATAATACTCACTTTTTTATTATTTGCTATTTATGTGCGTAATTACCAAGTATAATCCAATATTTTTTAATAAATAACATATGAATCATATTCTAGACAGTATAAAGAGTTTAAATGTAGATTATTGTGATCAAATGACTTAGAATGATTCCAGAGACGATTATAATTCTCAAATGCTACCATGAATTCCATTATGCATAATTATCATCTATAATCCAATCTTTTTTAATAAATAACATATGAAACATATTATAGACAGTACAAATTGTTTGAATGTATTTTATTGCGATAAAATGACTTAGAATGAACACAGAAATGATTGAAATGCTCAAATGCTACTCAGAATTGCTTTATATGCACTTTATTTGCGTAATTACAATGTATAATCTAATACTTTTTAATAAATAACATATTAATAATATTATAAACACTACAAAGAGTTTAAATGTTGATTATAATGTTGAAAAGACTTAGAATGAATTCAGAAACGATTGAAATGCTCAAATGATAATCAGAATTGCATTATTTGCAGTTTATATGCGTAATTACCATGTATAATCCAATCTTTTTGAAGAAATAACATATGAATAATATTATAGACAGTATAAAGAATTTAAATGAATATTATTGTGATGAAATAACTTCGAATTAAACCATAAATGATTGAAATGATCAAATGATACTCTGAATCACATTATTTGCACTTTATATGCGTAATTACCAAGTATAATTCAATCTTTTTTAATAAATAACATATGAATTATATTCTAGACAGTATAAAGAGTGTAAATGTGGATTATTGTGATGAAATGACTTAGAATGAATCTTGAAACAATTGCAATGCTCAAATGCTACTCAGAATTTCATTATTTGCACTTTATTTGCGTAATTACCATGTGTAATCTAATATTTTTTAAAAAATAACATATTAATCATATTATAAACAGTACAAAGAGTTTAAATGTTGATTATTTTGATGAAATGACTTAGAATAAATCAAGAAACAATTGAAATGCTCAAATGATATTCAGAATTGCATTATTTGCATTTTATATGCGTAATTACCATCAATAATCCAATCTTTTTGAACAAATAACATATGAATGATATTATGACAGAATAAAGTGTTTAAATGTAGATTATTGTGATGAAATGACTTAGAATGAATCCAGAAACGATTGAAATGATCAAATGATACTCTGAATCGCATTATTTACACTTTATATGCGTAATTACCATGTATAATTCAATATTTTTAATAAATAACATATGAATTATATTCTAGACAGTATAAAGAGTGTAAATGTGGATTATTGTGGTGAAATTACTTAGAATGAATCCAGAAACAATTGCAATGCTCAAATGCTACTCAGAATTTCATTATTTGCACTTTATTTGCTTAATTACCATGTATAATCCAATATATTTTTAATAAATAAAATATTAATCATATTATAAACAGAACAAAGAGTTTAAATGTTGATTATTATAAACTCAGAAACGATTGAAATGCTCAAATGATACTCAGAATTGCATTATTTGCAATTTATATGCGTAATTACCATGTATAATCCAATCCTTTTGAAGAAATAACATAAGAAAAATATTATAGACAGTATAAAGAGTTTAAATGTATATTATTTTGATGAAATGAATTTGAAAGAATCCAGAAACGATTGAAATGCTAAAATGATACTCTGAATGGCATTATCTGCACTTCATATGCGTAATTACCAAGTACAATTTAATCTTTTTTAATAATAACATATGAATCATATTCTAGAAAGTATAAATAGTTTAAATGTAGATTATTGTGATGAAATGAATTAGAATGAAAACAGAAACAATAGAAATAGTCAAATGCCACTCAGAATTGCATTATAAGCACTTTATTTCTGTAATTACCATGTATTATCCAATATTTTCGAATAAATAACATATGAATTATATTCTTGATAGTATAAAGAGTTTAAATGTGGATTATTGTGATGTTGTGGCTTAGAATGAATCCAGAGACGATTATAATGCTCAAATGCTACTAAGAATTGCATTATTTGCACATTACATGCGTAATTACCATCTATAATCCAATCCTTTTGAATAAATAATATATGAACCTTATTATAAGTACAAAGAGTTTATATGTAGATTATTGTTATGAATTGACTTAGAATGAATCTAGAAACGATTGAAATGTTCCAATGATACTCAGAATTGTATTATATGCATTTTATATGTGTAATTACCATAGATAATCTAATCTTTTTGAATAAATAACATATGAATGACATTATAGGCAGTATAAAGAGTTTAAATGTAGATTTTTATAATGAAATGACTTAGAATGAATCCAGAAACGATTGGAAGGCTCAAATGGTGCTCAGAATTGCATTATTTGCACTTTATTTGCGTAATTACCTTGTATAATCCAATCTTTTTTGAATAAATAAAATATGAATCATATTTTAGATAGTATAAAGAGTTTAAATGTAGATTATGGTATTAAATGACTTATAATGAATCCAGAGATGATTATACTCAAATGCTAACAAGAATTGCATTATTTGCACATTGCATGCGTAATTACCATCTATAATCAAATCTTTTTGAATAAATAACATATGAACCATATTATAGACAGTACAAATAGTTTAAATGTAGATTATTGTGATGAATGAATACATAAACGATTGAAATGCTCAAATGCTACTCAGAATTGCATTATAATCCATGTATAATCCAATATCTTCTAATAAATAGCATATTAACCATATTATAGACAGTACAAATAGTTTAAATGTATATTATTGTGATGAATGACTTAGAATGAACACAGAAACGATTGAAATGCTCAAATGCTACTCAAAATTGCATTATATGCACTTTATTTACGTAATTACCATGTATAATCCAATATTTTTAATAAATAACATATTAATCATATTATAAACAGTACAAAGGGATTAAATGTTGATTATAATGTTGAAAAGACTTAGAATGAACTCAGAAACAATTGAAATGCTCAAATGATACTCAGAATTGCATTATTTGTATGCGTAATTACCAAATGATATTCGTAATTACCATGTATAATCCAATCTTTTTGAAGAAATAACATATGAATAATATTATAGACAGTATATAAAGAGTTTAAATGAATATTATTGTGATGAAATGACTTAGAATGAACCTAGAAAAAATTTATATGCTCGAATGATACTCTGAATGGCATTATTTGTATTTTATGTGCGTAATTACCAAGTGTAATTCAATCTTTTTTAATAAATAACATATGAATCATATTCTAGAAAGTATAAATAGTTTAAATGTAGATTATTGTGATGAAATGACTTACAATTAATCCAGAGACGATTATAATGCTCAAATACTACTAAGAATTGCATTATTTGCACATCACATGCGTAATTACCATCTATAATCCAATCTTTTTGAATAAATAATATATGAATCATATTATTGACATTACAAAGGGTTTAAATGTATATTATTGTGATGAAATGACTTACAATGAACCAGAAACGATTGAAATGCTCAAATGTTACTCAGAATTGCATTATATGCACTTTATTTGTGGAATTACCTTGTATAATCCAATATTTTCTAATAAATAACATATGAATTATATTATAGACAGTATAAAGTGTTTAAATGCAGATTATTGTTAGACCTGTTTAACGTTTACAACGGCAACGGAATGGCCCATTCGTTTTGCCATTCCGTTCCATCAACGGTATGGCCATTCCATTTGTTTCAGTAAACGGTATGCCCTTTCATTCTGTTATTCGTTTTGTTTGGATGGAATGGAACGGAACAACGTGTTTTCACACTAAAAACAGCAGTATTTGTCGAAACGGAAGTGAAATGGCTTGTTCCTTTTACTGTTCCGTTTCAGCAACGGTATGCCCTCTCATTCCGTTTCTGGAAACGAAATGAAATTTGATACTGTTAGCCGTTCCATTAGGATGGAACGTGCACGGAACACGGTATACCGTCGGCAGGCATAATTATTGTGTTAGAATGACTTGCATTGAATCCAGAAATGATTGAAATGCTCTAATATTACTGAGAATTGCATTATTTGCATATTATATACGTAAGTACCATGTATAGTCCAACCTTTTTGAATAAATAACATATGAATAATTTTCTAGACAGTATAAATAGTTTAAATGCACATTATTAGGATTAAATGACTTAGAACGAAACCAAAAACGACTGGAATGCTCAAATAATACTCACATTATTGGTACTTTATATGCGTAATTACCATGTATAATCCAATGCTCAAATAATACTTTATATTCTTGACAGTATAAAGAGTATAAATGTGGATTATTGTAATGAAATGACTTATAATGGCACCAGAAACGATTAGAATGCCCAAATGCTACTCAGAATTACATTATTTGCAAGTTATATGTGTAATTATCATGTATAATCCAATATTTTTTATTCCATAACTTATGAATTATATTCTACACAGTATAAAGAGTTTAATTGTAGATTATTGTGATGAAATGACTTAAAATGAATCAAGAAATGATTGAAATGCTCAAATAATACTCATAATTGCATTTTTTTTTACACTTTATATGCATAACTACCACATATAATCTGATCATTTTGAATAAACAACATATAGATCACATCCTAGACAGTATAAACAGTTTTAATGTAGATTGTTTTGATGAAATGACTTGGAATAATTCCAGAAACGATTGAAATGCTCAAATGCTACTCAGAATTGCATTATTTACACTTTATATGAGTAATTACCATGTATAATCCAATCTTTTTTAATAAATAACATATGAAACATATTCTAGACAGTATAAAGAGGTTAAATGCAGATTATTGTGAGAAAATGACTTAGACTGAATACAGAAACGATTGAAATTCTCAAATTTTTCTCAGAATTGCATTATTTGCACTTTATATGTGTAACTACCATGTATGATTAAATATTTTTGAAAAAATAACATATGAATCATATTCTATACAGTATTAAGAATTGCAATGTACATTTTTTTGATGAAATGACTAAGAATGAATCCATAAATGATTGAAACACTCAAAATTATGCTCGGAATTGTCTTAATTTGAACTTTATATGTGTAATTACCATCTATAATCCAATCTTTTTGGATGAATAACAATTGAATCATATTCTAGACAGTACATAGTGTATGTAGATTTTGTGATAAAATGACCATAATGAATCCAGATACGATTGAAATGCTCAAATGATACTCAGAATTGTAGTATTTGCAATTCATATGCATAATTACCATGAAAAAAATTCAATCTTTTTTAATAAATAACATATGAATCATATAAAGAGTTGAAATGTTGATTATAGTGATGAAAGACTTTGAATGAACCCAGAAACAATTTGAAATGCTGAAATTATACTCAGAATTGCATTATTTTAACTTTATATGCGTAATTACCATGTTTAATCGGATCTTTTAGAATAAATAACATAAGAATCATAATCTAAACAGTATAACGAGTTTAAATGGAGACTATTGTAATGAAATGACTTGTAAAGAATCCTGAAACGATTCAAATGCTCAAATTATACTCAGAATTGCATTATTTGCAGTTTATATGCGTAAATACCATGTATAACCCAATCTTTTTGAATAAATAACATATACTCATATTGTAGAAAATAAAAAAGTGTTTAAATGTAGATTATTGTGACGAAATGACTTAGAATGACTCCAGAAAATATTGAAATGCTCAGAAACTCAGAATTGCATTATTTTCAATTTCTATGCGTAATTGCCATGTATAATCCAATCTTTTCTAATAAATAACATATGAATCGTATTTTAGACAGTATAAAGAGTTTAAATATAGATAATTGTGATGAAAAGACTTAAGAATGAATTCATAAATGATTGAAATGCTCAAATGATACTCAGAATTGCATTATTTGCAATTTATATGCATAATTACCATGCATAATCCTATATTTTTTTATTAAATAACATACAAATCATATTCTAGACAGTATAAAGTGTATAAATGTAGATTATTGTGATGAAATGACTTAGAATGAATCCAGAAACGATTGAAATGCTCAAATGATACTCAGAATTGCAATTTTGCAATTTCTACGGGTAATTACCATGTATAATCCAATCTTTTTTAATAAATAATATGTGAATAAAATTCTGGACAGTATAAAAAGCTTAAATGTAGATTATTGTAATGAAATGACTTAGAATGAATCCAGAAACGATTAAAACACTTAAATGCTACTAAAAAAAAAATTTTGAAGTAAAATGCCTACTCAGTATAGTATTATTTGCACTTTATATGCTTAATTACCATGTATAATCAAATCCTTTTTAATAAATAAACACATGAATCATATTCTGGACTGTATAAAGAGTTTAAGTGTAGATTATTGGGATGAAATTGTTAGTTAGTGTGTAATTTTCAATTTTAGTGCTAATTACATCTAATTTAGCCATCGAAACAACACACAAAACGGATCATGCACTCAAGCCAAGTTAACACAAAGAGAAAGGGGTGGAATTTGTACCTCCCGCGAAATCGTATTCGCGGGGCTCGATCCTACGGCTTAGAAATCGATGGGGTTGCTCTCCTTGTGCCTCCGCCATGGTTGATGGCCGCCTCGAGTCCACCTAGAGATTAACCAAGGTCTAAATCGATTTGTGCTAGCGATTCGATTAGAACAAAGCTAATCCTAAGGATCAACCCTCTTCAAGAATCAACCTATTTGATTTTGGTGGAGAGTTGTAGCTCAACACATGAGCATATGGAAGAGAGGAGAAGAGAGAGGCGCCGGCCTATGGGGAAGAGAGAGGTGGCGGCTTGGTGTATCAAGAGGGAAGGTTGGATTTTGCTACTATACACCTCCTTATATAGTGTACAAACCCTACCTACCTCCTACCATCTATTTACAAGAATGCCACTCTCACCTACCACTAGGGCCGGCCTCATTATGGGCTCACATGGGCCTCTCATCTCATTTAATTAGGCCTCTAATTCACATAATTAGAAGCTACTCCAAATGCTCTTCAATTGGGCTATACATTTAATACATAAATATTGGCCCAATAAATTAATATAACTATTTATATTAAATTGTGTCGAGCTAAAATAATTATTAACTAATTAATAATTATTCTAGGATTAGCTAATACATTAATTTATTTCAATATGATCCATTTGACTTAATTAATTATAACGGTATATAATTAATTAATCAACTTATCATATTTCCGCAATACGAACTATTGCGAATAAATAAATAATGCACTGTCTTGGTCAAAACTCTATTTTGTGTGACCCTTTGAGGATTTATGCTAAGTTGGACATGGAAATAAATCGCTATTTAATTCCAATAATCATAAGCGGTATCTAGCAACACGTTATGATTCCCAATTCGCATAAATAGTGTACTGCTACAGTATTTAAATCCTGCATAAGAGAATAATTATGTTTCTCTATTTTGATTCTTATGTCTCACGATATCATCGTATAATCCAAGATAGGAATGTGTCATTCTTGCAGATTATACGTTTCTTGATCTAGAGTTGATCGCTTAGTTGCGCGCATACGATCCAACTCCATCAAGGGGCCCAAACAGATATCGTCACTCACTAAGTGAATTAATGAGGGACATACGGTTTTCTTGATGATTAGCTTTTCCCCGCACAATTCAAGAGAACGTAAATCAAGTCCGTATAGCAGCCCTTAACGGGAATCAGCGGTAGACGAGATTTATAGAACCTATCCTCATGTGGAAAAGATAATCATCTCAAACTTAGAACCAAAATCATAACGAAATAAATAATGACACATAACACAATCCATATATTTATTTCGTTGGGTCAAGTCCTGTACTATGTTCCATAACATACACATATGCAATTAAGTTGGTAACTCTTTACCTATGATTTGTAGAACTTAATCATCACTTAACTTGCATACTAACCTTATATGATAATTAATGTTCCTTGTTAATTATCAAGATTATGGACCATTTAGATTTATTATTGTCATTCTAAAGAATGATCCACAGAGATCCACAATTCAGATCCTCAACCTGAATGATCTGTCAATAATAAACCTAGGAACAGATGATAAAATATCATCCAAGACATAAACTAATAGTTAAGTCATTAAATTATTGACTTCTAGGACATAACTCTAACAGAAATGACTTAGAATGAATCCATAAATAATTGAAATACTCAAATGCTACTCAGAATTGCATTATTAACATTTTATATGAGTAATTATCTTGTATAATCCAACATTTTTTAATAAATAACATATGAATCATATTACAGGCAGTATAAAGAGTTTTAATGTTCATTATTGTGATGAAATGACTTGGAATGAATCCAGAAACGATTGAAATGCTCAAATGATACTCTGAATGGCATTATTTGCACTTTATATGCGCAATTACCTTTTATAATCCAATCTTTCTGAATAAATAACATGTGAATCATATTCTAGACAGTATAAAGACTTTAAATGTAGATTATTGTGGAGAATGACTTATAATGAATCCAGAAATGTTTGAAATGCTCAAATGATATTCAGAATTGAATTATTTGCAATTTATATGCATAATTATCATGTATAATCCAATCTTTTTGAATAAATAACATATGAACCATTTTCTAGACAGTATAAAGTGTTTAAATGTAGATTATTGTGATGAAATGACTTAGAATGAATTCAAAAAACGATTGAAACACTTAAATGCTACTCAGAATTGTATTATTTGCACTTTATATGCTTAATTACCATGTATAATCCAATCTTTTGAATAAATAAACATATGAATCATATTCTGGACTGTATAAAGAGTTAAATTGTAGATTATTGGGATGAAATGACTTAGAATGAATCCAGAAACGATTGAAATGCTCAAATTATACTCTGAATTGCATTATTTGCACTTTTTATGCGTAATTACCACGTATAATCCAATCTTTTTGAATAAATAACTTATGAATTATATTTTAGACAGTATAAAAAATTTAAAACTTTAAATATAGATTATTGTGATGAAATGACTCAGAATGAATCCAGAAACGATTGAATGCTCAAATGATACTCAGAATTGCATTATTTGCATTTTATATGCGTAATTACCATGTATAATCCAATCTTTTTGATCAAATAACGTTTTAATCATATTACAGAAAGTGTAAAGAGTTTAAATGTAGATTATTGTGATGAAATGACTTAGAATGAATCTAGAAACGATTGAAATGCTCGAATGATACTGAGAATTGTGTTATTTTCAATTTATGTGCGTAATTACCATGTATAATCCAATATTTTCTAATAAATTACATATGAATTATATTGTAGACAGTATAGAGAGTTTTAATGTAGATTATTGTGATGAAATGACTTAGAATTAATGGAGAAATGATCAAAACGCTCAAATTATACTCATAATTGCATTATTTGCACTTTATATGTGTAATTACCATCTATAATCCAATCTTTTTGAAGAAATAACATATGAATCATATTCTGGACTGTATATAGAGTTTAATTGTAGTTTGTTGTGATGAAATATCTCCGAATGAATCTAGAAGCGATTGAAATGCTCATATGACACTTAGGAAATGCATTATATATTTATATTCACTTTATATGCCTAATAACTATGTATAATTCAATTTTTTCGAATAAGTAACATCTCAATCATATTTTTCATTTAACGAGGGTTTAAATGCATATTATTGTAATTAATGACTTAGAATGAATGACAAAACGATTAAAATCAAATGATACTCGGAATAAAAATTATTTACACTTTATATGCGTAATTACTAATTACTGCGTATAATCAAATCTTTTTGTATCAGTAAGATCTGGATCTTATTCTACACTATGTAGAGAAGTTTAAATGTAGATTATTATGATGAAATGACTTATATTGAATTCAGAAACGGTTGAAATGCTCATATGACAATCAAAATAAGTATTATTTTCACTTTATAGGCGCAATAACTACATAATCTTTTTGAATAAGTTAAATTAATCTAAATCATATTCTTGACGGTACGGAGAGTTTATATGTAAAATATTGTGATGAAATGTCTTAGAATGGATGCAGAAATGATTGAAATCAAATGATACTCAGAATATGTATGATTTGCTGATTATGTGTGTAATTACTATGTATAATGCAATCTTTTTGAATAAGTAAGATCTGAATCATATTTTAGACTGTAATGAGAGTTTAATGTAGATTATTATGAACAAATGACTAAGAATTAGCGCTAAAACTATCGAAATGCTCAAATAATACTCAGAATAAGCATTATTTGCATTTTATATATGTGATTATTACGTATAATCCAGTCTTTCTGGATAAATAATATTTGAAACTTTTTATAGATCCTATAGAGAGTTTAAACATAGATTATTATGATGAAATGACTTAATTTTCACATGACATTATATTCACTTTATAGGCGTAATAACTACGTATAATTCAATCTTTTTAAATAAGTAAGATCTAAGTCATATTCTAGACCGTATAGAGAGTTAAAATTAAGATTATTGTGATAAAATGATAATATGATACTCAGAATACGCATTATATTCAATTTGTAGGCGTAATAAATGAGTATAATCCAATTTTTGTTGAATAAGTAAGATCTGAATCATATTCTAGATCGTATAGAGAATTTTATTGTGGATTATTGTGATGAAATGATTTGGAATTAATGCAGAAACAATTGAAATGCTCAAATGATAAATATAAATTATATGTCCTTCGTAGGCCTAATAACTATGTATATTCCAATCTTTTAAACAAGTAAGATCTAAATCATATTCTATATTGTATAGAGAGTTTAAATGTAGATCATTTTGATGAAATGACTTTGAATGAATAAAGAAATGGTTGAAAAGCGCAAATGATAAATATAATATGCATTAGTTGCACTTTATATACATAATTAATATGTATAATCCAATCTTTTTGGACAAATAAGATATATATTATATTTTAAACCATATAGAGAAGGCTTAAATGGTGATTTTTATGATGAAATGACTTAGACTAAATGTAGAAACGATTGAAATGCTCAAATGATACTTAGAATAAGCATTATTGGCACTTTTTATGCGTAATTACTACATAAAATACATTTTTTTAATAAGTAAAATATATATCATATTCTTGACCGTATAGAGAGTTTGAATGTAGATTATTGTGATGAAATAACTTAGAATGAATTCATAAACGATTGAAATGCTCATATGATACTCAAAATATGCATTAAATTCACTTTATAGGCGTAATAACTATGCATAATACAATCTTTTTGAATAAGTAAAATCTGAATTATATTATAGATTGTATAGAGAGTTTAAATATAGATCAGTATGATGAAATGACTTAAAATTAATTGAAAAATAATTTAAATGCTCAAATGATACTCAAAATAAGTATTATTTGCACATTATATACATAATTACTATGAGAAATGCTAGAGTCCAATATATTGGACGGATGACGTGAGATATGGATGTTTTGACTGTGTCCCTGTCATATAAACACCATGTAACCAGGCCTTAGGGCGTGTGAGAAATTTGGAGGTTGGCATACCATATACTATACAATGCTCCAATTTGCATCCTGCCTATTAGGGAGTGGTGATATTTGAGACCTATGCTGACCAGAGTCCCATGTAATCGTGGCCCGTCCATGTCCAGACATGAGTTGCAGCCATGTAAAGTGTGGCTGAAAGCGGTACTTGTCCCACTATGATAACGGCTGCCTTAAACTCAGACCATGTGTGTTTATTGCATCATGTATGCCAATCTGAAATAAATTATCGTGAGGTAAATTGAAATGAGTGATGATCCAAACTGTGACCAAAATAATGGCCAAATTATGCTGTAACGCATGACGATTACGGTCGGTCTGCGTGTGAGATGGTTAACTTAGCTGTCCTGTCATGGTTCATGTACTTAGGCATATATGGATGCATGTACTGGAGGTGTCCCTTGCATGTTGCACTGGAATTGTCCAGTGGTGACCTTTGGAGCTGTCCAATAGGCAGTCCAACCTGGTTTTGACCAGCCCCAACAGTTATACGACACCTAGCTGCTTAGTCACTTGGGCAGGAAGAGAGAACTAGCTGACAACTGGTCCCCACCTCTTAACCTCTCTCCCTGGCCCAATTTTGGGAACCATTCTACCCCTCTTCTTGTCCAAATTTCGTATGTACTCTGTTCCCTACCAAAACAGGCCATTAGAGTTCAGTTTTGAGGCATTAGACAGTGAAAAACAGTGCTTTGGACATAGCTGGATAGTTGGAAAGGTAAAGAACAAGATTGCATGCATGATTTTGGCCCTGGTTTACCCAAAACAGGCTTGGACAGTTCATGATGGTGCATGAGTTGTGTATAGTGGTTGGTTTCCATGACTCGAACAGGCCTTAGGGATGATGATTTTGGTGCATTACATAGTCTTGTTTGTGCACCCTAACTGACCATGTGCTAGTAACCACCATAGGTCTGGTGTTGGATTGTAATCAATCCATGAAGCGGGGGTACAAAATGCGCTACCCGCAAACCAGACACGCAACGGTGTTTGGCTCGGTGCCTTTACCACGTAATTGCATAAGTCATAGGCTGGTGTTGAGTTTGATTGTGACATAGGTTTTGTTCACTTGAACCAGACCCATAGGCGAGTCTAAGTGTATCAAATGGGGTGCAATGTCACCCATTTTTTTTCCAATCAAATATTCTTATATATATTTTTATTGTTATATGGACAATTTCTTAAGAAAATTACTATTTGAACCCCATAAAAATGTAAATATAATTCTATTGGTGACCCCATAATTAAAAATTTAACATTTTTTTACAATGATAGTTCATAAAAACTAATTATTTATCTTTATTTATTCGAGTGAACCCCATCTAAAATTTTTCTGGCCTCGCCACTGACCAGACCTTGAACAAAGTGAAGCGGTGGACCTGAGCGGTGAAACGGGCGCATCGTAGCATTGAACGGCATATATTACGGTGTAAGGTTTGAGGTGCGGATTCCACCTAGACCCTAACTCTTGTTGCTGTGCTAAACTAGAGTTAATATGCAGGTTACTTGTTGCTTTTGCATGACTTAGCATGTAGCCTGCATGTATGAATTGCTATATTATATATATATGCTACATGACTGTGCATACTGCATAGGATGGATTGTTATCTATTGACATGCATATTGAATGGTTTATGTTATGGTGGCTGAATCGTGGCATGTGTTATGGCTGTGCTAATTGTGTGATGAATAACATTTACATATTTGGAAAGCGGAGTCGCGACCGTCTTTCCAAGGGCCGTGAGATAAGCGCTTATGTTTCGGGACTCATATCGGTTCTTGAATGGACTGTGAGGGGGTAAATGTTCTCAACAATTGAGTACTATTTGATTGTATTGATGGAAAGGCAAGGACTTGGCTGATTGGTAACCAGCCTAATATTATGCATGGATAGGTGTCCAAACAAGTGCCGGCTTTTGTATTACTTGAAATGGCAGATTTCGGCTAACCTTTACTAGTTGGCCTTGCATTGCATAGCATGAAATTCTAAATATTTTTATATACAAACTGTGTTTACCATGCAACTATGTTCTATATATTAAACAGTGTGTATTTAGTTCTGCAACATGAGACTTCGGGTCCATGCGTGGCTGGAACTAAATACCGCACTGAGAAATGGTTTCCTTTCTCACCGTACCATGTTTTCATGGGTTCTAGGTTGAAGGCGGGGATTGAAAAAAAGGAGAAGTAAGCCATGTATATTTGAGCATATGCTATGTTTTGTTGTATTGTTTGTTGTGAGCTACTTGTGTTAATTGTGCTTGTACATGTGTAAACTTCAGTTTGTAAGTTTACTTGATTGTTACTTGTGGGGTTTGGGCTGGGAGAACTTTATAAAACTGTTTGAATGATTGCCTTTATGGCTGGATGCCAGTACTTACAGGAGAAACTTTGCCCAATTTTTGTTTTGCACATGTTGCAAGCATAACCTCAACTCTGTTTTTGGAACTGTTGCTTGGCAATTGCATGACACTTAGTAGGATAAAACATGGCATATTGACTTGTGGCCAGGCGGTAAGCCTTGCAGCGCATGCGAAGTGTCACACCCCGCTGCCCCGGGCATGACAGATCCCGCCGCGACTACACGCGCCGCGTGCAGCCGCAAGGCTTACCATCCTATTTCCAGCACAATTTACCATGCATTTACTATACTTATGGCAACAACATTGTCCCAGGACCAACAAACACTGCTTGTACATCATGTAAATGAAAATTTCAGCATGCCCTCTCTTGTATTTACAAGCATCCAGCCATAAAGGCACCCGTTTCCCTTCAGTTTAACACAAGTCCCATCCCATATATTTCAGTTCAATCATAGCAACACACAAGGCAAACATTTACATAACATACAAGCACAATTTACACAGCAACAACTACACAAACAGTACGCAAAAGCATAGCAAAACATGGCCATTACTTAGGCTTATCCTTTCCTTGCACTCCACCCGGCCTCCAACCTGGAACCCATGAAAACATGGAAACGTGAGAAAGGGAACCATTTCTCAGTGCGGTATTTAGTTCCAGCCACGCATGAACCCGAAGCTTCATGTTGCGGAACTAAATACACAACCGAAATATATAAGAAAATAGCTTTACATAATATAAGTTTCGGCCATAAAATCATTTGAAACATCATGCAATGCATAGCTAGCCAATTGAGGTTAGGAAATCAAATAACATAAGAATACACGAAAGCCAGCCATAATTTGGTTCCTAACCATGCACTCTACAAGTCTGGTTCTATGTCAATTCATCTTGCAAGCCATTCCAATACAATAGACCGCGATTTACCCACGCCGGGGTCTGCCAACGGCCTTACCAATCGATCCATCAAATTTGTACTAATGCTGAGGACATTTACCCCCTCAATCATGAGTCCCGGAACATAAGCGCTTATCTCACGGCCCTTGGAACAACGGTTCATGACGCCGGTTTCCAAAGATGCAAATGCCATTCATCACACAATAGTACATCCTTACCATTGCCTTACCAATTCAATTCTGCCATCCAATAAGAAAACCATCCAATATGCATGTCATTTACTTACCAATTCCTTTCCTGTCCATAGTCATGTAATATAGCAATTCGTATATGCAAATTACATGCAAGTCATGCACAAACAGTCAAACAACATGCATAATTATATATATACTTTTACTTCCAAAAACATGAGATTTCGGGCTCAGGTGAAATCCGCACCTTTACACCTATTTACCGACCCGCCGTCGCTTAGGCGTTGCCGTTGCCTCACCGCTTGGGTCCCCCGCTTCGTGCCCTGCGAAGTCTGGTTCACATACACAAAACCCGTGGGTTACAACCATGCATAACTAGCACCTAACTCATGCTGTTTCATGGGCAACTCACCAGACTTGACACCGCTACATGGCTGGTTTGCGGTGAAAACACCGTTTCTAGCGCCGCACAGTCTCACGTTGCTCACGCAACTACACCGTCACTTGGCCATGCTACTGTCCTACCATGCTCATGCTCTCTATACATGCATGTGGCCTGTTAAGACATGGTCACAGGACACTAGTTGACACCGCAACATCGCTGGCCTACCACGCAACAACACCGTTAGGGACTGGTTCGGTATGGCAGCCACGGACTCAACTTGGCAGCAGCCCCTGCCTCTTACTTGGCCTGGTTTGAGTGATTTACATGCTAACCATGCATTATACCTTGCTCTTGACTGTCCCGACTATCCCGCTATAGTCCCGGCTAGTTGTTTCACCGTCTAACACACTCAAACAGCACTATAGATGGTCAGTTTTGGGGCTGGTAATGGCCTATACGAAATTTTCCAAGGTGAGGGGCTTATGGGTGGGGAGGGACAGCTTTTGGAGAGGGAAAATAGGTGTCAACATCCCATACTTTATCCCTGGTGACTAAGCTACTAGGTGGCTCAATACTAGTGGCTGGTCAAAGACATGTTAGACCATCCAACTGGACCTCTCCGTTACTCCAACCCATTGGACCTATCCATTGGTACTACTCACTGGACACATCCATTGCATGCTGCCCAAAATGCTAAGTACACGATACACACTTGGAGAAGCGGCCTAAACACCGTTCTGGCTTACGGTTTCTAACCGGCAGCCAATGCAACACGCTTTGGCCTATCCAACAGCCATACTTTGGGTCCCTATTATAAGTCATTTTCAATGCCAAATTGCCTATTTACATGATGCATGAGATGCTTTACAACACATGCAAGGCTGTTTCGTGGCCAACCGTCAACACTGCGTGACAAGCGTCGCTGCTGGCCACGCTTGACATGGCTGAAACACTGTCTGGTCATGGGCCAAAACTGCCGTATCTCACACGAAGCACGTGCCTGCGGCGGGAATCTGTCTTGCCGCCGCTACGGGGTGTGACAAATGAGGTCCTCTAATACGATAATTTTCATATTTTTAAATTTTAAATAATCGATCCGAACCGTTCAATATATTCTCCATATTGAAAACTTATAAGACACCAATTTTTACATTTTTTCGAAACTTTTTACTAATTTTTTGGTATTTTAGAAAATCGATGTTATTGGACGATCCATAATGTTTATATCATGAATTTTCAAAAATACAAAAAAAAGAGTAAAAAATTTCGAAAAAAATGTAAAAATTGGTTTTTTGTAAGTTTTCATTAGGGAGAATATATTGAACGGTTTGAATCGGTCATTAGAAATTTTAAAACATGAAAACATATTGGACGGACCATTCGTCCTATAGATTGGACACTAGCATTTCTCAATTACTATAGATAATCTAAAATTTTTGAATAAGTAAGATCCAAATCATATTATAGATCTTATAGAGAGTTTAAATATAGATTATTGTTATGAAATGACTTAGAATTAATGCAAAAATGATTGAAATGCTCAAATGATACTAAGAATGAGCATTATTTGAACTTTATATGCGTAATTACTGTTATCATTATTATTTGTTAGTATTTGGACCGTACTTGGCACTCAAATGACATTGAAACCATTAAATTACTTTAATAAATTGCTATGTTTTTCTAGGATTTGACTTTGTCGTCGTTTCTTGTCTTACTTTATAGGGTTTTCATGATTTTTTTTTGTGAATATTCGAGTTCTAGAAGGTTTTCGACACAAGACATACGCTAGATGACTCATTTCTAGCACCTGAAGCACTGTCTAGGCCCTCATTCAGACCAAACAACACCTCGTTCTGAGTTTCTTATTTAGTGCCCTAACTGTTTGGAGTTCGGACCGAATGGTCACAAGAAGCAAGGGTGATGATTATTGAGAGAAAAGGAATAAGGAATAAAAAAGAATGAAAAGAATAAAATTAATAAGGTATCAAAAATTAATTTTCTGTCTGCACCTCGTTCTGAGAGAAAAGAATAAAAAATTTGGGCCCTTATTCCTATCCAAACCATGTTTGATGATTATTGAGAGAAAATGGCATAATAAGCAAATATTAAGGGTGCCAATGAAATATTAAGTGTACTGTAGAAAATCTCCCTCAACATGAAGTGTTGTTTGATGTTTGATGATTGATGATTGAGAGAAAATGGCATAAACAAGCAAATATTAAGGGTGCCAATGAAACTCATCTATCCCATTTTACGACTCAGTATCATATTTAATAAGGTGAATATAAGTTAATTATATTATTAACTTTATGGAATATGAGTTCAGAGTTAGAATTTTCTTTTTTATTATTTATAAGGATACGAGCAAGAGTTATTTTATACCCGATAACTAATAGAATAGTTCAAATAAAAAAAATTAATTATCAGACCACATGTAGTTTTGTTTCTTTGTAATTTATTTTTTTAGACTATATTAATTTTTTATTATTTCTTATTTATTAGGCTTATATTATGTAAATTATCATTTCATTTGATAATTACGTTATTCATTAATTACCTCAACAAATAACATTGATACGGATAAAGATAAATCTTCACAAGTGAGGATAAGATATAGATTTGGTTCTCGATGGGTACGTATATAACCTTCATCTGACCCGTACTACGACCGGGACACCCCTAATCTCGAGGTAAGAAGCACCAGAGCTGTATAGAATAGCAAGAAAAGGACTATATTGACCCCGCCCAAACAGTAATGGTTCTCAAATATACAGACCATCTATCATTTGCCTATTTGAGACTTTTGAGAGGACAATTATACCTCCCTAATTAAACAAGTAAAGAACCATCTTGTTTTAAATGAATATATTTTGAAGCTCACAAAAGAGAACTCATCCCGAGTTAATGAATGACATCCCTGTTGCTTAAATTGAATAAATTTTGATGATCAACAAAGAATTTATCATCTCTATTCCTGTGTTATTTTTATAAACGATACCACCGTTTCTCCACAAGTTGTTGACAACTGCTATCTCATTCAATGCCTTCTTTTCTTAGAATACAATCAACATTCAATGCCTTCTTTTCTTAGAATACAATCAACAGCCTCTTCAACAGTATCAACTACCTAATAATGCGAAAATCATGACTCAGCCATACAACTGATAGATTATTTGTATCAACAAAAGCGACAGCATTTTTCTTTATTCAAAGCCCTAATCGTTCAATTCAAGATAGTGAATTATACATTAAAATAGAGGCATAAGAATTGATACCAAACCTGCAGGAAATTGGGAATGATTATCCTTTCCCTTAAAAACTCCTGTCCTTGTCAGAACTGAGAACCAAGGTCTCCCGGCCTATCAAACATGTTACAAAAATTTGGCAGATTAAAAAACGATCTTTCCAATTTAGACACAAGTGCGCTGTTAAAGATTACTATATGAAAGTGCTAAGAATCAAACAAAATTGCATTTAGTTACAATTAGCAAGCTGACAAGAATACCATTCCTGCAAGACAAATTAAGAACATACCTTCCTCGCACCACTTATGTCGACCTTTGGGTTATCGCCAACCATGTAAAGTGTAGAGAAAGAATGAGCATGTCCAATTTTAGTCATCTCTTTAGTTTGATGCATAGTAGAAACAATTTTTTCTAGTACAGCCTCCGCATTCTTAAAAACAAATGGATTGGGCTTTCCGTAAGAAGTGTACTTCAGCGGCGAATCATTAACCCTGAATTTTGTTAAAACAAATATATATAGACAGAAAATTAATTTCCAGATATATGCTGCGGTGCAGCTAGTAACTATCAAATTTAGTTCTAGGGTTTTGATACCTAATCACTCAAAGCAGGAGTTTATCATGTGCAACCTTTGTGTGCATTTATCTACACTCTCCTAATTTAATTTACATAAAAGGACCCATGGTACAGCGGCAAAAACAATATAATAAAAAGGTCCTCTTGCTATGTTGCCAAACCAGATAATGATGGATTTGTACTGAGTATGAGCACAAACAGTTGATACAACATTAATAAGTGCAGATCACTGAGATTCTTTCTTACGTGTTGAAGATGCTTTCAAGTGCAATTCTGAAGGCACCCATCCCAAGTCGCTCAGCAGGAAATGCAGCCTGCATTGAATGCAGTTGAAATGTATGTTCTCTTAGGTAGTCTCTACTCTCTAGCAATTCCATATGCACGAAAGCTCACTTGTACAAGGGCGTTAAATTAGTGCAGACCTGATATTCAAGGTCATCAGATGCAAAATATAAAGCAGGCTGCTCTCCTTTCTCTTTCCCAAGAAGGCCACCAGTTCTCAATATATCACAAAGTACCTTGAGTAATTGAATATGATAGCATTAGTGCACAATGATCTGTTTGTCATTTTTTTAGTTAGTTTGAGGGGGGGAAAAGGCCAATAACTGTAATATGACAAAAAAAAAGTTGAAATACCTGTATGTCCCTGCTCCAATCAACGGGATCACTAATGACAAAAATGCCTTTAACTCTGTCTGAATAAACATCATAACTTGGGTGCACTGACATGGAGGTACTTTTCTTGTTACATGTTTCATTCATTAACCAGGGCTTGAAAGGAGCTAGCGGGTCAATGTCAGGAAAATATGCCGTATATTCATCTATTGAGAGGACCTTCCTGCAAACAATGACAGGCTAAAGTTTGGCAAATTATGAACTTAATTTCACCATATGTAACTCAGCTATAGCCCACATTTCAATTTGTTCACATGAATTAGATTTTTGCCCCATAGTCACTTAACTACTGTTTTTCTCCAACTTAAGCCACTGTGTTATTGCAAACCCTAAGCATGTGTAAATACGGATTAAAATTTGTTAGGGATCTCTTAGAGGAAGAATAAGTGAGAAAATAACTATAACAAAGTAAATTGTGGAAAGACATGTTTCAGATTATAATATTCACTTTGGAAATTTAGAAATTTTATAATAGACACATTAATTTAATTTGGAAAAAAAAAGAATGAGGGACTTAAAGACTTCACAATGAGCCTTTTGGCTTAACATCTGATGAAAATATTATTATTTGAAATCAATGCACACTTGGTACTTAAATTTGAGGTTGAAATATGTAAAAAGGTAAGCTAAGTATTTGAAGGATTTTAAACATAATTGCCAGACTAAATTGTCATCTGGGCTATTATTGGAGAGATTTCCAACCAAACCTCACATCACAATGATGGCCACGCATAAAATATCATTCAAGCTTTTGATCCAGCATAGGGGCCTGGCTAGTAGCACATATTACTATGAAAGCAAATTTCAATCTTAAAAAAAAATCAAATTGGTCTGCAAATTTCAGTTTTTATTTACATCAGATCATCTTTAAGCAAATCAAGAAATGGCAGAATAAATGGTTGCTAGACCCAATTGGAAGTGGAGTAGGAAATACCAGAATGTGAACTACTAAACAGTACAGACAAAAACATAAAAGAAAAGATGCTGGGAGCCACTCAATATTCAATAACAAGAAATCATAATTTTACGAACATAATTGAAAGGTTCTTACTTGAATCCATATTCTGACATAACTGTCCCTGGTTCACCTTTTCCAACGGCAACTATTGGCTCATCTTCAAAACTGTTTGCCATTATTGATAAGAGTGGAGTTTGACAAATGCATTCATTTAAGGATCATAAAATTGAAAATATATAGCTGTACCGATTGAGTAGTTCTCTAAAAGGTGTATGGCCTTGAACCACCTACAAAATGTGAAGAACTCCAAGTTTTGCTCATGGAAACTAATGGTAAAATGTAAGCGGTGAAAACTGAATAAGAATATGAGGTTCAACCTAAATTGAGTAAAACAAACTAAACTAGCTCTAGTTGAATCCGAATCAGGAAATGTTCTTTGCATTTTCATTTTCAGAATTAATAAATGTTTATGTTTATTCAGAATAAATAGCAATTCATCTTCATCATATGCCAGTAGTATTGTAACACCTCCTGGGTTTTTATAATGGAGGAAGAATGGAAGAAGCATAAGGGAAGTTACCTGCAGAGGCGATATGTTCACGCCTAAAAGCTTGCTTAAATCAGACGCTCTTTTTGACTCTGGAACTCCACCTCCTGTATACATTACAAAAAAAAAAAAAAACTTAATAAGCAAGAACAGAATAACCACAACATACAATCCTGAGAAATAGAACTCACCATTAGTCAGGAATAGAAAAGGGATCCTCAGTGTACATGTCAGAAAGAAAAAGGACACGACTGAGCAATATGCAACCTTCTTTTTGTTTAGAAAAAAAAAAGGAAATGTACATTCACATAAATTTCATCCATTTCCATGCAATTCATGTAAGCATTGTCCATACCATCCTTTGCATAGAGCCTTTGAATCGCCTGAGGTGATCCACCAATTGGAGCGTGGCCTCCAATAATTACTCCATCAATATCAAATGCAATTCCAAAACTGGGCCTAAAATTAATCAAAAGGATGCTTAATTCTAACTGAGTAATTGGGAATAGAAAAATACATTTAGAGACTGGATCAAAATAACAAATGACAAAACCTTGGTGAAGGAGGGGATGGAGAGTGGGAGTATGTGCGCGGGAAGAGGTCCGATTGGCGGCTCCTCAGGATCTCGGCTTGCGACCTTAAGGCACTGACTGAGAAATGGAACCTCATATTTTGTGTGACAATTGACAACTGAGAAAGCGTTTTGACGAAAGAATTGAAGAAGAGGCGAACTAGGACTAGGGCTTAGCGGATCCACATCCTCTACAGCCAAGGTTTGGCTGTTCCAAACGGGACCGTATTCTCTGGTTGTAAAAATACAACACGACTTTCGATTCGAGCCATTTAATTTAATCTAAACGGTTAGATTTTTTCGGGCCTATCAATTCTAATATTATACACGGGACATCTATAGCCATTGAGATTAAATCAGACGGCTGAGATCAAAACCGTCTATTGGATGGCCATCTGGGAGGATGTGAAGTCGTTCCAAACAGTCGAACTTTTTTTTTTTAATATTTCAACATTTTAAAATTTAAATATAAAATCTAAACCGTTGATCTTGTTTAATTTTATGGGCGATGCATTTTCATATAATTTTTATAAAATTTAGATTTGATTTAATACTAGATCAAATGATCAACAAATGAATGAATCTAATTAACTATCACTGATTAATTCTAATATGTTCATAATTTGGTCACTTAATTAAAGTATCAAATTGGCTCCAAATTTCATAAAATTTATACAAAAATGAATCTCCCGTAAAATTGAACAGGATCAACGGCTTGGATTCAACATTTGAATTTTAAAATATTGAAATATTTTTTAAAAAATAAGTGTTTGGCTGTGTTGTATTAAACGTCTCTAGGTTTGTCGATTACAAAACAATATCATTAAGCTTTTAACAATCTTCTTTGAGTTTTATAGGAAGAAGGTGCAAAGTTTGAAGACTTGGATAAAAACTATGTGCAAGATCAAGATCAAGTCTTTAGAGAGATTATAGGCTAGTTTAGACTTTAATAGAAGGTTTACTTTAGTCCTTTTATCCTTGAAATGGTCTAGTTAGCATAAAAGCTCAAGAACTCAGTATTTTTCTAAATCTCAGGACCAGTGCGTCGTGTAACGCAACAGTGGGTTATACAACGCACCAGTGAGTTGTAGAACGCAATATTGTGTTGTACAACGCACCAGTTTCTGTGCAGAATTTTTTGTCTCAAAACCAGTGCGTTGTGTAACGCAATATTGGGTTGTACAACGCACCAGTGAGTTGTGGACGCAATATTGAGTTACACAACGCACCAGTATTGTGCAGTTTTTTCTCCATTTCTTAATTTAGCAGAAACAGTGTGTTACACAACGCAACAGAGGGTCGTGTAACGCACTAGCTGCATCATACAACGCAATTTACGCGTCGTGCAACGCAATTTTCTCAAATCAAGCCAGAACGTTGTATAACGCACTGAAGCGTTGTACAACCTTCCTTTGTTTTTTCTCTGGCCTTTTTCACTCACTTTTCCTGATCATTTAATGTCATTTAATGTTGCGTTGCACAACGGATGGTTCGCGTCGTATAACGCACCTGACAGCTCAAACGACTAGTTTATCCGTTTTGTTTTATTATAACGGTCGTCCAGTGCGTCGTACAACGCAATATTGGGTCGTGTAACGCACTGCCAACGGATAGCTTGTTTTCTTTGTTTTATTATAACGGCTATCTGTGGGTCGTGTAATGTAATATTGCGTTATGTAACGCACAACAGCAAATTGAGTTGTTTTGTAGTTTTTGACGAGCTCTATTTATATCCACCCCTTGTTCTCTCTCATTAGAGAGTTTTGCCTTGTAAAATTTGACCAGAATAGAGCCTTTGAGTACAGGGATACTCTCCCACTTGAGCTTTTCATAGCTAAACCATTTTGAGAGATTTAGTAGCCTCAAACACCACCGCCCTGACATTGTTGCTAGGTGTAGGTTGGAATAGGTTGAGAGCTCTTCTCCTTTGAGGCCGTTGTGCCATTTGAGTTAGGCCGATCCACCTCGAGTGTCATTGTGACGAGGTGATTCGGTTCGAAATTATAGACCCGTTCTTATTGAAATTGAACGGAGCGCGCCCTTTGGTGGTAGCGAAACTACCGGAGACGTACGACTAAGGCTAGCTTCTTCTAGCGGGTCGGAACTCCGTAATCACATCGCGTGTTCAATTTCTCTCTCTCTCTCTCTCTCTCTCTCTCTCTCTCTCTCTCTCTTTATTATCTTGCTATACTTGAATTGCTTGTGTGCTTGCTTGTATTGGGTACCAATTGAATTGTGTTAGGATAGTTCATACCAAACCGGTCCAAAACATAATTGCTTCCGCTAAACCTTAATTAAGCCGCCTCCTTAGGGACAACAGGCTGTTTGGAACAACCAAACCTTGGTTGTAGAGGATGTGCATCCAGGGCTAGGACGGTAATTGGAGCTCATGGGCCGGGCTGCTTGAGGTTGGCTAGATCAAACACATTACCGTTGGACCATTGCGAAACGGGAATTACTCATAACAATCATACTTTCATACAATCAAACAATCACAATGAGTCGCTCCCCTCGTCTCACCCTTCCCTCCTTTTACCCTCTCTTCGCTCAGTCTCCTCTCTCTCTCTCTATTCGATCTCCTCACACAATCAAAATAAAGTCTCTCCTTTGCCTCTCCTCTCCTCCGCCTCACCTCCGCTTCCGCCTTATTTTAGCCTCTCCTTCACCTCTCATCTCCTCTCCTCTCCTTTCCTCCACCTCCTCCTCATCTCAGCCTCTTCTTCTCCTCTCCTCTCTGTCGCGTCACCTCCGTCTTTGCCTCACCTCAGCCTCTCCTCCGCCTCTCTTCTCCTCCGTCTCGCATCCTCCTCCGTCTCACCTCTGCCTCTCCTCTCCTCCGCCTCGTCTCCGCCTCCGCCTCCCCTCACTGCTCCTCTCATATAACGATCAGATCTGGTCGAGGAAGAAAGAAGTAGAAATCAAGAAGAGTAAAGAGGTTTAGATCTAGTTCTGTTACAACTTGGGAGTAACTAAATTACTATAAGGGATGAAATTAATCAGTATAGGGAGTATCTAATATGTATAAAAGAGTAAATAAAATTCATATCTGATTCTGCTGTTTTTTGGGAGTAACTAAATTACTATAAGGGAGGAAATTGATCAGTAAATAATATTTATATCTGATTTTACTGTTGTTTGGGAGTAACTAAATAGCTATAAGGGAGTAAATAACTAGTATAAAAGGAGTATCTAATATGTATAATAGAGTAAATAACATTTAGAACTGATTCTACTGTTGTTTGGGAGTAACTAAATAACTATGAGGGAGTAAATAATTAGTAGTAAGGGAGTATTTAATACAAGTGAGAGAGTAAATAATATTCATTCTGATTCTGCTGTTGTTTGAGAGTAACTAAATAGCTATAAGGGAGTAAATAACTAGTATAAAAGGAGTATCTAATATGTATAAGGGAATAAATAACATTCAGAACTGATTCTACTGTTGCTTGGGAGTAACTAAATAACTATAAGGGAGTAAATAATTAATAGTAAGGGAGTAAATAATATTCATTTTTGATTCTGAGTAACGGCAGGGCTGGGCTAGGCGACGGGAGGACTGCGCGACGGAGAGGGGAGGGATGCGCGACGGTGACGACAGGGCTGGGCGACGGAGAGGGGAGGGCTATCCGACGGCGAGGACAGGGCTAGGGGACGGCATGCGGTGAGAGAGAGGAGCGTGGGTGAGACGGAGGAGGCATGTGGGTGAGAGAGAGGGGCGCGAAACAGGAGTGAAAGGGTGTGAGGGCACGCTGGGTGGGGGTGAGGGTGAGAGAGGTGAGGCGCTGGGAGCTCCTTCTGTTTTTAGACACTTAATTTTTTTCATTTACGGTGCTTGATTGCTTGATTGTATTTATCAGCTCCGATTGCGAAACAGGTGCAATTTTGTATTTTTGCAGTGGAGCCGTGGAGCCCGGTGGAGGGATCAAATCCAATGACCAATATTTACAATTTTGGTATTCCATATATGATCAGGACTCCAATTCGTATAAATAACTTTAAAATTAAATTATAAGAATTTCTTCTTCTTAATTAACGTTCTAGAAAGAGGGATGAATATACCACTAAGTTAGTTAGCTTTAAATTCAATGAAAATCAACAATCGCATGTACACAACAAGTCAAGCAAAAAAAAAAAAAGCAAACGTTTTTTTTTTTCAATTCTAATTAACCATAATATATACAAATAAATTCTAGAAAATATAAAAGTAAAAAAATAATGACCAACAAACTATTTAGTGTTAGCCGTTTGTTGCAATTGCAAAAAAAAAAAAAAAGAAAGAAAAGAAAAAGAAAAGAGAGATGAGGTTTGTTGCAAATATACAATTTATTGGTTTTAAATAGGAAAAAAAAAACAAAATAAAAGGTCCCCTTTTCATTTAAGTAACCTTACTAATATGATTTAAGATGCCTTTGGCAACTTAACTGCTTCTTAACTTAGTTAAGAAAGAATTAAGTTCCAATAGCCTTTATTGTTAACTTTATGGAATATAAGACAGAATTAGAATTTTCTTTTTATTATTTATAAGGATACGAGTAAAGAGTTATTTTATACTCGATAACCAATAGAATAATTAATCAAATAAAAAAATTAATTATCAGAAACCACATGCAGTTTTGTTTATTTGCAATTTAGTTTCTTAAATAATAAAACCAGAAAATATTATTTTTAAATAATATTATGTACTTGCAATTAGACTATATTAACTTTTTTTATATTTCTTATTTATTAGGTTTATATTATGCAGATTATCATTTCATTAGATAATTATGTTATTCATTAATCACCATCAACAATAACATTGATACGGATAAACATAAATCTTCACAAATGAGGATAGGATATAGATTTGTTTCTCGATGGGTATGTATATAACCTTCATTTGACCCGAGCTACGACCATTGATTGAGAGTATGAGACCCCTAATTTCAAGGTAAGAAGCACCAGAGCTGTATAGAATACCAAAAAAATGACTATATTGACCCCGCCCAAACAGTAATGGTTCTTAAATATACATACCATCTATCATTTTAGACTTTGAGAGGACAATTATACCTACCTAATTAAACAAGTAAAGAACCATCTTGCTTGAAATGAATATATTTTGAAGCTCACAAAAGAGAACTCATCCCCATTTGATGAATGACATCCCTGCTGCTTAAATTGAATAAATTTTGATGATCAACAAAGAATTTATCATCCCTATTCCTGTGCTATTTATAATGATACCACACTTGCTTTCTCCACGTTGTTGACAACTGCTATCTCATTCAATGCCTTCCTTTCTTAAGAATACAATCAACTGCCTCTTCAACAGTATCAACTAAAATCATGACTCAGCCATAAAACTGATAGATCATTTATATGAACAAAAGCGACAGCATTTTTCTTTATTCAAAGCCCTAATCAGTTCAATTCTTGATAGTGAATTATACATTAAAAATGGAGTTTATCATGTGCACCTTGATACCTAATCACTCAAAGCAAGAGTTTATCATGTGCACCTTTGTGTGTATTTATCTACACCCTCCTAATTTAATTTACATAAAAAGGACCCATGGTACAGTGTTAAAACAATATAATAAAAAGGTCCTCTTGCTATGCTGCCAAACCAGATAATGATGGATTTGTACGGAGAATCTTTCTTACGTGTTGAAGATGCTTTCAAGTGCAATTCTGAAGGCACCCATCCCAAGTCGCTCAGCAGGAAATGCAGCCTGCATTGAATGCAGTCGAAATGTATGTTCTCTTAGGTAGTCTCTAGCAATTCCATATGCACGAAACCTCACTTGTACTAGGGCATTAAATTAGTGCAGACCTGATATTCAAGGTCATCAGCTGCAAAATATAAAGCAGGCTGCTCCCCTTTCTCTTTCCCAGGAAGGCCACCAGTTCTCAATATATCACAAAGTACCTTAAAGTAAATGAATATGACAGCATTAGTGCACAATGATCTGTTTGGCATTTTTTTAGTTAGTTTGTGGGGGAAAAAAAGCCAATCACTGTAATATGACAAAAGGAGGGTTGAAATACCTGTATGTCCCTGCTCCAATCGACGGGATCACTAATAACAAAAACCCCTTTAACTCTGTCTGTATAAACATCATAACTTGGGTGTACTGACATGGAGGTACTTTTCCTGTTACATGTTTCATTCATTAACCAGGGCATGAAAGGAGCTAGCGGGCCAATGTCAGGAAAGTATGCCGTATATTCATCTATTGAGAGGACCTTCCTGCAAACAATGACAAGCTAAAGTTTGGCAAATTATGCACTTAATTTCACCATAAGTAACTCAGCTATAGCCCACATTTCAAATTGTTCACATGAATTAGATTTCTGCCCCATGGTCACTTAACTACTGTTTTTATCCGACTAAAGCCACTGTGTTATTGCAAACCTAAGCATGTGTAAATATGGGTTAAAATCTGACAAGAGTAAATTGTGGAAAGATATGTTTCAGATTATAATATTCACTTCGGAAATTTAGAATATTTTATAATAGACGCATCAATGTAATCTGGAAAAAAAAAGAATGAGGGACTTAAAGACTTCACAATGAGCCTTTTGGTTTGACATCCGATGAAAATATTATTATTTAAAATCAATGCACACTTGGTACTTAAATTTGAGGTTGAAATATGTAAAAAGGTAAGCTGAGTATTTGCAGGGTTTTAAACATAATTGCCTGACTAAATTAGTAAATTGGCATGTGGGCTATATTGGAGTGATTTCAAACCGAAGTAACCCCACATCACAATGATGACCGCGCATAAAATATCATTGAAGCTTTTGATCAAGCTTAGGGGCCTGGATAGTAGCACATTACTATGAAAGCAAATTTCAATCTTAAACTAATCAAATTGATCTGCAAATTTCAGTTTTTATTTCTATGGACATCAGATCATCTTGAAGCAAATCAAATAATGGCAGAATAAATGGTTGCTAGACCCAATTGGAAAGGAGTAGCAAATACCAGAATGTAAACTGCTAATTATTACAGACAAAAACATAAAATAAAAGATGGTAGGAGCCACTCAATATTCAATAACAAGAAATCGTAATTTTACAAACAAAAGGTTCTTACTTGAATCCGTACTCAAGACATAACTGTCCCTGGTTCCCCTTGTCCAACGGCAACTATTGGCTCATCTTCAAAACTGTTTGCCATTACTGATAAGAATGGACTTTGACAAATGCATTCATTTAAGGATCATAAAAATTGAAAATAAATAGTTGTACCGATTGAGTAGTTCTCTAAAAGGTGTATGGCCTTGAACCACCTACTCAATGCGAAAACTCCAAGTTTTGCTCATGAAACTAATGGTAAAAAGTAAGTGAAGGAAAACTGAATATGAATATGAGGTTCATATTACAGTGTTCTTTGCATTTTCATTTTCAGAATTAATAGATGTACATTATTTTTATTCTGAATAAATAGTGAATTAGTGATTCATCTTCATTATATGCCAGTTTACACACCTCCTCAGTTTTATTATGGAGGAAGGAGCACGAAAGGGAAGTTACCTGCAGAGGCGATATGTTTACGCCTAAAAGCTTGCTTAAGTTAGATGCTCTTTTTGACTCTGGAACTCCACCTCTTGTATACATTACAAATAAATCTTAATAAGCAAGAACAGAATAACCACAACATACAATCCTGAGAAATAGAATTCACCATTAGTCAGGAATAGAAAAGGGATCCTCAGTGTGCCTGTCAGAACTCAGAAAGAAAAAGGACACGACTGAGCAATGAGCAAATTTCATTTTGTTTAGAAAAAAAAATAAGGAAATATACATTCGCATAAATTTCATCCATTTCCATGCAATTCATGTAAAAGCATTGCCCATACCATCCTTTGCATAGAGCCTTTGAATCGCCTGAGGTGATCCACCAATCGGAGCGTGACCTCCGATGGTTACTCCATCGACATCAAATGCAATTCCAAAACGAGGCCTAAAATTAATCAAAAGGAAGTTTAATTCTAACTGAGTAATTGGGAATAGAAAAATACATTCAGAGACTGGATCAAAATAACAAATGACAAAACCTTGGTGGAGGAGGGGATGGAGAGTGGGAGTATGTGCGCGGGAAGAGGTCCGATTGGCCCCTCACTCGCGACCGTACGGCACTGACTGAGAAACGGAAACTCATATTTTGTATGACCACTTTTTGACGAAAGAATTGAATAAGAGTGAACTAGCACAGAGCCACAGAATGAGGCGAACCGCATCGTCAGCGGTCCAAAAAAGCTGCTCCAAGCATTCCTTTTCATTTTCTTTAATTTTTTAAAATTATAAAACTCAAATGAAAAATCTAAATTGTTGATCTTATTAAGTTTTATCGGCGATGTATTTTCATATAAGTTTTATAAAATTTGAAGTTTATTTGATACTTCATTAAGTGACCAAATTATGAACGGATTATAATTAATCAAACCAGGTTCGTTCATTTGTTGACCACTTGATCTGATATCAAATTAACTTCAAATTTTATAAAACTTATATAGAAACGCATCGCCGATAAAACTTAACAAGATCAACGGTTTAAATTCTCCATTTGAGTTTTACAATTTTTAAAAATTAAAGAAAATGAAAAGGACTGCTTGGAGCAGTCCTTTTTTTTTACTGCTGAGGATGCGGTTCCCAGAATGAGGAGCTCATGGGCCAATAAGTAGATAGACCGGGCTTTTTGAGGTTGGCTAGATTAGATCAGACTCATTACCAACCATTTTTTTTTCTTTTTTGAAGGTTATCACCAACCGTTTGGAAACCCGCGCTGATAACTGCAATTAAGCAGTAATAACAAAAATCAACCAATCAGTGGAAAGATGAAAATAAAGTGCTGCTAAAAACGGAAAGTGCGTTTCCCTCTTCCTTTTTCTCACCTGCATTGCCTTTCACCCCGCGTCCCTCTCACGCGCGACTTCCCTTCTTGTCAAGAGCAAAACTCAGTTCACCCCAAATGTGCTTAGGGTATGCTCCGGAAATGAGGTGGAATAGAATGGGAAACGATGAAAAAGAGGAGAGAAACTAAAATTTTATCTTCAAATTTGAGGTGATAAAATGAAAAACAATTCTATAAAAAATATTTCTTCATTTTCATCCTTTAACCTCCATTTCTACTTTATTTTTATGAATCTGGAGCAGGTTAACTCAATAGGCTGTTCAACTCCATTCCATCACCTTCTTTCTCCCCCTTCCGAAATAGACCCTTAACATACTTCAACTTTTTAAAAATGCCGTTACAAATTTAAAAATTCTATACTAGTCCTTCTAAAACTTGAAAAAATTCTTAATTGGCACACTATAAAAAAAAATTCATAATATGATTTTTCGTCCTTTCTATTTGAGAATCCTGGTTCCGCCCATGCTTCTTATGTTTCTTCCGCATGGTTCCCTTTCCTCCCATGTTTCCTCTTCTTTCCCTTTTTTTTTCTCTCTTTAACCTCCATCCCATCGCTCATTTTCCCCTTCTATCTTTCTTTTCTTCTATGTTCATATTCTCTAACTTTTCTGCCCTTCTTTTCTCTATTTTTCTCGTATTTATCAGTTTTTTTCCCGCAAGATACTCCTTTACATATAAATAAATATTCCCTTATGATATATAACTACGTAATCTTACAATATACTTTCTTGTGAAAATATAAACACTCCCTTAAGATAAAAAAATCTCTTATAGTTCTTGGTCACTCCCTTAAATTAATCACGTATTCACACTTATTAAGTACTCCCTTAATACTTATTATTTACATCCTTATATTTATTATTTACTCCCTAGTTATTAGTTACTTCGTTAAATCAACCATGTATTTACACTTATTAGATACTCCCTTGATACTTATTATTTACTCATTTTTAGCTATTAGATACTCCCTTATTAGTTATTACTTATTCCCTTATACTTATTATTTACTCTCGTATATTTATTAATTATTTCATTTTTTCCAGATATACATAAAAACTTATTGGTTACTCTCTTATGTTTAATAAAATATATAAGTAAATTGCTGAAAGTAATTCTTAAAAGGAAAGAGGGAGGGGAGCGATCTACTGATTGCTTAATTGCGAATCAGTTGATTGCCGAAAAGTAATTCTCATTGTGAAACTAGTGTATTTTTATATTTTGTAGTGGAAGGATTAAACGATTTTAATGATTTGCCATCCATATCATCTAATTCTAAGAACGAAAGTTTTGAGTGCCTCTTTCTCCCACTACATACATTTCCGCTCCTTCCCCTTGTCCCCCCTAACGTCCTCTCATTTCATCTGTCTCTCCACACGATTCACCTCTTTCCATTTGTTTCATTCCTCATCTCTTCTTCCCTTCTTTCTCTTCTGTCTTCATCCTCTTGCATCATGTACCTCTTCATTCTCAACAACTTCCATCTCATCTAGCCTCTGTCTTTTTTTTTCTTTACCTCCACCTTCATTCATCTGATCTCTACGTCCATCTATCATCTCTGCCACTCTTCTCTAACTTCTACAAAGTGAACATATACAATAAGCAACATGACCACATACAAAGATAAACTGAACAAGAAACAAAGTGAACAATTAAAAGTTAAAACAAACAAAGTCAACATATACAAGTATACATACAAAGACAAGCTGAGAAAAAGATATAAGCGGATATATACAATAAACAAAATAAATAGATACAATGAACAAAGTGAATAGATACACCTATTGAATCTCCTTTAGGGCCTGATCGGAACGAAGAAGTGTCAGAGACGATTTCAATTCAATAGAAATGAGTGGAAAAGAGTTGATTCAGAATTGAAGTTTAAGCGATTGGCAAAGGAAGAGAGAGAGAAATCACGCGAGTTCATCAGCAGCCAATGATGGATAGAGAAACAAGGAGGAGAGAAAAAATCGAACGCTGCTGATGAATTCTCGCCAAATTTCAACCTTTTCGGCGGAATTTCAAAACGCGATTTGGCCCCTTGGAAGTCACGCGAATTCATTTCTTTTCTCTCACTCTTGACCTTTCCGATCGCATTTTCATCGCGAATTCCATTTCTATTTTTGATTCGTGTGTGTTATTGTTCGTTCTGAAAATGCGATTCGGAAATAGAAATGGAATTCGCGATGAAAATGCGATCGGAAAGGTCAAGAGTGAGAGAAAAGAAATGAATTCGCGTGACTTCCAAGGGGCCAAATTGCGTTTTGAAACCCCGCCGAAAAGGTTGAAATTTGGCGAGAATTCATCAGCAGCGTTCGATTTTTTCTCTCCTCCTTGTTTCTCTCTCCATCGTTGGCCGCTGATGAACTCGCCTTTAGTGTTGCTGATTGACTAGATATTAGATCTCTAGGAAGAGGACGATATGATGATATAGGAGGGCGATATGATGATATAGGAGGGCGATATGATGAAAAAAGATATATAGGATTAAAAAAGAAGAGATTGGTGGTTAGAACAGAGGAAAAAAAAGAGAAAGAAGGAGGAGAGAAAAATTGTCGAATGAGAAGAAAAAGAAGAGCGCATGGAGGGAGAAAAAGAAAAAGCACGCTAGGTGAGAAGGGGTAATTAAGGAGGGAGGCGCATTGGGTGAAAAGGGCGAGAAGAAGGGAGCACTACTGATGATAAAATATTGGACGATAAGTAGTAATTTTCGGATCCAACCCTACGACTAATGTTTACAATTGTGGTATTCCATATAATATATGATCAGAACTCAATCCGTATAAATAATTTCAAATTAAATTATAAGAATTTCTTCTTAATTATAACGTTCTAAAAAGAGGGATAAATATACCACTAAGTTAGTTTCGATGAAAATCAACAATCGCACGTATACAACAAGTGAAGCAAAAAAAAAAAAAATCACTTTTACTATTCTAATTAATCATAAGATATTCAAATAATTTTTAGAAAATATAGAAGAAAAAAATAATGACCCGCAAACTATTTCGTATTAGCCGTTTGTGGCAATTGCAAATAAAAAGAGAGATGAGGTTTGTTGCAAATCTGCAATAGAAAAAAAAAAAAACGCTTCCCTTCATTTTTCAGCGGCCTCAACATTTCCCGGCTATTCAGTTCCCACGAATCCCTCTCTGAAACCTTCTACCACGGACAGACACACAGCGCCAAAAATTCTACACTCTTCTTTCCCAAAATATGGCTGTTACACTTCCGGTAGCTCAGGCCCCACCCGTCATACAAAGACCTCGAACCTTGTCTACTACCACTACCAGCACCGCTCTTCTCCCCAAGGCCACCTTCACCCGGTCTAACTTCGCTTGCTCCTTCCAACCTCTCAAGAGAAGCCTCAGATCGAACTCCATCGTTTCCTTCTCTGCCAGTACCACTTCTCCTGGTACTAATTTCGATTTTTTTTAATGTTAATTCTTATTGATTTTGTTAGTCCAATTGTGTACTATCAGATGCAATTATCCTCTGGACACAGGGATAGGTGCTGCCGAAAGTATTGTAAAATCTTTAGAAGGGGTAGAAGTCTTTGATCTATCAGGAAAGTCAGTCCCAATTGTTGATTTATGGAGAGACAGGAAAGCTGTGGTTGCATTTGCTCGCCATTTCGGGTGAGTTCTCGAAGATTTTTATTTTCGGTTTCAGTTGTACTCACTGTTTCCACATGCATTGCTTGAGTTTTTCTATTCTATACAGGTGTGTTTTGTGTCGCAAGAGAGCTGACCTTCTTGCCTCTAAACAGGTTTTCCATGAATTGAACTTATATCGCTGATGCCTTTTCTCTTCTTTTTGTTTTTGTTCCTAGAAGGAATATGAAGGATTTGTTTGTATGGTTTTGATTTGATTGGTTTCAGGATGTGATGAGCTCAGCTGGAGTTGCTCTTGCTTTGATTGGGCCTGGGAGTGTTGAACAGGTATGTAATCCATTGTTCTTTAACAGGATATTAGAGCTACTTACTAATTTGCAAATTATTTTTTTCCCTTTTCATCTTACAGGCAAGAGTATTCTCAGAGCAAACCAAATTTAAAGGAGGTAAGGCGGCAATTATGGCTTCAGGAGGTTTTGATTTCAGAAGCTATATGAACTGTTATTAATCTTGAAATGAAATGCAGAAATATATGCCGATCCAAATCATTCATCATATGATGCGCTTGAATTTGCTTACGGAGTGTCAAAAACATTTACTCCAGCAGTAAATTCTTATAAGCTCTTTTCATCTTTATATAGTACCCTCGTTCTTTTTTAGGATAAAAGGATCCTTCTTATGCGACTTATCTTTCTTAGCTATTGCATATACATGCAATTTTTGTAATTACTGTCCTCCTCTCTGGGCTAGGCTGGTTTGAAGATCATACAATCATACATGGAAGGTTATAGACAGGATTGGGGTCTCTCTTTTCATAAAGAAACCAGGACAAGGGGTGGATGGTATTTCTTTTCCTTCTCTCTCAATTATTTGCTTATTTAGGCAAATGGTTTCAAAGCTTTTAGTTTGTAATTTTGCTATGATTGTTTTGTTATCATGAAGCCAGTTGCATTATCACCTGCCTTGCAGCATTAACAAAAAATACAATGAAGTAATCAACCCATAGGGGCAGTTGTTAAGGATAGCATCTCTATCCCTTGCCCCCCACCCCCAACCTTAATATATTTTCTATATAACTGGATTTTCTTTAAAAGATTAACGTAAAATTGTAATTTTAGGCAGCAAGGAGGAATTCTAGTTGCTGGTCCTGGGGTGACTAATATCCATTACATCCACAAGGTAATTCATGCTATTGTTGAAGGAAAACCATAAACAATTCAATTTGTGATAACAAGGAGCTTTGCTAATGTAGATTGAATAGCTTGCCTGCATTTTATATACATTGGAGGGAACGGTTTTTCTTAAGGGACTTGTTGAGCCATTTTGTTATTTTGGGTAATTTGGAAAGGGGCTTCTTCGTTGGGCTTTCATTCCTTAGTCTTTCCTGATTTCTTGAACCTAGAGAACTTCATGTTCGAAAAAGATAGTTAGATTGAGTGAGGTTTAAAGACCAAGGATACGAGGCTTCAAAAAATGAGAGGGAAATAATTTAGCCATTAATAGCTTAATTAGTTAAGATGAAATACCCATACTATGCTTGGTAGTTTTGTTATAATAATAAAATGGCTGTTTTGTTTTATAACAGGATAGAGAAGCTGGGGATGATCCTGACATTGAAGAAGTTTTGCAAGCCTGCTGTGCTTAGGAATTTAATGTTCCAGCTGTATAGTTTTCATACCTTTTAAATGATTATAAGGATGTAAAATTATTTATATAGGAAGTGTAGAACTTATAGCATTATACAAAAATATATAGCTTAATTCGCACCCTTTTGTACATGTTCCACGTTCCATCTCCAGAACGATGTACATTATAGTACAATATGTAGTTGGTTTTATCAGTGGTGCGCTGAAAATTATCCATATTTTGTTTCGCGGCCACAGCATTTGGAGCAATTAGCAGAACTTCGCCTCAGGAAACAGTCACCATTCGACTAACACCAGTCAAGGCTATAAATTTTATTCGCTTGATTGTCTTGTTTTATACCACAATGGCGATTTTTTTTTTGTCCGAATCAAATAGAAGAATCTGTGCAATTATTATAGAGAGAGAGCATATATTCAGATGATGAAAAAATGAGGATTCTCAATGGCTCCGTTTGGATGGCTTCTTCCCGGAATAAGGAATAACTACTTTTTACCAATAAATTTATTTCTAACCATCCAAACTCTTCACAAAAATTACACACTTCCCAATAAATTTATCCCTTCCCAATAAATTTCTTTCTTTCTTCCTTCTTCCTACCTTATTCTCAACGCATCAAACGGAGCCAATGTAACCGAAAAGAACCATTTCTGGCATGCTCAGGTTAACGTTAGTGCATTTTAACGAATAAGCCGCTGTTGTTATTTTATTATTAAAATATAATTTTTGTTGTTGTTCCAATTTCACAATAATTATTATTTTTGTCCAATAATTTGTAATTTGAAATTTGATTAATCAAAGATGAATAATTTAGTAACATAATTTTATGCATCAATTAAACAGTTCTTTCTATCCCTAGTAGTAAGTAACAGTAACCCCAGTCCCAGTTCAATAAAACCTAAACCACATCCGGCTTCTAACCTCTTTCTCTCTCCGGTTCCCACCAGTGCACCCAAAACCCGCGTAATCCCCACACAAATAAGTACCAAGCACCTCCACCAATGTCCGATCAAAAGCGGCGTCGGAAACTCGACCCCTCCGCCTCCTCCTCTGCCTCTACCTCGAAGAAACCCCGCGCCTCTTCCTCCTCTAACTACGCGCAAGACCTCTGCAAGCAGCTCAAGCCCGACGCCGACATTCTGTCCTCCCTCCGTCGCCTGTCCGCCGCCACCTCCGCCGCCGCCTCTTCACAGAAGCCCGTCTCCATCTCCGACCTCGACCTCTCCTCCTCCTGCCGTGAAGTCACCGATCTCGACTCCTTCGCTGTTGTTCACTCCATCGAGCGCCTCATTTTGTCCGTTGCTAGGTCGATCCTCTCTGGCCAGGGTTTCTCTTTCGATGTTCCTTCTCGCGCCTCCTCAAACCAGCTCTACGTCCCTGAGCTCGATCGGATTGTGCTTTTGGATAAATCGTCCTCTCGGCCATTTACGAATCTATCGACTGTGCGCAAGGTCAGTTGATCAGTTGATCTACAATTTCAACTTTATTTGATTTGCTTTTAGGTTCGTTTTTGAACTTCAATCAGTTGATCTATAATTGAGTCCAAAATATATATATGCATCATTGAAATGTCCAAAAATTGTAAATAAGTATGGTTTACAAATTATAGTATTTATGTTTGAGACACGTAGTTTTAATTCCAAGACAAGTTGTGCAGGCCTCACTGGATTTGCAAATATGGTGGAGATAAAATATAAGTCGAATTTTGTGTATACCGTTATATCATATTTATTCTTCTAAATGTAAAAACTTTAATGTCTGTGTTTGTTACGTACCAAAACTACATATTTGCCCCTCCAAACTAAAATATATCATAATTTTTTTATAGAAACTCTTTCATGTAATTTTAGAATTATAGAAGGGTAAAAAACAACATAAGTTTGAACTTTTAGCAGGGTTTCAGTGAAATTTTCCTAATATAAAAGAACATTTTCAGAAAATTACAGGAACCTTATCAAATTATTAGCCTACTTTGATCAGAATTCTTTATTCAAAAGAATAACTCTCTGGTTATGAGAATTTTGGTAAAGGGAAGATGTTACAAAGAGATATACTAATCACTTTCTCTTCTCCTTCTCTTTGCAGGCCACTATAACTGCTCGTGTATTATCTCTAATCCATGCAGTTCTACTGCGCCAAATCCATGTAACCAAACGTGATCTCTTCTACACTGATGTGAAGCTCTTCGGAGATCAGAACCAATCAGATGCTGTGCTGGATGATGTTTCGTGCATGTTGTGTTGCACCAGATCTTCACTACATGTCGTTGCATCAGAGAAAGGAGTTGTGGTCGGCCGGCTTGTGTTCTTAGATGATGGAGACAGGATCGATTGTACAAGAATGGGTATAGGTGGTAAAGCCATACCGCCTAACATTGACCGAGTCTCAGGTTTAGAGAGTGATGCATTGTTTGTATTGCTTGTGGAGAAAGATGCAGCATTCATGCGGTTGGCTGAGGATAGATTCTATAATAGGTTTCCTTGTATTATATTAACGGCTAAAGGGCAGCCTGATGTAGCTACCCGGCTTTTTGTAAGGAGGCTTAAGGTTGAGCTCAAGCTGCCAGTTCTTGCCTTGGTGGACAGTGATCCCTATGGGTTAAAGATTCTATCGGTATGTCTGATCTGACATTGTATATTAGTTGTTAGGTTATTATTACTGACTGCAGAGCTATATCTATTTGTGTAGAACATATCTATGAGGTGCAGTAATGTATGTTAAGATTAATCTAATTAGATAGCAATATAGCATGAGATAATCACCAATAAACAAAAGGACCACATAAAAGTTGGTCGATGAGGGATCCTAGTTGCCTGGGACATGTTCGGTAATGGAAATATGATATAGATTTCAACTTGGATCAATGTACTGCAATTGGAACCCAGTATGGAGGTGAGATTACTTAATTGATGATTTGAATTTGTAAGTGTATATCTGATTGAAATACTATTTGTTGATTTTTACTTGAATGAATGTAGTGCCAATGGAACCTGCTTTGGAGATGAGATTTGCTAACTTGATGATTTAAATTTGTAGGTGTACATGTGTGGGTCAAAGAACATGTCATATGACAGTGCAAATCTGACATGTCCTGACATAAAGTGGCTAGGCGTAAGGCCAAGCGACCTGGACAAATACCGTGTTCCAGAGCAGTGCCGGCTTCCAATGACAGAACAGGATGTGAAGGCTGGAAAAGATTTACTGGAGGAAGATTTTGTGAAGAGAAATGAGGGTTGGGTTAAAGAACTCGAGATGATGATTAAAACAAGGCAGAAGGCTGAAATTCAGGCACTCAGTTCATTTGGGTTCCAGTACCTTACTGAGGTTTACTTGCCCCTCAAGTTGCAACAGAGGGATTGGCTTTGAATTGAAATTATTTTATATCATGTGCTTGTAAACCAATGTGTATTTTTCTATGACCTTACTTATCTGGGTTAGGAAATGAGAAGTTTATATGGATGAGGTGTGATGATATTATTCTAATGCAATATTTCTTTATCGGCTGCTGAATACACACCTATGCAGAAAGTGCAGTCTCGTTACCGATGTTTTCATATTTGATTTTTGTTACGGTCAGTTCATCTTTTTTTTTTTTTTTTCTTTTTCACAAAGATGTTTTCCTTTTGTCAATATGCTTTTGATTTATCTTCTTTGATTCACGATGTTGTTTTCCTTTTGTTGGGCAGGTTTATTTCTTTATTTGATGATAAATATGCCTTAGAAAGAGGAAGATGGTTCGATATATTTAATATTTGACACCAAATTCCTTAAGTTTAAATTTAAACTCATTTCCTATAGAAAGGTGTAGTCGTACATGTTCGACTTCACACTTAGTTCGGGCAGATTTATAATTTTGGTATTTATTTATGCAGTCACTAATAGACGTTAATCATAATTTCCTAGTGCTCTCTGAGTTCAAGCAAGTCATGAATGCAACACAGGGCTTATGTCCATTATTGTAACAAGACAACAACTGAAAATAACGGAAAATAAGATATAAACCTCGTTGGAACTTGAACTAGTGTTGTTTTCACATGTGCATGTAAAGCTTGGCAATAGAACTGAATAAATAACATAGACAAAATACAAAAAAATATTAAATAATAAAACATTGAAATTGAAGAATTATCCACAAATTTGATTTGACGCTTTCTTATGAAGCCATTGATGTAGCGATTCGACAGGGACAGTTATAACTCCCAGATTTTGTGGCCTCCTGGCAAGATGCTTGTCAGTTTCTTCAGCCTTACTCTGCTGACGAAGCAATGAATCATGGCGGACACTATTGGGCTTGTTTCCATATCCGGTAAGAACAGTCAGACCCAGTTCATCCTTTAAAACATGGATAATAGCATGTTGTACTTCGATTCTGTCAGAATCAGCTAGAATTGCAGCTGTATCAGCTCCTGTGATGACAACCATGTTTTCTTGGATAACATTTCCTACAAAATGCAAAGAAACTTATAATATTACCACAAAAGAAAGAGAAAATGGAGTTTAATATTGAAAAATATAAGAAATGGGAATAGCAAATTATGATGCTAACCTCTTAAGTAGTTCTCTTTAATCATGCGCAATACTGACAGAACAACAATCCTAGCCTCAACCTGACAAAATATATACAACAAACAAGGTTAGTTCTTGAATAACATGAATGATATGTCCCAAATTCTTATTGTGTTGTGACAAAAATGAAGTCTCAGCATGAGAACTGGAAAAACCTTTGAAAGTCCCCGAACATCTATAACTCTGTCATGCTCTATATCTTTTTGCAGGTGGGTTGCCACCTTTTCAAAAAGTAGGTAGTAAACCTTGCACTCTTCAGGCTTCTTCTTCAAGATAATTCCAGATGAATTCTCTCTATTTCGGCTGCATAAGACCCCTTCACACCATTCCTCAATTAACTCCTTCAGGTAATAATCGTTCCAGCTAAATCTGCAATAAGAGACGAATAATAATTAAGAAGTTTGCGTGATAAATGAGGATAACGATCCTATTATTTTCAAACTATTCTTGTTCCATATTTTTATTTCCATACCCTGCTTTCCTCGTTTCTTGGTAGATTTCCAAGGATCGTAGTACTTCATTCAGCGTTCCGTATTTTGTTCGTGCTCTAAGAAGGGTATTATATGTTGCCTGGAAACAAAAATAGCAAGCCCCATTCATCTCAGATGTTCTGGTTCAAGTCAATTAAACAAAAAGAAAGGAAAATCCTTCATGCAGAGTTAATAAGTTGAATATGCAATATTAAGGAAAATAGTTTGACATTTTACTAAATGTTTCAAAGATAATAAACATATTAGATTATTAGTATTTAATTACTCTCACCCTGGTTGGTTGCACTTTATCTATTTTCATCTCACGAAAGAGCGAAAAAGCCCATTTCAACTTTTTGTTCTCCACACAAGCCTGGACACCAATAACAGAAAAATTAGATTCTATCAGCAATTTCAAATAAATAATTTACCACTGAAAAAGAGGGGACTGATTGGATCTGAAATTAGCAGACATATTGTAACAGGGGCCCAAGGAACAAAAATGTAACATGAGTACCTTGATAGCTATAGTGTAAGCATGAACGTCAAGATATATTCCATTTGCTCTCATTTCCTTTAAAGCCTAAATTACAAAAAAAAAAAAGGTATAAATAAACAAGGATTACAGAGGACATGAGAAAACAAACATCCAAATACCAAAATTAACAGTGCATAAAAGACTAACCAGGAAGACACCTTTTACATTTTGAGCCTTCCCACAAATATCCATCAAAACAGACCAGGTTATTTTATCAGGAGAGATCCCAAGTTCTTTCATCTCCCGCATCAAAACTTTAGCATGGTGATAGTCTGTACCACATGCCTTCATTAAAATATTAAAAGTGAAGACTGTGGGAATGAAGGGACCTGCAATAGAAACCACTCTGGATTCTGCCTTTGATTCCATTTCAGGAGGGAGTCGAATTCCAGAAGCTTTCCAAAAGTAATAAAGACGAAATGCTCGATCGAACTGGATGGATTCGACACATGCACGCAAGACTATGTCACAACATTGAGAGTTCGGCTGGCAGTTGTCTCTTAGCATTTCATCAAATAACTTCAATGCGTGGTCAGCCAGGCCGCAATTTGCACATGTATTCATCAAGGAAGACCATGTTATGAGATTTGGATGGACCCCAGCAGAGAGCATATCTTCTTTAATGGTTAATGCTGTTTCCCACATTTTCGCGCCTGAAAGCACCTAAAAATTTCATGTTTATTCATTCATTTTATTAGATAGAGATAACCAGATAGAAAAGTTTGTCATCTTGTCCAAACTCAACCTTGGTACTTTATAAGGCATGATATGCATTTTGATTTTTTTTTGGGTCCAATTGAAAAAGTGCACTATTGCCTGCTCCCAGATCATTGACTACTTTATCTTTTGGACCAAACAATGTTTTGCCCTCAGCTTGTTTGATCCTTTCTTTAATTTGTGGAGGAACACCAAACTAATAATAGCTCTTTTAATCATATGAAACATTTGATTGCAAATGCCCAAATCTTAGAAAAGAGAACTACCTTTATCATACCACTATAAGTGTAAAGATCTAAGTTAAGAGATCCTCCTGCAGCTTTAGCTTTCATTTCCTCATATATTTGTAGAGCCAAACCAACATTCCTGGCATTACAACATGCCTTAAGGAGGATATTATAGGACATCGTATCAGCTTCCACACCTAATGCCTGAATAAATCACAATCACAAGTTTAGTCACTTGGTACAATTTTTTCTTTTACAAGAACTGTAACTCCGCCTATACTAAGCTTTGGTTGCATTGTTTAGTATAGCCCGGTCCCAAGCCCGGGTAAAAGGAGGAGGGTTGTGATAGGCTAGGCGAGCCAACGTAAAAATCCCAGTCATCTCTATGGAAATGAAACCCAATTACTTTTCGTTGGGGCGTAACCCTCTTAGCGACGCGTCTTATCGGAACCCGGATGAGATGATAAATGAGCAAGGGCCGGGTCACCACCCCTTTAGTGGCGCGCCTTATCGGAACCCGGATAAGGTGATAAGTGAGCAAGGGCCGGATCGTCACTCCCTTAGTGGCGCGCTACATCAGCGCCCGGATGTAGTGGCAAGTAAGCAAGGGTCTTCGCACTTTTCACGACGGGTGCGGGGGGCAAGGAAGATAGTCAGTGAGAGTAGGATTCGTTTAGGTAGTTGGAATGTAGGGTCTCTAACAGGAAAGTTAAGAGAGTTAGTGGATACGGCGATCAGGAGGCGTGTGAACATCTTGTGCGTACAAGAGACAAAGTGGACGGGCCAAAAAGCAAAGGAAGTGGAGAACACCGGTTTCAAGCTGTGGTACACTGGAAAAGAACGGGGCAGGAATGGAGTAGGTATCTTAATCGACAAGAGCCTTAAGAGTGGAGTTGTCGACGTGCGGAGACAAGGGGATAGGATCATTCTAGTGAAGCTAGTTTTGGGGGACTTAGTTTTGAACGTCATTAGTGCTTATGCACCACAAGTAGGACTAAGTGAATCCATCAAAATCCAATTCTGGAAAGATTTAGATGGTATGATTAGAAGTGTGCCAACCACTGAAAAGCTCTTCATCGGAGGAGACTTCAATGGACATGTAGGTGAAACTAGTGGAGGGTTTGAGAGGGTGCATGGGGGTTTTGGGTATGGCGATAGGAACCAAGAAGGTGAGGACTTCTTGAACTTGGCCATAGCTTACGACCTCATGATAGCTAACACCTTCTTTAGAAAAAGACAATCCCACTTAGTTACCTTTAGTAGTGCCCAACACTTTTCTCAGATTGATTTTGTTCTTGCTAGGAGAGAGGACAGACGAGCCTGCATGGATTGCAAGGTTATACCTGGGGAATGTGTCGTCTCACAACACAAACTTGTGGTGGCTGATTTTCGCTTTTCGCTGCGTTCTAGAGTAGGTAGAGGTGCTCGAGTTGTGAAGACGAAGTGGTGGAAGCTCAAAGGAGACGTGTCTCATACTTTTAGGGGCAGAATGATTGAAGAAGGTCCGTGGAAAGCAGATGAAGAAGCAAACAAGATGTGGGAAGATATGTCAGCTAGCATTCAAAAGGTAGCTACGGAAGTGCTTGGAGTTACTAGAGGAAGCAACCGCGAACCCAAAGATACGTGGTGGTGGAACGACGAAGTGCAGAAAGCTATTAAAGAAAAGAAAGAATGCTACAAACGCTTGCACCATGACAAGACCGACGACAATGCGCAGAAGTACAAATTGGCCAAGAAGAATGCAAAGAAAGCTGTGAGCGAAGCAAGAGGTCGGGCTTATGAGGATCTATACCAGAAGCTGAGTACGAAGGAGGGTGAGAAGGACGTGTATAAGATAGCCAAGCTTCGAGATAGGAAGACGAGAGACTTAAACCAAGTGAAGTGCATCAAGGACGAGACTGATAGGCTTTTAGTGAGGGACGACGAGATCAATAATAGGTGGAGGGATTACTTCAACAAGTTATTCAATGGAGAGGATGACGACTTAGGAATTGTGTTGAACGACTCCTTTGATGACTCCAATAGACGTTTTGTTAGGAGAATTCAAGAGTCCGAGGTGAAAGAAGCCTTAAAACGAATGAAAGTAGGTAAGGCTCTAGGACCTGATAACATACCAATCGAAGTATGGAGGTGCCTCGGAGATGTGGCTGTAGTTTGGTTAACCAAACTATTCAATAGCATTTTCCGATCAAATAGGATGCCAGATGCGTGGAGGAGAAGCACTCTAGTACCAATCTTCAAGAATAAAGGGGATGCTCAAAGCTGTACAAACTATAGAGGAATTAAGCTTATGAGTCATACAATGAAGCTTTGGGAGAGAGTGATAGAACATCGTTTGAGACGGATGACAAACGTTTCGAAAAACCAATTTGGTTTTATGCCTGGGAGGTCAACCATGGAGGCCATCTTCCTAATAAGGCAATTGATGGAGAGATATCGGGAGCGAAAGAAGGATCTACATATGGTTTTCATTGATTTGGAGAAAGCATACGACAAAGTGCCAAGGAAAGTTATGTGGTGGGCACTAGAAAAGAAGAAAGTCCCCACAAAGTATGTTACCCTCATCCAAGACATGTATGATGGTGCCGTTACTTGCATCAGGACATGTGATAGTGTAACTAGTGACTTTCCTATTAAAATAGGACTACATCAGGGATCAGCTTTGAGCCCGTATATTTTTGCCTTAGTGATGGATGAGATCACGAAGGATATACAGGGAGAGATTCCTTGGTGTATGCTCTTTGCGGACGATGTGGTGTTAGTCGATGAGAGTAGGACGGAGGTCGATAGGAAATTGGAATTGTGGAGACGAACTCTAGAGTCCAAAGGGTTTAGGCTTAGTAGAACTAAGACGGAGTATATGGGGTGCGAGTTTAGTGGGATACGACCAGTGGACGGAGATGTCTGTCTAGACGGGCAGGTAGTACCTACGAAAGATACTTTTCGATATTTAGGGTCGATGCTGCAGAGCGATGGCGAGATAGATGAAGATGTTAGTCACAGGATAAGAGCGGGGTGGGTGAAATGGCGACAAGCATCAGGCGTCCTATGCGATAAGAAAGTCCCGCAGAAGCTAAAAGGCAAGTTCTACAGGACAGCGATTAGACCTGCGATGTTGTATGGCGCAGAATGTTGGGCTACTAAAAGACGACATGTCCAGAAGATGAGTGTAACTGAGATGCGTATGTTGAGGTGGATCTGCGGTCACACGAGGAAAGATCGGATTAGAAATGATGACATACGAGATATGGTTGGGGTCGCACCAATAGAGGAGAAGTTGATCCAACATCGTTTGAGATGGTTTGGACATATCCAACGCAGACCTCCAGAGGCACCGGTACGTATCGGAATTCTTAATCATTTCGAGAACACCCGGAGGGGGAGAGGGAGACCAAGATTGACATGGGAAGAAGCGGTGAAAAGAGACCTTAAAGAATGGAACGTCTCCAAGGAGTTGGCGATCGATAGGAGCGCTTGGAAGTTAGCAATTCATGTACCGGAGCCATGACGTAGGAACTTAGGGGTAGGAGCGATGTCATAGGTTTGTAGGTCCCTCTATTAGGTCACGGTCGAGGTCTAGGTTTCTACTATTACTATTATTATTAGAGGTATTATTATTAGTATGGCTAGTCTTACTATTAGTATTTTTTTTATTTTTTTTTTTTTATTTTTTTATTTTTTTTTTTTTTTTTTTTTATTTTTTTTTTTTTTTTTTTTATTTTTTTTTTTATTTTTTTTTTATTTTTTTTTTTTTTTTTTTTTTATTTTTTTTTTTTTTTTTTTTTTTTCGATGTGTTCTCTTATTGGGTTTCTTTCTAGCCTACCCCAACTTGTTTGGGACAAAAGGCTTAGTTGTTGTTGTTGTTGTACAAGAACTGTAATCACAGTTTTGGATGATTAGTCAATTGATTTAGAACAAAGGATTAGTTGAGTTGAGCTAAGCTCAGTTCTATACATCAGAACTAAATTTAGGACACCCATAAGAATACAGAAGCTGTGTACTGTACCAAAAGTATAAAAAATGAATACCTAAAAAGAGAGATTATAAGGGGGGATTACTTGCATACGCCTGAACACTTGCAAGGTGTAGCTCAAATCATGTGCATTCACATTCATAACGCTGTTAAGTACATAAACATTAAGCACTATCTCCTCCTGGATCAATTCCTGCAAAAAGCAACCTAAAATGTTCACTACTATTAATTTTAAAACAGCACCCATGTTAATGAGGTTTTAGGTCTGAGTACATAAAACAACACTTGCAGATACCTTAAACAACAGAAACAAATTCTAAAATTAACACTATAATGCTGCCTCAGTGTTATGTCCTGTTAATTTCTGATAAATCAAATTATGTTTGCATAGCAACTGAGTAAAATCCTTGGTAGTGATTGAAAAAGAATAATAAGTTCTGCATGACTATGGAAAAGTAGAGAGGTTGATATTACCTCAAATATAATTCGGGACTGCATGAAATCACCACAAAGGCCACAGACATCAATCATACTACGACAAGCAAACATATTTATGCCACCTGGTTGCTCTTTTAGTGTTTCAAAAACTTCAAGTGCTGACCTCAGATCATTTTTCTTTCCAAACTCTTCTATTAAAGAGCAGAACAGAAGTTGTGATTGTGGATAAATGCTTGCATACCTTCATTCAATTGGTACAAATTTATATTCCACTAGTGAATTTTGGAGTTTGATTCTCATTAATTGAACTCTAAAATAACCACAGTTAAGAATGTACCTTTTTGGAGGTTGATTGAATAAGGAATACGAATAAGGATTTAGAAATTATGCCTATTCATATTCCTTATTCATATTCAAGGGTTTTGTTAGAATAAGCACCCGAATAAACCAAAATTCCTTATTGTGTTGTTTGATTTCACACGAATAAGGAATTTGGAGCTTATTCCTTATTCACTATATGCATCCAAACACGCATTCAGGCACACAAATAATAGTAATTGCATCTTAGGAATTTGCTGGTAAAATTGCAAAGATGGGTCTAGTACTTTTAGGCCAATCAAAATGAGAAAAGTCTGTTTATGGCTCTTCAATGGTTGCTTTTGGTTACAACTAGCATGTAGCGTGTGATCAATTAGGCCTATTACGCCCAAAGTCAAGTGGGGTATTTGGTCAAGTTACTGTGAGTTTGGTTGGAAGAGATGAAATAGGTTGAGGTAGGACAACTCAGTACATTGAGAGCATAATAATGATTAATTAAGTGGGAGAAGAGTTTGATTAAACCAAATTCAGTAGTTCCAGGGTTATTTGAAATAAAAAAAAATCTTTAGGGACTCATTTCAACCAAAAGCAATAGTTGAGGGGCCAAAAACAGACTTCTTTGAATAAAAATGGTATATATCATTAAATAAACTAACATATCATTTTTTTTTTTCAAATAATTGATAATCCATACCTCTTGGCCAGGCTGAGATCCTTTTTCTCTACAACTCTTCTCAGGACATCAGTCGGATTAATGATTCCTTGGATAGGAAACTGATAACCTAACAAATTTGATACATAAGCATAGCTGAAGATGCCAGTCTAGGCCTGAACTAAATCCCAGCTTAAACTCAGTCATCATTAATTTTCTGAAGTAAAATTCCGAATTCCAAATAGTTATACAAAAAGGGTCCAAAATGCATAATACCTGATAAGGTCTGAATAACAGAAACAAGCTCCTCCAACCTCCCTTCCACTACTAACTTTCTACACTCTGCCACTAACAAACCCGTGGACATTTCATCGAACAGTTCGGGTGCTCTGATCCCAATCCGCTCCACCTCCTTCACAAAATCAATAACACTCTCCAAACTTCCTTCCTTCAACATGCCCAGAATACCCTCTGACACCATCCTGACATTGATGTGGGCAAGAAACTTGCAGCGGGCCCAACCCAACATAACACTCTCAGCAATCATGAGGAAGTCAGATAGGCGGCCGGACTTAGCGAGGCGGGACGCCATGAAGGCGTAGTATTGAATGGAGGAGGAGGATTTGGGATGCGGGGTAGAGATGTCGCGGCGTACTTGAAAGAGGAGAGGTTTGGTAGGTGGTTTGATGTGCCCGCGGAGGATTGGAGCTTGACGCTTTTTCTTATTGTGGTTATTAGGTGGAGGTGAGGTGGAAGAGAGGTTAGGCGAGAGAATTGCAGCTTCTGACATGGATAATTTGCGTGAGATTGAGAGTGAGAGTGAGAGTAGAGCGAGGGAAGAAGATGAGGTGAGTGTGTGCGGGAAGCCGTTGTTCGTTGTTGGTAGACGATTTGAGATTTTTCTCTAGATATTTCTAACTTCTATAAGGCTGTGCTTTGCGGTTGCTTTGCACAGAGCTCTGCAGAGGATTGACGGGGGACGGCCACCCATCGTTGATCGGACGGTTCTCGAATTCTCGATACTGATCACGGTCACGGGGTACCATCATTGATTGGACGGACAGAAGCAGCCTGCTGAGTCCTTTTATGGTAAAAGAAACAAGGCCGAAATGGGCCTAATGGGTGGAGGTTGTAAAAGCCGAAAATTTGAAAAATAATATTAAATTAATATAATATATTAAAAATAATTAAGACCGTAATTACATAATCCGGATTCAAATCTTAGACCTTTGGCCTTTTCCCAATTTTTTTGCGCTGAGTCCTTTGACCTTTTCCGTTACTAAGTAATTTTTGCTCTTACAGCGCACTTTTTGTTTGATGGTTGATGGCATGCGAACCTTCATAGGCGGAAATTGATTACTTGATAAATTCATAGGGCCGTTTGGATGGAAGTTGAAATTTGAGAAATTTCATATTCCTAGACATAAATTTATTATAAACAATCTAAACTCTTCACAAAGTTACACACTTTCCAATAAATTTATGCCTAAGAATATGAAATTCCCCAAATTCTCCAAATTCCTAAGCGATCCAAACGGACCCATAGGAATGTGATAAAGTCATTAGTCATATATATTTCAAATAATTAATAGGTTTTCAATACCAATTAATCTGAAGACTTGATTATTTAAGCAAAATTAATAATTTATTTTCAATTTATAATACCACATCATATTATTTATCATCATTTAAATCATAATATTGTTCTAATTTAATTATTATTTTTATAAAAAATATTAACAAAAATTTAAACTTAATTAAATAATAAATTATAACGTTTAGTTATTTTTTTCATACTTTTTAATTTAAAAAATAATAAAATAATCTGATACGATTTGACACGACTAACACGACGTGTTAACACGACACGATCGTGTCAGTCGTGTCGTGTTGCCTTTTCTCACCACTAAGCACGACACGACACGACACGATTAAAAAAATAATTCGTGTCAACACGACACGACACGAGACTCTAACACGATCGTGTTTGATACGACACGACACGACATAAACGATTAGAGAACACTAGTTAAATCGACATAAATACCATTATCTTCGATAAAAAAAATGAACAAAAAGCAATGATGCATCCTGCATCAATACGCGCAAAAAGTTAACTTTCATTGCTTCTTAATGGATTGTCTTTTGTTCATTCATACGAGTGTAGCCTGCTAGGAATGATATATAGGATGATGGAAATCAATTTTGTAAAATAAATTTTATCAAACTGGTTGATTAAAACCCATTCGATGTCAAATATATAGCATTAAATTTGATACACAACTTATCTAAGCTATGTAGTATTTTTTTGAAATTTTAAAAAATCATTAATCTAATTATTTCTGAACCGTTCAAAAACAACAGTTTTTAAAAATCTGAAATAAATACTTCAAAATTTTAAAAAATATAAAATTTGGTCTGCATGGAGATTTTAATAGGAAGATCATATTAGACGGTTTGAATCGGTTATTTTGAACTAAATTTTGAAATTTTGAGCGTGACTCACGGACGATTTGGTGAGTTGCAACTCACCATAACAAAACTCTCTCTCTCTCTCTCTCTCTCTCTTTATATATATATATATATATATATATATATATATATAATAGCACATCTCTAAATTTATTTTCTTATTTTTGGGAACTATTTTGTTAGTTATCATTGCGGTCAAATAGATTTGCTGTCAACAATATAATCTAGATATAAATGATTAAATAAAAGACCAAATATGCAATCACTTATAAATATTTATATTATAACATGTGTTGGATACTTACAAAATAAAGATATAAAATTTGACAATATTAAGTTCTTAATATATATGTACGAAAACTAACAATGAATCATTTCTAATAATCTCAATTTGTCATTCAAATTCCTAATCTTTTGTTACCAAAATTATTGAAATAAGGAGGCAGTTAACCACTTCTCTAATCCATATGTAACTATCTATTCAAAACAATAAGAAGGATTTTGGGACACAACTCTTCTAATAATTGCTAGTTTCCTAGTTATTCTGGTGGTAGAGTTGCTAGCTTTGCTGTGCCCATTTCGCTTTAAACTTGGTTATATTAAGAACTCGTTATATTATGTTTGTTAAAAAACTGCTCAATTTTAATTTTGTGACTAATTACGCTTAATTAATCCAATTAAAACACAAGCAACACGAGATCTAGTACTTTAAGCAATTCGACACAAGAGAATAAGGTGGAAATTATACCTCCCGCGAAATCGTATTCGCGGGGCTCGACCAAGGCATGGGAATCGATGGTGTGCCTTCTCCACCGTCTCCACCATGTCTCGTAACCGCCCTCGAGTCCACCAAGGAGGATTAATCACGTTCTACAAGGTACGTGCTAGCATACCCAAAGAACAAGCCTAATCCCTATGGTTTTCTCTCTTGCATCAATCAACAACCTTGATTTAGTGGAGAGAAAATAGCTCAACACATGAGCAAAAGAGAGAAGGAGTGGGTGAAAGTGGCGGCCTCATAGGAGGAATGAGAGGAGAGAGAACAGTTAGGTGGAGGCTCTCATAAGTGGTCCTTATAAAGAGCACAAAACCTAATTGACCTCTTGCATAATTACAACTATGCCATCCCACCTACCACCATAAGTGGCTGCCACGAAATGGGCCTTTATGGGCCATTTAACCCCTTCATTTGGACCATTAATTCATATAATTAAGGTCCCTCAACTTTGCTCTTTAATTGGGCTATATATTTGCTATTTAAATAACGACCCAATTAATCAATATAACTATTTATATTAATAAGTGTTGAACTAAATTAATTATTAACTCATTAATAATTATTTTAGGATTAGTTAATGCATTAATTTATTTCTATATGATCCATTGACTTAATTAATTATAACGGTTTGCAACGGTATATAATTAATTAATCAATCTTATCATATTTCCACAGAACTTACTGCTGTGAATAAATAAATAATGCACTATGTGATTAATGTCCTATTTGTGTGACCCTTTGAGGATTTATGCTATGTTGGCCATGGAATTAAATCGTTATTTAATTCCAATAATCATAAGCGGTATCTAGCAACACGTTATGATTCCCAATTCGCATAAATAGTGTACTGCTACAGTATTTAAATCCTGCATAAGAGAATAAAAATATTTCTCTATTTTGATTCTTATGTCTCACGATATCATCGTATAATCCAAGATAGGAATGTGTCATTCTTGCAGATTATACGTTTCTTGATCTAGAGTTGATCGCTTAGTTGTGCGCATACGATCCAACTCCATCAAGGGGCCCAAACAGATATCGTAGCTCACTAAGTGAATTAATGAGGGACATACGGTTTTCTTGATGATTAGCTTTTCCCCGCACAATTCAAGAGAACATAAATAAAGTCCGTATAGCAGCCCTTATAGGGAATCAGCGGTAGACAGTATTTATTGAACCTATCCTCATGTGGAAAAGATAAACATCTCAAACTTAGAACCAAAATCATAACGAAATAAACAATGACACATAACACAATCCATATGTTTATTTCATTGGGTCAAGTCCTGTACTATGTTCCATAACATATACATATGCAATTAAGTTGGTAACTCTTTACCTATGATTTGTAGAACTTAATCATCACTTAACTTGCATACTAATCTTATATGATAATTAATGTTCCTTGTTAATTATCAAGATTATGGACCGTTTAGATTTATTATTGTCATTCTAAAGAATGATCCACAGAGATCTACAATTCAGATCCTCAACCTGAATAATCTGTCAATAATAAACCTAGGAACAGATGATAAAATATCATCCATAACATAAACTAATATTTAAGTCATTAAATTATTGACTTCTAGGACATAACTCCAACAGTCTCCCACTTGGCCTAGAGTCAATCAGTAGTGACTTCTAGCCAACGAAGAATTGAGAACGATGTCATATATCTACATATATACATGTCTCGGACCTCAAAATAAATAATACGCTTAAAGCTAGTTACTTATACGTCTACCACGTATGGATGCATAATTGCATCTCGTATACTGCTCAAGGTAGAGGTCAAGTTAGAGTGTTCACTGTGTTCGCGAACCTATCCAAATTTGTTCGACCCTATATATATATACTACTATATATATGTTCTTGATCATCATCATATGATATCAAGTGATATCGTTATAGATCATATTTGAATCTCCAATGTAACATTGGGTTCTTTAGGAGTAAGTTATGGTTCGAGATGCATAAAACCATAATAACTCGACTAAGAACTCGATCCGAAATAAAGTTCTTTTATTGCTTCACAAGTTGCTATGTATTTTGCTTTGGTGACGGAAACGGTTGTAATATTCCATTTGGAACACTTTCTAAACTTACAACACCACCTTTTAAGCAAAATATGTAGCTCAATCGTGATTATATCAATCCTTTGAAAAATTTTATCAGTGTAACAACTTACACGAGATTTCTTTCATCTTAAGAGATGAAATATTATATCACTCTTTCTCATAAGGTACTCGATGATATCCTTGACTATCGTCCAAATGTGTCTCTCTTGTATCCATTTGACAACTGTTTGTCATATCCTTTGGATACTACACATTGGGGCATATGCATAAATATGGCGTATGAAATGAAACTCATAATGAAAGAATGCTTGAACCATCTCATGCACCTTTTTTAATTGAGTTGCAATAGACCGAGTTTAAACACTCAAGTCATGCCATGTGACGTACAGTTAGACATCCTTTCTTGGAGTGTAACTTTCGTGTTTCTAGAACACTTCGTCAATATATGCATATTTGCTCAAACCTGACATCCATCATAATCTATTTTCATAGATTTGTTTCCTAAGATCAGGTGATTTCGCCCAAGTTCTCATTTGAGAAAGATTTCTCCAAAGAGATCTCGACAATATTCATTTTCTTAATGTTATTCCCAATTAATGAATTGTTATCATGAACAATACAAGTAATACAATTATGCTCCCACCGAATATCTTGTTTATACAAGATACTTTTGACGAAGTTCAACTCCTTGACTTCCTTGTCAAAATTTTTATTCCGATCTCCACAACACTTGCTTTAATCCATTTATGGATCATTGAAGCATGCGTATGTTTTTAGCAATTAAACAAAACCTCGATTTGTGTCAAATGCACAACATCTTCCTTCATTCATACGAAGAAGGCGGTTTTATGTGTTTTTCCATATATCAACATATCACTTGACGCATCTAACTGAACAAAAAATTTGTCCATTTGATGACGTCGGCGCAAAAAAAAATTTCCGAAAAATTATTTTTTTTGAAAAAAATTGATGACATCATCACGCGAAAATGATGATGTCAGCGTGTGAAAAAATGGGCCTGGACATCCATAAAGCTTATTTTCTTGATGCTGGAGAAGGTGGATGGTTGGATGGTTTTTCATTGGATGGTGTATATCACACCTACTTCCCTTGCTCCGTCCTACTCTTTTGAGAATTTGCTTCTTGCAGCCAGCGCTATGTGCAATCAAACAATTAGTGTTCTCATTCTCACCCTCACCCTCACGTGACGTTAATTTCCTCATCCTCATCGTGTGTGCGCGAGTTTAAGTCCCTCGATCTTAGCGCTCTACGTGACGCCTCTCCTTCATCCTCACCCCCTCCTTCGCCCCGATCTAGTCATCCTCTTCTGCTTCTTCCCTCTCTTGCAATACCTTTCTTTTCTCCTCTTCACCTCGATCCACCTTCTCTACTCTTCTCACCCTCTCTTCCACCTCCGCTTCTGCCCTCTCTTGCAGTCACCGCCTTTTTTCCTCTTCATCTCGATCTAAAGCTCCGGCTCTACTCTCGTCATCCTCTCCTTTCTCTTTGCTTGTGTGAAATTGTCTCATTTGATTATGTCCAATTTGGAAGAGAAAATACAAGAAAATTATGAAGGAAAAAATTAGGACGAAGTTTTACAGTATAATTTTATGTAAAGAAGAACTAAAATAGTAGAAGGGAATATTTATTAAAAATAAAAAGAGTAACTAATAACCTTTTTATATTTATTAGGGAGTAATTAAAAACTATAAAGAGAGTAAATAATATATGTATAAGGGAGTAACTAATAAGTTGTTATATGTATCTAATAAAAAAAGTAACCAATAACTACAAGTAAGTAACTAATTAGTTGTTATATGTACCTAATAAAAAGAGTAACTAATAACTACAAGGAGTAAATAATATATATAAAGAAGTAACTAATAAATTTTAAGAGGGTATCTAATATTTTTATGTCGTAAGAAAGAACAATAATATTTTGTAATGGAAGTATACAAGGGAGTATTTTTATTTGTGTTACGGAAGTACTTATATTTGACAATGGAGTATGTAATAAGTTTAAATGAGCAATTATTTATGTTTTATTATGGAAGTAAATAATTAGTGGAAAGAGAGTAACTAATAAAATGAAGGGAGTATCTAATAAGTTAAAATGAGCAATTATTTATTTGAGTAAGTAAACATTATAAGAGAGTAATTAATAGGTTCAGGGGAGTATTTAATTAGATTATGGGAGCAAATAATAAGAATCAAGGGAATACAAAATAAGTGTAAATACGTAGTTAATTTAACAGAGAAACTAATAATTATAAGGGAGTAAATAATAGGGCATGTGCAGAGAGGTTCTATCCGCAATGATGATAGATCGTTATGTCGCTAAACTAAAAATTCCACTATAGCGGTATTTATTTGCATACCACAATACTACCTAAAATATATCTATTTTTAATGTTTTATTTCTTATGGTGTCTAATTAGTAAAAATTAATAACATATAAATGCATTTAGTGGTATTTTAGTAAAATATAACTATGCAATTTTCTATTTGTTGATATATAATTAGTATTATGAATATATCTTTATAGTATAATGTCTGTATATATGAATTGCAAATGATGTCTGCATAAACGAACTACATATGATGTCTGCATGTACGAACTAAATATATTAAATTAAAATATTAAGTTATGTATATAATGTAATAAGATATTTAATTTTTAACTAAAAAATATATCTGATGTATATGATCCTATAGCTAAGAAAATTGATTATTAATAAAAATTGTGAAGAACCACAATGCTTAACAAATCGAAACTAATTCTAGAGACAAATATTATTAAGAGTTAATAAAAGGGACCAAAACATAAAATTCCCATAACTAAGAAAATTGATTAAGCAATTTATCCTGTATGAAAAACACAAGGCGCAATGAACCACCGTAGATTAGGGCACACTTCTGATATGGTGACAAGCTCAACGACCCGGAACCCATCAGTGGAATCGGTCAGCATCATATCCAAACTCGTTACATTTCTAGTGACAAGGGCGTGGCTTCTGATTGCCTCAACCACATCTTCGGTCCAGCGATAGTACTCATTCAAGTTAACTTCTTCAAGTTCCGTACAAAATGTCAAATAATGGGTTGAGATCCGACCCGATATGCGTCCCGCTTGGGCGATACTGCCACATGATTAGCTTAACCCGCTTCAACCTTGGTCAATGGTGGGTGAAGAAATTAGGATCGTTAGATCGCGGGAGTAGAGGGTCAAGTCGGTGATGGCTGCGAACCTGTTACGCAAAGTGGGGTACACAAGAAGAGGGGTGTCCCAAGGTACACAGTCCCAGGGGAGAGATTGGACACATCGAGAGAAAAGAGGGAAGGGATTGGTGATGAGGTTTCCTCAGAGGGAGAGCGAGGAATGAGTACACCGCTCTAGATCGTACCAACGATGGCTAACACGAGACACTGAATTACAGGCCCGGATGGGTTCGATGAAGAAAATCGGATAAGAATGTGCTCAGAAAAGTCATTGAGGTGGGCATTTTCCATTTCCATTACAGATCCCAGTTGGTTCGACTAAAGAGAGAAGCGAAAGTAGATGTGTCGAGAGAGGTGCAAGAATTGTAGAGAGCGATGGTACCAAAAGGGTTGAGGGAGAGCGAGAAGCCAACACAATGGGTGAGGAGGTAAGCGGTGCCTCCACTCGTTGGAGAGGAAAGATTTAACATGAAAGATGATAGAGAGAGCTAGTACAAGAAAGATGATGGAGAGAGAGATTTCAAGTGGCCTATTTAGATAGTTCTAGTTTTTTTTTTTAAAAAAAAATGGACGGTCCTACATTGCAACGGGGTCTATTTTTTATCATATAATCAATCATGAAATGTAAATACTGTTGGAGTTATGTCCTAGAAGTCAATAATTTAATGACTTAAATATTAGTTTATGTTGTGGATGATATATTATCATCTGTTCCTAGGTTTATTATTGACAGATTATTCATGTTGAGGGTCTGAATTGTAGATCTCTGTGGATCATTCTTTAGAATGACAATAATAAATCTAAACGGTCCATAATCTTGATAATTAACAAGGAATATTAATTATCATATAAGATTAGTGCAAGTTAAGTGATGATTAAGTTCTACAAATCACAGGTAAAGAGTTACCAACTTAATTGCATATGTATATGTTATGGAACACAGTAGATGACTTGACCCAACGAAATAAACATATGGATTGTGTTATGTGTCATTGTTTATTTCGTTATGATTTTAGTTCTAAGTTTGAGATGTTTATCTTTTCCACATGAGGATAGGTTCAATAAATATTGTCTACCGCTGATTCCCTATAAGGGCTGCTATACGGACTTTATTTATGTTCTCTTGAATTGTGCGGGGAAAAGCTAATCATCAAGAAAACCATATGTCCCTCATTAATTCACTTAGTGAGTGACGATATCTGTTTGGGCCCCTTGTTAGAGTTGGATCGTATGCGCGCAACAAAGCGATCAACTCTAGATCAAGAAATGTATAATCTGCAAGAATGACACATTCCTATCTTGGATTATACGATGATATCGTGAGACATAAGAATCAAAATAGAGAAACATATTTATTCTCTTATGCAGGATTGAAATATTGTAGCAGTATACTATTTATGCGAATTGGGAATCATAACGTGTTGCTAGATACCGCTTATGATTATTGGAATTAAATAACGATTTAATTCCATGTCCAACATAGCATAAATCCTCAAAGGGTCACACAAATAGGACTTTAACCATACAGTGTATTAATTGATTTGTTTGCATTGGAGAATGCAAAAATATGATGTGTTGATTAATTAATTATATACTGTTGCAAACCGTTATAATTAATTATATCAAAAGGATCATATAGAAATTAATTTAATACATATGCTTATCCCAAAGTAATTATCATTAAGTTGATAATTAATTATGCTCAACAACATTTAATATAATTGTAGGAATTATATTGAATAAATAGGCTTAATTTAATTAGTCGTTATGAGCCGAAATGATAATCAATTGAGATGGCCCATTATATATTTGATCTAGTAGGTTTGAGAGAGAATAAACAAAATATGGAAATGGCCCATTAAGGCCCTTAATTAGGCCAGCCTAGGGTGAGTGGCAAAAGGGTAAATAGTGAGGTAAGAAGGTTGGACTTGATCTCTATATAAGGACCACTAGTTGGTGCCTTCCAACCCTAGTTCTCTGTCCTCCCTTTTTCCTTCTTCTAGCCGCCACCTTCAAGAGAGAAAAATTGTTTTCTCTATTCCATTTTTGCTCTCTCCCATTGATTATTATTAGGTCTCATGTGTTGAGAATAGCTATTAATTCAAGAATAGCAAAGGGATTAGCATTTATCTAGTTCCTACTAGCATAGGACCTATGAGAATGGTTAGTTTCCTTGGTGGACTCGAGGCCAAACATGGAGGAGGCGAAGGAGAAGCACACCATCGATTTCTAAGCCGTAGGATCGAGCCTCTTGATTACAATATCAAGAGAGGTAAATTTCCACCTATCTCTTGTGTCGATTGGCTTTAAGTACTAGATTCGTGTTTGTGCATGCTTGTTTGTGGTTAATTAAAGAAATTAGCTATAAAAATGAAGATTATGCACTTAACTAACAAATACATATGAAACAATACTTCAATAGTTTGATAAATTATTTACACATATCAAACAAAAGCACAACAATTTCAATGTGCTATAACAAGCCCTTTTGCAAGAGATGTGACAGAGAGGAAGAGAGAAGAACTTACTAAATAATATGTTGAATGTACATTCATATATGTAGATTGCATATGCATATATATAGAGAGGGGTGATAAAATACACTCTGGTGTACGGGTCGTCCTCGTACACCAGAGTCGTTTTTGAAATCCAAAAATCAAACGGTCGATCCAAACCGTTCAACTTGTTCTCCATATTGAAAAACTCTCGGAGACCAAATTTTACCATTTTTCGAATTTTTTTGCTATATATTATGATATTTTCAAATTGGAGGGCCTAAAATACTCCAATTGTAGTGTTTTTTGAAAATATCATAATATATAGCAAAAAAATTCGAAAAATGGTAAAATTTGGTGTCCGAGAGTTTTTCAATATGGAGAATAACTTGAACGGTTCGGATCGACTGTTTGATTTTTGGATTTCATAAACGACTCTGGTGTACGGGAGACAATCCATACACCAGAGTGTATTTTATCAATCCACTATATATAGATTACATATATAAACAATGTAGAAAATATGCATGTTGTATCAATTAACAAAATGTTGAATGTATATGCATATACATATACGTAGATTGTAAATAAATTGAAAGAGAACTAATTCCACCGAGGTGGGTCTTGACGCGAATTTAGACATTTTCCATTGGTTGTAGGAAGAGAGAAGAAAAAAAAATGAATTTAGATATGCTGAGAGAGGAGAAATAGTGGCTCGACGAACCCATACCTCTCGCTCTTGAATGGTACTTCAGTTTTGAAAAAGGGTACTTCAGAACTAGTTTGTATGTATATCACATGGAATTTCAGAAATCAGTCAAGGGCGAAGCCAGGATTTAGTGACAGGGGAGTCCGCGGTCAAATTTCAAATTGCTCGGTGAACCGATCAAGCTGAAACTGCAATCATAAAGAAAGATGTAATTAAAATATAAGTATTAGTAATTCGATATTAATAAAAAATGATTGTGTAAATTGACTAAAATTAGAAAATTCAAAATTCAATCATGAGATGAATCACTTATCACTTAAGTACATAACGCATATCTATAAGGCCATAAGTACTTGCTATAATGGTACAGCTCTAATGTCTAATCATTGCTCCCAACGACCAAAGTTAGGTTTCATTTCTCAACAATTACCTTTTAGCTTATTAAGATCGGGCTATATAACAAAACTCAGTACCTTATTCCTAATACATAGATTCCTAGAACAAATTACTCTCAAATGATAAGTGTATTTGGTAGTAGAATGATTAGAGCAAAAAATTGACATTACCTCTGATACATTATAGATACAACGAAGCCTCGGAGGTCGTTAAATGTGAGCAGAACTATGGAGCCAGAATGATTGAATGAAGGCGAAAGGAACTAAGGAAGCATGACTGCATTGAACTTTTTTTTTCCCCGATTGAGTGTCAGAGAGGATTGCGACAAAGAGATTAGTAGGAAAACAGAAATAGTTTTTCTGATTTCAACATCTAATTTTTTATTTCGCCAAGACACTGACGGAGGAAAATGAATAGGCTGTTGGGCCTTATTTTTGTTAGGGGCCCAAATCATAAAATCCTATATACTAACCATCTTATTGTAATAACCGGTAAAAAAAATTTCAAAATCAAGGGTGGTCCAGGCCCTCCACGGCCCTGTGCTAGCTTCGCCCAAATCACATATGCATGTCACATGGAATTTCAGAAATCAGATTTCGCTCTTGAATTAGCAAAGTTGAGGAAATAATTCACACGCATTCCAATTAGTTTGTATGTAATTGAAGCTTAGTTGAGATGTGTTTAGTTTTAGTGTTTTATTAGATTTAAGTTAAAGAATAAGACGAGAAAAAAAAAGAGAGATGGGATCAGAAGATTAAATCCAAAAAGGGCCAATTTACGCATTTCTTTGAGCGTGGACTTTGATATTAATCCTCTTGATGACTTGATCCCTTCATTATTTGCTGTGAGACCCTAAAAATAAACATTGCGAATTAAATTAGCCAACAATGATTTTTCATAGATATATCTATCTATAAATACTCTAATTTTAGGGGTGTTTTCTACGGTAACACCCCGTTCATCTTCAGCCGTCCATTTTTATGTTGGGTGTGATGGTTGGACAGATTTTATCAATGGGGTGGGGGGATGGAGGGTTCCACTTCCACCACATGGTGCTATTTTTAATCCGTAATATTTTTTTTGCCACAATAGGAAAATCCCTTTATACAAGGAATGCAAATGGAGTATAGGCACTTGGGACAAAAAGAAACTTACAAAGTCCAAACCATAAGCATTTCAGAATCTCTTCTCCCTGTTACTATCTCCGTTTTCTACCCCAATGGACTTCCTTCATTTGTTTTATTGGACAAAAATAATACATCAATTTTTAAAATTATTTAGAGACCTTTCAAAATTTATTTCAGGATTAAATTTAAATGCATGAACAAAAAAGAATCTATTGATATAATTTGTTTCAATCATAGACTTCTAAAATATTTTAAAAATATATTTTAAGTTTCATAATATTTAATTCCGCAATTTAAGAAAAGTAATCATGTTTTCAAATGTTTGAGGGTGTTGATCATGGATTTTTTTTACATGAAATTTTACGTACATACTTAGAAAATTATAATAAATTAAAAAAATATAATTATTTGTTATTATAGACTTGGATAGTAATTACCATTAATTTTTTATATCTTAGAAATTTCAGAATGGTATTCTGATTTTTTATTGTGTCAGAACTTTCCTAAAAAATTTTTACACTGCTATTTTTGCATTTATTAAGATGGTATTTCTAGAAATATTTTGCATCATTTTTTATCATATATTTTTTTAGTTGCATTACATAAATTTGAGCATTGAAAACCAATTAAAATATGCATGCTACTTATATATTGAAATAGATATTAGTTCATAAATTATTCACAATCGATATAAAAATAAAATAAAATTTTGATCGCACAGCGCTCACGATATGCACACTAGCAACATGAATATATTCGTACTTCTACATATTATTGGTATAAGAAAGAACTTATAATATATAATCATGTGTTTATAAATGTATATTAATATTATTAACTAGCAAAATAATATTTACTGAAAATTTAATAAATATAATTACAATTAATGAATTCTTAATAAAAAATAAAGAATTATATTTGCAGGGTCCACTTCAGTCCATCTTTTATCGCGCGAAGCGCGAAATTTAGGCTAGTTCATATTATTTCTTTCCTACCAAACTAGTAAGTAGTAACTATTTTTTTAGAAACCAGATAGATGTTCAACACCCTCAAACTTTGTGATATGCATCGTGCATTCACAACTTGTTATAGTGAAGAAAAAAGAGAGAGCTTGTCATATTAGACAGGAAGAAAAAAAACTCTTTCATTTTTTTCCGTCGTCAGCTTTCCGGATTGTGCTCGATCGCCCTAAACGGACCTTCCTATCAAAAGTTAAGCATGTTTAAAGTTTTAATGTTCAAATTATGCCTTTGTATCCCTGCAAATGCAGAAAGAATTAATAAAACTTTGAACATTCTGAAAGGATTATGCCTTTGTATCCCTGCAAATTCTGAAAATTTATAATCCTTTCTAAATGGTACAATTCATTTAATTAAATAAGTTATAAAAATTTATATTTTAATTAAATAAATTAATTAAAATGAAAATAAATTTAATTTCCCCAAAAAATACTAAATTACATATAAAATTTAATTTAATTATTCCTGATTTTTTCCATATTTTTTCAATATTTTTACAATATATTATCTATTTTTCTAATTATTTAACTAATTAATAAATTAAATAAATAATATATAAAAAAATTAAAAAGCTAAGATCGGAATCCAGGAATCCGATCTTACGTTCGGAATCTGGAATTCCGATCTCGTGATACTATTTAAAAAAATATTATTATATTGATATTAGTTTTAATATATTATATTAATTTAATACTATTTTTAAATTTTTCGGCAATCCTTAGGAACTCACTCTATTTTAGGCCGAAATTTGAGCCCATATAAAGATCCTACTTATTTCAATCCCAGATTGAATCTGACACGCTTGAAACACTCCGTTGATTTAAACCTGGGCCTTGCTTCTACGTGACAAACACTGACTGACACTTGTGACTTGTCACATTCCAATGTCGAGATAAGGTCTGGAAGTAAAATTTGTGGAGGGAATGCTACCTTTGTTCACTACCACTAGATCCTCTTAGATTCCTCTTTCCTAACTAACCACCAATTTCATCTTGGCTACATAGATGCATCTCTGCTTGGGGAGATTTGGTACCAGCCGATTAATCCTTCGGCCCCGTTGCTCCCGGAGCGACCAACAACCACCTGACGATGGAAAGAAGGGTTAGTATACCATCTTTCGATCAATTTCTCTTTTGATCTTAGATAAGTTGGCTGAGATCATGCATTATAATATTTTTTTTTAAATTTAATTTGGTCAAGCTTGATTTTTGAACGCCAAATATGAGTGAACTTATAGCTCAGTGAAAAGTTGCATTTATACTTGACAAAACCTGACAATTACTTTCTTATTTTTGATTCATGTATTGACTTGAAATCTTTAGGATTAGCTGCTTCACTGACTAATATGACATTACTTTTACAACATCTTATTTTTCATGCAACATCTAATTTGGAAAATGTTTGTTACACTAGGTGACAAATTTTCGACGGATTGGGATAAGGCATGGTCAAAATACAGAAAAGTGAGTAAGAAATCTCTCTTCCAGCAGTTCAATATGGACAAGTATGTGAGTTGGAATCCGAAGCGCAGCGAGTACCCGTTGTCAGAGGAGACTGATCCGATCAAGAGAACCGAGCGATCAAATCTTGAACTATGGACGAGCCCCAGATTCACCTTGGGAGGGGCTATTGTCGTCGTCTCGTTGCTTCTTGTTTATACACTTGTTGCTCCTATCAAGTGATCAAACTTAACTGATGCCTTTTACTTGTCTAACGAAGAATATATGAAGAGTCTGGTGTTGTTCTTCAGAGCCATCAGCTGAAGTTAAATACAGATTATTTTCTTTTCTTACTTTCAAGTTGCAATCGCAATAATTAAATCTCTAAATTGGCGTTCTCACGTATTGCAGTCTCTCTGTGTTTTTATTTTACCGATAAAATTAGTTTAATATTTTTTCTCAAAGAAAAATTAGCTTTGTGTTGTCAATCATTAGTTTAGAGTTTAGATAGAAGTACATCTACTGCTATTGCACATTTCAATTGGTGGTTTCCATGGTTTTTAAGCAAAATCAATTCAGGGTCCAGGAAGTCAAACTAAAATTCTGATATTTTTAATACGAAATTATTTACTAATTCTTAATTAATTATTTAGGAAATAATTAAATCAAAATTTAATATGTAGGAAGCTTGGGTTCTTCAATCCCTTATTCCCTTACCTCATCTAATAAACCCAGACTGCTTTTTCTGACCCACTTCATCCCAAAAAGGTACCCAATTAGTCAATTACCCACAAATGCTGTACCCAATTCGACGCTCAGCCAATTCATGGACAATAATTTAACCGTGATGTATATATTCATAGCCTCAAGTTTAAAAATGACTTCACTCTTGCACTAACTTTGTTCTAAAAATGGGACGGTGAGGATTTCTTCTCTTTTGCAATTAAGAACCAGTATATATCTCATTGGAATAATTGATACTTCTGTATGGATAGCTGAGATGGTTTTTATGAAACTCTTGGAAATAATTTTTTTAGGAGATATTTTTTTTTAATATTGATGAAAAATACAAAACTTCTGAAGTAACCACTTGTGATTAAAATCACAAGCATGGAATGGTCATTGACTGAATTAACGTCCAAGGAATCCTAAATACATTATAGGACATGAAACAAACCCACGACGACTTGGCTACAGAAAATGTTTAGCCAGAAAGAATAGCATTCTAGAGGGGAAAGAGAAAAACAACTAAACAAGGAAGAAGGAACGGGGACAAAAGGAGCAGGAAAAGAAGTGGGACTACCATCAAACTTGGCACTTTTTTTATAACATCTCTAATTTTAAGCCCAGTTCTTATTATTGCCGAGGTGAACGAGTGAAAAGGTATGAACCCAAAATCCTGAACAGCTTTTAAGCTGGCTAGCGGTAGGGGTGAAAACGGTTACCGTTTCGACCGTCCTTTCGTTTTAAACGATTTTGGTTGCGTATAAAAAACGAAACGGTTAATGAAAGCTTTAAATGGTTTCGTCCATGTATATTTTTATGATTTCGACCGTTTCGTCCAAAACGAAACGGTTAACGCAAATGGATAGTCAATTTCGTTTTCAAAACGGAACGGTTAACGCAAATGACCATTTTCGTGATCGTTTTAGACGTTATGCGGCCGTAGCTAGAATTTGAAGAAATTCAAAACATATAGATATCTCTATTAAATTTCCAAAGTATTTTATTTCATCTGAAAATGTTACGACATTGGCCAATTATTTTAACTTTTTTTTTTATGATAAGTACACTTTTGGCACATACTATCGAGCGATATTTTACTAATATTATTTAAATTTAATATTAGTATAAGTGTTACATGTCGAGCGATAATTGAGAAAAAAAAAGAGTTTCGTATGATCTATCATGCATATTTTAACAAACAATCTTTTAACATTTTATAAATTATGTCAGTGATACTGATTATAGCTTCATTGTATATCAAGAAGAGCAAACAAACAACAAAAATATGTCATTATTTTTCTAATAAAAATTTGGTCGAGTATCGTATTCATGTTTTGGTTCGTATATTATAAGTCTCACTATGAGATACAAGCGAAAATCAATAAATCCAAAATATTAATAGCGGATGAATCTCAAGTTCAATTGACTTAGTCCACGTCTAAATTAAATATGTGAATAAACTTATCCCACTAGTCTTTGTTTTTTTATTACCTTTTATGAGTTGAGAAATAATGTTAGAAGGAGATAATAAAATTAAAATATATATAAAGGAGACATTTGGCTGAAAAATATAATATGGCATAAATGAAGTTTGATTAATAATAACTATGCAAGATTGCAAAGTATTATTTACGACCAGTGCTACTACGGATTATCTGTAGTATTTCCGTATCTATTATGGCATAATGGATAATTTATGACATATTACATGAACGTCCTAGTAAACCCGTAGAATGGAGATGGAATCAAATGTAATTGACTCGATTAATTGGCTTAAATGTTATTATTTTGGTATTTAAGTTACAATTAAGTTAGGATATTTATTGCAAATGTAATTTATAAGGAAATTTTGTATTTGATATTTTAAATAAAATTTAGTAGATTAGATTTATTAATAAACCATACTTTTTAATTAATGTTTAACTATAATTAGATTAAATCCATAAGGAATATTAAAAATCAAAATTAATGAAAATATTTTTCTATTTTTTTGTTTATTTTCAAAACATAAAAATAAAATATATTTTCCGTGAAAAACTCAATTTTTTTAATATGATTCAAAGTAGAAATTAATAAAAAAAAATCTTACAATGCACGATAATAGCACTAGCTTGATTGATTTTTGGTATTATTGCACTAATTCTACTCATAAGAAATAAGGAAAACTTATTTTTCTTTTTCTTTTCCAAACTAACAACCATACAATTTAGTTATTGGTAATATCGTTAGCATCAAGTTGTATGTTTCCTTGAGAAATTAAATCTTTAAAAAATATATTATAAATTGAGTAAATTTGAGTAATAGCGAGAACACCAATTTTTCTAAAGTTTAGAAATTGTAAAAAAGAGAAAATTAGATACATGCCACTCTAAAGTTTAGAAATTAAAAATTTGCCACCTCAAAATTAAGTCTTCAAAAATTGCCACCATAAACTCAATTTAATTGTAAATTGTCACTTTTATTGTATAAAATCATCTCTCTTCCTAGTCAATTTTTCTTATTGACCATAATACCCCTCTTCTCCATCATCTCCCTCCTCTCTGTAGTAAATTCTGATTTTTCATAAAAAATAGTTTTCTTTAAATTGAACTGTATTTTAATTTTTAGTTAATTTTTTGTGGGCCCACGTCTTAAACGAGAGTAATTAATTTTTAGTTAACTAAATGTATATTAATCCATTCAAACCATATCAATCCATTAAATAAAGAAAATGATTAATAGCTTGGATTTCTGGATCTGGTTCCGCCATACATTAAAGGGTGTTCTTTACTCGAGGACGATCAAATGGATTGTGAAATTTATATTGAATTCTAACGCATGAAAAAAGAAAATTTTACAACTTTACAGGGTACAGATTCCAAAAAGAAAAATAACAATAACTCAAATAATTCCTAGCAAAAGAGCAAACTTTTGCATAAAAGTTAGGGCCGGCTACTACGTCGTATGAAATTTCACCAAAAATTTATCCAGTGTATAGTTTATATGTTTTTGCACACAAAAATGGAACTCAAAACTCGAATGACTGGTTATCCCAAATGGCTAAAATCAGATTTTGAAAACTTAAGTGTCTGAGAAGGGAAAGGGGTATTGTGGTCTGGACCGTCTGGTCGATACGAAAAGTTTGGTATGGAGAGAGAAGATTTCTACAATAAAATTGGCAATTTTCTTTTTTAATTGAGTTTAGGATGGAAATTTTCAAAGAGTTAATTTTGTGGTGACAAATTTCTAATTTCTAAATTTTAGAGTGACATATATCTAATTTTTTTCCTTAAAAAAATAGATTATAAATTAAGTAACATTTGGAAAGCAAATATATTTCTAAAATTTTTGCATGGATATAGATTTGTAATCCAAGTGTAACACTCTATTTTATAATGTTGTTATCAAAATTCTTATAATAAAATTTTGATCACTGAAAATAAAAATGCCGACATTATAGTTGCTGTAGAAAATGAACGATCCATCTGCTCATCAACAATCCAAACTCTTCACAAAGTTGCACACTTCCCAATACTTCTTCTCTTATTCTCCTTATTCCCACACCATCCAAACGGAGCCTTTTAGAAGTTTACCCTTCTTAATTAAAAGCTTTGACTGCATTGGCTTTTAATTAAAAATATTTTTTGATTAAATATATTAAAAATAGTTATACCAATCATCTAAGATACTTTTTTATATATAAAGTAGATATAAAATAGATATATTGAAAATATATATTTCTTTATATATTGATAAATTTAGCTATCAAAGTTTATCAAATGGCGGCGAAGCCGCCTCCCCCTCATGTGGTAACTATAAAAACAAACAGTATTAATTCTTTAATTTCTAAAAATAAATAAAGATTTTTAATATTTTTCGGAACAGAATTTCTCTGTCGCGCTTTTCAGATCGGTCATCTATGTTGTGATAAAATTGCTGCCATTGTGCATTCAACGTGAAAGTTTTCCCAAAACAGATTGAACTGTGAAAAAGATAAACAGAGAATTGCTTCAATACCAATTTTCTTAACTGGTCAGCTCTTTTTGGATTCATGGCGGCACTATTTTGACTTGCATCGATCTGACTACAATGGAGATGAAAGCTAATAGATGGTCCGCTTCGCCGAAGACGAACCACAGGAACCACTCCCTTTTCTCTTGTTTTCTATATAAGCCGACCAAGTGGCGTTGGCACTTGGCAGCTGTTGTCAATGTAAGATATTTAAAATGGATCTCTATGGGTGCGTTTGGATCGTTGGAAGAAAGAAGAAGAAGAAAAAAATTATAAACAATCCAAACTCTTCACAAAATTACACACTTCCCAATACTTCTTCCCTTCTTCCCACACCTATCCAAACGCACCCTATGAGTTTTCATAAAATAAATAAATAATGGATCTCTATGAATTTTTCGTGCCGAGACTTGATTACGCTCATCTTTGGACAGGCGGAGAATTGGAGAAGAAAAATAGAAAATCATTGCCATTTTTCTTCTCTTCCACTTTTGTTTTTTTTTTTTTTTTACTACTTTCGTAGCTTAGGATGCTGTGTCTTAAACTTGTCTGAATGCATCAATGAAAATACACGTGAGTGAAAATCGTTCAAAAAGTTTAGTTGTCGAAATTAGTTTAGTAATTCGATTGATATTTTATTAGTCTAACCGACTGAAATTTTGAATTCTACATCACGGCTGTTTGCCGTTTGGTTTCTTCGTAAACGCTCATTATGCAATCAGACTTTTTATAAAGGGTTAATTAGGTTTATGCCACCGAAAAAATTAGAAATTAGAGAAATATCATTATTAGAGGCCAAATTTTTTTTATGTCATCACTAAATGATAAAATTAGATTTATGCTACCGGATAATTAAATTAACCATTATACCCATTTAAATATGTCATTATAAAATAATAAAATTAGAAATATGCCACCGTAAAAATATTAAAATTAGAACAATGTCATCGTTAAGATTTTACGCCATCAACAAAATAAATAAAATTTGAAAATTTAAAATCTCAAAAGTTGAAATTTAAAAAAATTAAAATTTTAAAATTCGAAATTTTAAATTTTCAATAATTTAAAATTTGAAAGTTCAAAATATTTAAAATTTTAAATTTGAAAGTTCAAAATTTTAAAATCCAAAATTCAAAAATTGAAAATTTGTAAATCTTAAATTTCAAAAGTTGAAATTTAAAATTTAATTCATGTCAATAAAGTTCTTTGTCATTTCTTAATGAGAGGGTATTTTGGACATTTCAAAAAAGTTAGAGTGACATTTTTCTAATTTGAATGGCATATTTCCAATTTTGATCGAAAATAATGGCATAATTTAAACTATTTTATGGTGGCATAAAACTAATTTACAATTTAAGAGTGGCATATATCTGATTATTCCTTTTATAAAATATATTTTATTTTATATAGTAAATATATTAAAATATGCTGTTATTTTTAATGTGATAACTGGTCCTCAATGTTATACTGTTTTTTAAGTACCCCAGTATGTTTGGATGGTCACCGAACAAATGTTCCTTGTTCACTGTTCGCGCAAACCAAACAGAACGCGAACAAGAACAGCTGTTCAAGGCCTTATTCCAAGTTCCTCGTTTTTTTGAGAACTGTGAACTGGGGAGTTGTTCGTGGCCTAGTTCGTAATTCTCTATTCGTGCACTATCTTCCAAACATATCCTATAGGCTCCGTTTGGATGAGGTGTGAGAAGAAGGGAAGAAGAGAAGAAGATAATAAATTTATTATAAATAATCCAAACTCTTCACAAAGTTACACACTTTCCAATACTTCTTCCCTTTTTCTCTTCTTCAACACCTCATCCAAACGGAGCCATAGTGTATAAATATGTCCTTTCTAATTCATGGCAATTTTTATGTTTTAAGGTGTCATTCTAATTGCAATTAATGAAGGGGTTAGGACGATTGATATCAATGACGCTGGAGTTTATGAGTGAATCTGCTCATATACAGAGTAATCTACTGATCCTGTCTCTCTATTTTTATTTTCATTTCTTTTTTTTATTTTCATTTTTTTTTTTTTGCATGTTCGTACAGCTCAGCCTAATAAGGGCTTTTACATACAAACCAGTAGGAATGCGGATGAGTCATTTTCTCAACTTTGCTTACTCAAGAGATAAATCTAGTTATTTTTTTTTTTAAAAAAAAAACCATCTTAATTGGTGCTATGCATACATAAATTTTGATCTTGATCTCATTCATGTTGAGAATGGCAGTACAACTTTGTGAATCAGACTTATCATGGCTTTCAGTCTGATATGTAATATCAGTACAACTTTGTGAATCAGACTTATCATGGTTTTCGGTCTGATATGTAACATTTTTACATTATCGGGCACAAACTTCTGAATAAATTGAATCCATGATTAGATTAGTGAGATAGTCATAGCAACTTTGGAAAAGAACGGAATGCGAGAACTTTCCGAGGAGAAAAACGCTTGATGCATACAGTTCTTGAGGAGATTATAAATTGTGCAAAAGACTGCCTTAGTTTCTATTAATTGCTGTTTTTTTTTATTTTCTTTTCTTTCTAGGTAGCTGCTATCTAGTATTTCTATAAAAAAATATATATATATTGGGTCAGAACAGACTCATTTCTATTAAGCCAGATTGTTCTTTTTTTTTTTTAAGACCAGCAAAATGCTAACAATTTTCCCAAATTGTACTCGATACAGCACCAAATTAATAAAATATTAAATATTGATTGATCTGATTGATACTGATATACACAATACGTACAAAGTGCTTGACTCAGTTTTTCATGATTTCACCCCTCAATATTAGAAAATAGGAATCATCCAAAACAAACTGAAACATCCACTTCCCAATTTTCATCATCTCGCCTCGGTCCAATTTGCAAGAGAGAAGGTGAGAGGAAGAGATAGAGACAGATGGGAGCCATAACTTTGCCTGATCAAATTTCTCTTTCCCTCGGATGATTGAAAGAATGGGAAGTAGATGGGAAATAAATCCCAATCTAAGTAGAGAAAATTGGGTCATGGATTGGACACTTGGCTAGAAGTTTCTCAATGTGGTTTGCAAGGCCTCTAAGTTTGAACCAGTTTATTAGGTTTCATAGATTGTAACGCAAGTGGCTTTGGAGATAATAGTGTATGTTATCCTTTCTTTATTAGTGTATATAATTTCATGCTACTTACAGTAACTTCATTTGGATGCGGACTTGTTCTGGGCTTGATTCTGAAAGTGCACGAGTTGTGGGAAGTAATTGATCAATACGAGCAACAAATTGAGCCAGGCAAACATGGTGAAGGGAAGAAAGCTAAGCAAAATTTTGAAATAGAAATACCTCCAAGGTGCGTTTGGATAGGTGTGGGAAGAATGGAAGAAGGGAATAAATGGGAAGAAGTATTGGGAAGTGTGTAACTTTGTGAAGAGTTTGAATTGTTTATAATTTTCTTCTTCTTTCTTCCTTCTTCTTCTTCTTCTTTCTTCCAACGATCCAAATGCACCCTCAAAAGTATATATGGCGCAATCCTGAACATTGGACTGAGATCTAAATAAAGGCACAACATCAACAATAAAGTTTTTAGTTCCAAAACAAATTGGACAGGCTAGAAATAAGAGAAGCTCTTCGCAAAATTTTTTAGGTTGACATTAATTTATTTTATGAGATGAGCAATGTGCATTATTGGAGGTTTTTTTTTTGGTAACTTGGAAGCGAAAATTATTTGAATGCCATGTGTCTTCTACTAGATACACCCATGAAGGATACTCCTAATATTTATATTTTTCATTTGATGGATTTAAAAAGTACACTTTCTTATTTGTGCTTGAATTGGTTGCGATTATGTAATTTAGCATCTTTTATTTTTAATTATTGGTTTCTTACTCAGCCGTTATTTTCTTGCAAATTTCTTACAGACTTGCATGTAAAAAAACTTTTAAAACATTTCAGGCAATATGGCTAATATTGTTTTTTTTAAAAAAAAAAGAAAGGAAATTGCAGCTATAGCTGTCCTAAGGCCATTATTTTTTAAGGGAGTGGCTAGTGTCAAACATATAGGACACATATACTTGTCAAACATGATGAAATTTTAATTCTTAAGATTAGAATGGCCGATCCAAACCGCTCAAATTGTTGTACGTTATAAAATCTATGTGGAAACCAAATTTTATATTTTTTCAAAATTTTTTACTATTTTTTTTGGAATTTTTGAATATGCTCAATCTAAAAAGTTAAGAACCCTCCAATTTTGAAAATTCGAAAAAAAATAGTTAGAAAATTTGAAAAAATATAAAATTTGATTTTCAAAGATATTTTAATATATAGATCATATTGAGCGGTTTGGATCGACTGTTTAAAATTTTAATGATCGATGTTTGGATCGTGTTTGACATCCTATATGTTTGATTCTAGCATTACTCATTTTTTAAACAGAAAATTTAAAATAAGAACGAATCTGCTAAGAGTTATCTGTCTATTTAACAAAATTTGTTTACAATTAACCTAAATGGCTAATTATATATTTTTAAAATTTCACAAAGTAAAAAATAATCTGAAATTGCCTTGCTTTTAGGGATGACAACGGATCGAATACGGAGCGGATGTTGGTCTTTCCATATTCGCATCCATATTTTTTCGGATACGGATACAAATACGAATGCGTTCGAATACGTATACGGTTCGGATATTAAACAGATACGGATACGGATACGGTTCGGATATTTTCGGATACGTAGTCAAATACGAATATATTTTGTCGGATACGGATAATATTTTAATCTTTTTTATTTATTTACAATAGCAGTTTCTCTAAATATAATGTTATTCAATATACTAAGTGTCTATATTAGTACTTCGTCAAGATCGGTAGTAGTATATGCAAATGAATATCTACTATTTTTCATAGTTTGAGCCAAATCATCATTTCTTTAAAATATGGAAGTTAATTTTAATAACATTGCCTTCAATTACAATGTACAACTTTAGAAGTAAACTTCTTTAAAATCAAAGTAAGCAAATTTATTTGTTGGGTTCCAATTTTCAACACTTAAATAAAAGGCTAAAAGTGAAAGCAAATAAGTGATCTTCTAAAATTGCAAGCACCACATAAGTACAAATCTAATACGATTGATTAATAAATTCAGTCTTTCCACAATTTGAATTCCAATAGTATATTTAACTATTCAATGTCAAATCATTTCATGTTGGGTGTGTTTGGAAGTGGAGTGAATAAGAATGAATAAGGAAATTCATAAATAAGAATTTTGAATTGGAATTAGGAGAATTATCTATTCATGAATAAGGAGATGTTGTTTGGATGGTGTGTTGTGAATAAGAATAAGGAAAGAAAAAATATATAATAATGATTTGATTTTGTTTAGAACAATTTTTCGTTATAAGTCATAATAATAATAATAATTATATACTTATAAGTATAGCATAATAATAATGATTAATGCAGTCATTATTTTAATTATAATTATTATTACTATTATCGTTATATTATTAATGTTAATTAATAATATTATTAGCTTAATATTGTAAATGCTTATGCAGTTATGTGTGCACCCAATTGAGGCATAAGTAACTTTTTATCTTTCCTGGGTCCCACCCATGTGACCTTAGTTCAAGAAGATAGAAAAATTATTATTCTATTATTTTTCCTCAATCTCTCTCCTCTCTCTTGTGGCTTGTCGAGACTAATTCTAGCAAAATACTCGAATAAGAATAAGGCAGTGAATTGGTTATTATTCCTATTCAAGTTCTGTTTGGTTGCTGAATAAATAAGCTATTCAGCGAATAAGCTTATTCAAAATGTTCCCATACACATACCATAAATGTCATCATACATTAAAATAGTATATTAATCATATGTAATCATCATGATTAGAGAAAAAAAAATAATTTTAGTATTGTTATCATATATAATCGTCTCAATGATAGAAAATAAAAATAATTTTATGTTACTAGCCCAAATGTAAATATTATTGTAAGAGAATTTATCTAATAAAAATTAAGTATTATCTAATTAAAAGTATTCTCTAATGTAGATAAGTAGTTATATTAATCATCTTATGCCGTTAAAGATACGGATAAACGGATTAATATCTATTGGGTACGGATAATATCCATGTCGAATACGAATACGGATCGGATATTGTCAAAAAATCCAAAACCATATCCGCATCCATATTTTTTTGGCGGATATGAATACGAATACGAATATGTTCGTATATGGATCGGATGTTACGCGCATTTTTCGAGATTCGGATACGGATCGGAGCAGATTTTCATCCCTACTTGCTTTACCTATATTTAATTTTCAGAAAATTATGCATTCGTAAATCTAAAAAAGACTAAAACTATAATGGGGTTGGACATTCTGCGCGAATTAATAATTGGCCCCTTTCCGACAAATTTAGTTTGTTCGTTTTGTTTTAGATAGATCAAGCGAATCATACATAATCATGTGTGAAATTATTTAAAATTGATATTCACGTGTCCGATAATGATGGTACGAAATCAGATTTTATATGAACTACACAGTATGGAATTATTATCATTTATCAACAATGATAAAGAAGTGTATAAGTGTATACGCCTTCTAACTATTTACGGTCTTAAAATGCCCTTACGTGGGCAAATAAAAAAAATAAAATATTAGATAATAAAAATATATTGCTTAATCTAGCATCGATACAAATAGATATGCTATTGAATGTTTTTTTATTAGACGGAAAATCAAAATATATTGTTTTTGTATGGCGATGAATATCCGACCAATGATCAAATCGATCGAACGACGGAAACACCTGTTTTCATGCCAGATCTAACGTGTAATATCTCCACAGTCCGTGCGTTTATAAGTAGTAAATAAAGATAGTTAATAACTGTCCCAGATAAAAACGCCAGGAAAAAAATATTTCACGCCATCAATTCATTTCCTTAGCTAGGTGTCAGTTGTTCGTATTTAATTAACAATAATAGTCGAAACAATTTTTTTTTTTGGGGGAAAAAAGAGATATTAAATCATATTGAAATTTCCAAAAAGTTTTATCTAGGTTTTCTCTGATTTTTTCCAATTTCGCTAATTTATAAGGGATTGATAATTTTAAAATTTGTAACAAATAGGGTGCGTTTGGATAGGTGTGGGAAGAAGGGAAGAATGAAAGAAGTGGGAAGAAGTATTGGGAAGTGTGTAACTTTGTAAAGAGTTTGGATTGTTTTAAATTTTTTTTTTCTTCTTTCTTCTTCTTCTTCTTCTTTCTTCCAACGATCCAAACACACCCATAAACAGTAAGATAGTGAAGTCCATCGGATGTCAAGTCAGATAGTGAAACTCGTGAGGGTCCATTTGAATTCTTACTTGTAAGTGAGGTAGTTGGAAGAAAAAAAAAATTTTTGAACAACAAATAATTTGCTGAGGTTACTTCTAATGCTTGGATTGCTATGTTATCTTATTATATTTATACAAAGATATCAAAAGCTATCAAGAGTGGAGAATAAATGATTAGAGGAAATCGAAGCTAGGGATGGCGAAATCATTTGCAATCAGAACTGGGTCCGGGCTCAATTGTGGTGGCATGTTTGCTTACAAAAAAGGAAAAGAAAATACAAAAGCAAGAGCACTTAATAGTTGATTAATTGGTCCATTAGAAAAGTAAAACCACCATATCATTGGGATCTTTTATTTAAAAATAAATAAAAGAAAGAAAAGGTCTATGGATACTTCTCTCGCAAGGACCCCCAATTAAATCTTGACCAAGAGGCGCTCCTTGGTGCCCAAGGAACTAAGTCGCCGGTAGCTTGTGAAATAAACAAAGGAGTGTTTACAAACCTACCCGAAATATTTGCTTTTATCACACCTAACTTTGTATAAAGTCATTATCAGAGAGTACTTATTAGAGGTTCCGTTTGGATACCATGTGAGAAGAAGGGAAAATTTTATTATAAACAATTCAAATTTTTCATAAAGTTACACACTTCCCAATACTTTTTTTTCCTTCTTCTCTTCTTCCCACACCTCATCCAAACAAAGGAAGAGAGTAAATTTTTATTTGTTCGATTAATTTATTTATTATTAGGACGTGGAGCTGATTATGTGTAACATAGTCAAGCCCAGGATAAAAAATTTCTGAATTGGAGGTTTATGGATTTTCATTTAATTCTCTTTCATATATAATTTTTCTTTCATTTAATTCTCTTTCATGAAAGCTTTATTTTCCACACAAGAAGTACAAGAAGTAAAAAAAATAGCGCTTTATCTAATCTATCATACGGTTGATGAAAGAAAATAAAGTATATTGACATAAGCTGAACAATGTCTCTCTAAATAAATCACATCTTAATTCAAAATTTTATTCGCTGCTAAAATGTAATTATTGTAAGTTTGTAACTGATTTTTAAACAAATAAGAAATCTTCCATCACTACATAAATAATATTTAAAAAAAAACATAGATTTTTAATCAGATCCAAAACAATGATTTAAATGTTATATCTTCATGGTAATTTTCATCACAAATATGGTCACTTTGGAGGGTCCAGGAGTGAAATTTCCAACTGCATCTATAAAATAGCTCGGCCTCCTCTTTCTTCTTCCCCATTCAACCTTCTCTACATTTCTCAACACAAAAAAATAGATTCTTTCTTCTGTCAGTCACATTCCAAGCATGAATTACTACGGAGTCTCAGAGAGTGAGTATGAAAAGACAAAGAAGCCACTTCCAAGGCGTGGTCAAGTAAAAGCCAAGATTTTCTCCATGTTTCTTCAATCAATTGTTCCAAAATCTTCTAATAATGGAGAGAAATCAAGAGGGAGTAGTGGCACCACAACACCAACCACACCCCAAAGTGGCTACTCATCCGAAGGCTAGCTCATCATCAAGATTTTCTTTTAATTTTTTTCTCTTTTGTGAGAGATAGATAGATGCAGAGAACTGATTATGGATTTATGGTGGAGCAGGGGAGGGAGATTTTGTACATAATTACCCCTAGAAGTTGAAATAAATGTATTATTTCAATTGAGTTGTAGTGAGGATCCCTTTTTGTAAATTAACAAGGGAGATATGTTTCGTCAAAAAAAACAAGGGAGAGATGTAAACCTCCCTTTTTTGGAATTTTGAATCATCCCTTTTGATGGGAAAATGTAGCATGGTGAGCAGAGAAGAGCTTTTTCCTTTTCTTTTCTTCTCCTTTTGGGATTTGTACAGTTGCTCCTAAATAAAAATGGGATTTGAATTTTTTGAATTAATCTTTAATTTTAAATAACAATTATGTTTTCGACCCAGAAATTCCATTGAAACATTAAACATACACTGACAATACCCAGAAATTGTTGTAATTATGCAAATTTTTTTAATTATTTGTAATTTTATCCAATTTTAATATTTTATACATATCGTTACCTTGTTGGCATGTCAACATTATAACGACTTGACAAAGGATAATGCACGGAAAATGTGATTATTATGATATTATCGTTACAGCTCCTGAACGACTTTATAATAGAACATGTATTCCATTATTACAGATGCAGTATTTTGCTATGTTTTGTATTTATGCGTACATTTTTGCATTTTCCTTTTCTAGTTTACATAAAACTGTACAGGAATATGCTCCTTTGTTTAACAGATCCATGTATTCCTTATTGAGTTAATGAATATAATTTAATTTTGTTTCAAAAACCTCGCTCTATATTATTTGATAATAAGTAAAAGAAATGACATGGCGAAACTTTGTAACCCAATTGTTTTGGAGCAATTTTGATAATCCATTCAGTGCACTGATTGAGTGTTCCACTTAGAGTAGATTGCTTAAGCAGTGACGGTGCAGATCCAATCACCAGAAAAGAGTTGTGTGAATCGAAGCTAACAGTCGAGTTTGTCTGGGTTCCGCGACTCTTCCGCCCCCTTCCTAATTAATTCTACGGAATTTCATTCGAAAGTATTATGTAAATCCAAAACATTACTTAGGGTGTGTTTGGATAGGGCGGGAATAGAGAATATGAATAAGGAATTTCGGTTTACGTGTTTATTCTTATTTTGTGCAACTCAAACAACATAGGAATAAGGAATAAGGGCCCTTATTCTTATACTAACAAAACCATGATATAAGAATAAAGAATAAGGATAAGCACGCAAATCGAAATTTCTTATTCTTATTCTCTATTCCCGGCTTATTCTGTTGCATCCAAACACACCCTTAATGTATTTCCTGTAAAAAAATAAATAAATAAAACATTACTTAATGTAGACAGTTTAGATCAATTTACCATTTCCAGAAGTATATAACTACTCTAACGTACGGATCTAAGATTATCACCTATGCTGCTATGCATCCACCTTCCATATTGTTGATCAATTTGATTTGTGGCTCGATGTCAATCCGCACATTGAATGATATTAAATATTTTACATCTAGAATGAAAAGAATAATCAAGAATAATAATTTTTGTTTCATTTTAGAAATAGAGATGAAAAACTTTTCATCCCTGTAATATTTTAATTTGTTATAAAGAAACTAAGACATATTTTTATTAAATAATGTTTTTCATATTGATATGTTGATTTTTAAATTTTGTTGAAATATAAATATTTTTTAAAATTTTATTTGTCCATAAATTAAATGGATACGTTTTCTTATTTGATCAAAATTCACTCAGATCCCCATTCAGTAGTCATTGAATAGACCAACTAAATTCGTTTTGTCTGAAGTACAATCGGCTATATGGCCTTATGGGCCACTGGCCGAACTCGAGTTTAAACATCTCTACACTAATCACCGAGTTGTATTTATGAATAATAAAATAGTTATGAACGATAGAGATCCCGTGAAACTTTTAACAATCGTTAATGTAGTTTTGTTAATTTTTCCTATGCGGAATCTCTCTCAAACAAAAAAATTAAAAATCACACTATAATTTTTACTGACACGTAATCACCATAAGCTATTTATAAAATATTGACAATAGATAATTCTTGTTCAGTTCAATATTACTTTTTGCATAATTGATAGCTTATTGGATACTTATTTTTGTCCAAGCCAATGTTTATTTTTTTAAAAAAAAAACCCAGAAATTTAATAGGGTTAAAACGATCATCAGATAATTTTTTTATCCAATGGACTGATGTTCATTAACTCCTCTTTTCCCTGCCATCCTCCGTTCACCCTCCATATAGCTCTGCTCAAGTTATAATGTGACAAAAGAAAAAAAACTTTTGAAGAAAAATAATAAAGGGCACACATGATAGTATCTCCTATTTACTGTATATACGATATACTACTGCACTGAAAGATACGCTACCTGATACATAGAATAGCGTCTCAAAATCTTGATTCATGATAGTTACGGATACATCCCCAATTCTACATTAATCATAGAAGATCCAAAATAATAAATGTGTGGATTTGCTGCTTGGACTAAGCCCAAGGCAAGAAAACAAATTCACCTCCAGCTGGCTGGTTTGTCGTTTCCTCGCTTTTTTTATCACAGACGACACACCCTCCCTCTCTCTCCCTCTCTATTTCAGATTTCCATCTTCTCTCTCTATTACGGAGATAAATAAGCTGTAAGATTTGAGGCGAGCATAATGAAAACGTGGTTCAATGCATATACCAATGATAAGGGCAAACATAGCCGTAACGACGAAGCAAGCACTTATTGCACTTTGATTCATTTAATTAATAAAAAAAAGCAGATTATTGGTGGTCCAATTTTCAGAACAGTTCTGGCTTTTCGTTGGATAAGCTTCTTTATTTCGTTTGGTTGGGTTCCCTGCAAGTAAAAAAAAAATGTTTAGGTAGTGGATGACATCGCACATCGGAGAGCTTTGAGCGTAATTTATTGGTCAAAGCAGTCAAGTTCAAGTCCATAGACTTAAAAAGAGGTCTGATTTTCCTTATCTTGTTTGATACCCAAGGCCAAAAGACCGTACGTAGATGCCATCATAGATTACAAATATGAAATATTATATAAAATTATAAAAAATAAATTATAAGTTACTGCTTAACTCTAACACAAATTACCAAAACCTGTATATGTTCATCAAACTAAAAACTAGTTATTATATTATTTTATCCGTCGAAGAGCATGATCATACGGTTAAACATGCATATTATAGAGGAGATGAGTTCAAATGATGTACTTTTTTTTTTAAAAACCACCATAAAACATCCAAATTTAAAATGGGGAATATGCCACCACAAAATGACTAAATTGAATATATGCCATCACAAAACAGCACAAATTTGATTTATGCCATTCTTTTATAAGAAAAACGTATTGAATTTCACTAGAGTTGTCAACGGAATGAAAATAGACGTTATTTCGTTACGTTAAAAGCTAACGAAATGAATAACGGAACCAAAATTCATTTCGTTAATAAAGCGTAACGGCAAACGAAATAGGCCGGTAATGACTAATGAGACACATAAATGGAACGGTAAACGAAATAGGTTGTGCCGTTTTCGCTATTTCGTTTTCGCGTATAACATTCTATGGATTTAAAATTTTTAAGATAGCAGAGAGAAAGGACGGAGGAATCGAGGGGCACCTCGAGTCTTCTCCTTTTTTCCTCTTTTCTCTCGCATCATCATTCTTTTCTTCCATCTGCCTAAACGCCTTCTCTCTTTACACCATTTGAGAAAAAAATGAAAAAAAAAACAAAGAAAAAGAAAATAAATATCCAAATCTCTATCAACAAACTACAACAATGGTAAATGCGAAGCTTCTCTCCGACTCAAGCGCCGCCTCCGTAGAAATCGTACCTGCGGCTACTCCTCCGTCTGGGTCTTCTCTCCACTGGGCGCTTCCGCCTCTGCCACCATTGACGACGGGGTACGGATGGAGAAATGCCGCCGGACTGTACGATCAGCAGAGGCGCAAGTTAGAGCGGATCTCTGATCAAGGTGTTGCTTGGAAGGTCCAGGATCCAATTTGTGTCAAATTATTTTTTGTCAATTTTGATCAAAGAAGTTTAAATTTGGTGAATATTTTTTATTAAGGGAGCTAGAAAGGTTTGATTGTTGGACAAATTAGTCGGAATTAGTACAATTTTTTAAATCTAATTCCATTTTAGTTCGTCTAATTTCCTCCTTTTTCTGAGGATTTGAGCGAAATATTCTTCATTACTAGTACACTATGATTTAACGTTAAATCGTTTATATCGTTTACTTAAACGAAACTATTAACGTAATTATTTTTTATTTCATTTGATAAACGATTTGGTTAACGGTTAATTAATCTGTGTTGTTTAATTAAACAAAATGATAACAGTTTTGGCTATTTCCGTAGTCGTTAGCCACGTTTGATTATGTTATGCAAGCAGATTTTTTGTGGCATATTGTAAGGTCACTTATCTTATTTTTGCAATAATGCGACTGCTATTTTGTTTTTTAGTAACAACAAATTAAGTAATGTGTCTAATGGATCGACATTAAATATCTTGTTGTTAAAAACAAAGTCAAAGATAATATTATATCAATACAACATATTAATTTGAGAGCTACGCAAAAAGATTCTCTCACTAAAGTATTACCACTCATTTTTGCCGGCATGGGTTTGGTTGCTAATTATGATTTTGTTGTATCGAATTATGTATTAAGTTATGATGTGAAGCTTCAAATTATAACTTTGAATTTGAATTTATGAAATTTGCTTATTGATTATGTTGCGCATTATGTTAAATTTAAGCAAATTTATTTAAGTGGATCGAATGAATTTTATTAACCATTTGTTAGAAAGAAATACCACTTCTGTAATTAATGGGGTCAAATAACATTAATAATTATTTTGATTGTATTAGTTTAGTTTGGTATTTCTAACTAAACAATGTTTAAGATTATGTTGGCCAACTTTGAATTTGTGTTTTATTATGATAATTCAATATAGACCAAGTGGGAGAATGTTGAAATTTTTATGTGGTCTATATTGTTAATTATGAACCAAGTTCATTTAAGTTAAATTACTAAAGGGTGCATTATTTTTTGATGGAAAATTCTGATGTCCACATTCAATGTATTGATCCCAAGGGTTGTCTTAGAAATATATTATAAATACTCATTCTCTATTATGTCTAATGGCTGGTTCATTTTTATGCCACATAAATATAAAAGAGAAAGAGAAATGAGTAGAGAAAATGCCTATAAAGAATCCCATCATAATGTCTAAGGAAAACCGTTGAAGATCGGTACTAACGCTTCCGCCTAACGACTAACAATTTTTGCTCTTCAATTTGTAAGTTTTATGCTCATATTTTGTTATTTTATATAATTTACGGATCCTGAAAATTTGTGTTATTATTTCTAAACACGTTAAATAATGATTACGTCTATCATTAGATTTTGCCGGCATGGGTTTAAATTATGACTTTTTTATTAGTAATCGTGATTAATAATTATGACATCTAATAATTATGACATAATTTAGCAGAAATAATCTTTAAATTATTATTTAATTAAATGGTGAACTAAAATATTAATCCCACCATGATACACCCACGTGAATGATTAAAAATAATAATAATAAATTTGAAATTAAATAAAGAGATGACAAATTCAGTGAGACCATCAGTAATGCTAAAGTTATCGCATGATTTGAAATTTGCGATTTTTCACTCAATATACATTGCTCTTTGATATTAGACCAAAAATTGATTCTCAATTTGATTTTAATTATTCTACCAAATGAAATTTATTATTTAAAATTTAAAATAAAATTGTTTAACTGTTAAATTTATTTGATGGACTTTAATTTAAAATTGTAAGAAAATAAATTTTAATTCATAATTTAATTAAGAACGGATATAACATCATTAATATGCTTGGTGAACAAACTGGGACAAAAATATGCTCTAGGAGGCGCCCTCTCCAGGGGGTAGGTAATGTTGATAATGGAAACATAATGGGTCGTTCTGTTTTTCATTCCGTTTTACTAATGGTGCAAACCGAAACGATTCGTTATTTGTTCCGTTTCGACGGAACGTGACTAAACGGTTTTATTTGAACGGTAAAATACACATATGAATCGTGAAACGAATTCCGTTCACGGTTTTGTCTATTAACTGTACACAACGTCCACCTCTAGCCCTCTCGTTATGATACCCTTCTGCAAAACTAGCTTAATTAGCTGACGTCATTCGGTTGACGTAGTAAAACATAATTAAGGTGACGCAATGGATGATGGCATCAAAACACTCGTTTGATTTAGTGAGGTTCCTATCTGTTCTACGATGTTGCGCTACCCTTGTATCAGAACTTGAAACTCCACAAGGGAACATTAATCTAGAATTATAGATAGAAGAAGAAAGAAATGTTCTTTTTTCAATTAAGAATACTATGGTCGTGGAAATTTGCAAAAATGCTTAAGAAGAGCTTTCTGAAACTGGAACCGCATAAATCGTAATAAAGGATGAGAAATAGCAGGACGGAGAGGGATGTGTGGCTTTATTTATTATTCTTTTTTTTCGAGAATGGAATGTGTGGATCTGATTTATCAAATATTGGAAATTGCTCCACTACACAGTAAATTTTCTTTTGTTGAATGGTTTACATTTTTATTAATCAGATGATTGGATTTTGTCATTGAAATTTATAAAATTAACCAGAACATAAAAACAATTTCAGTACAATTCATTTTTTTTTTAAGAATATTGAAATTTGTCGTTGCTTTTTTATGTTTGATTAGATGCTCAAAATTAATTTTAATAATTTTGTTCGATGCAAAATGGAATGGATAATCACTCATATTTAGAGGCGGCTACCAATGAAGAAAATAACAAGGCAAGTTGGTGATTTGCACCAGTTACCAACTAACACGTACGTATGTATTGGTGACTGGCACGTGTAACAATTTCTTTTAGATATATAAACATAACGCAGTGATTAAATTGGAGACTGCAAAGCAAATGGCCCCCCCAACAACAATCAACCCCCACTAGGCCACTAGGATAAACAGCATTTAAAGCCTTGCCAGTTACCAAGGGACTAATCCACAAGCACCACTCCACTTCACTTCACAGTATTGGCACTGATCTAGTGCAAAATGCCAGGTGGCCAAGACGGAGGCGGGAACAATGAGCCGAGACCGAGGCCGACAGGAAATCCGTACCCCATACGAGGCCAGATCAAGGTGCAGATTATTAAGGACATCACAAGTTGTGTCAATGGAGGTGGTGGAGGGAATTGAGGTTTCAGCTGGTTGGTGCTTTTTTAACATCAATCGCTGCCTTATTGTGCCTAATTATTAGCTTAAAAGTGTTTGAGTTTATAATCAATAATTATGAGAGGGAGGGAGGAGTTGTATGTCTTAGCACATGTTAGATTTTAACACCGTTTCTTTGCTCTTGTGCTTTGCTCCTCCAGTTGTGTAAATATCTCCCTCGTACTATGTCCGTGATGGCAAGAATAAATTAATGAATTCAAATTTTTTTTGTCAAATACGTGTTTTTTTTTAAAGATTTTTACCTTTTCTTTTATTTTTTTTCGTCTAATTGTTGTGCATGGTTGTTATAAATATACGTTTAGTTATTTAATCCCAACTTTACGGAGCATTGAGCAAATATGTTACTTGGATAAACGATTACGACTAAAACAGTTCCATCCGGGTTGATGCCCAGAATATAATTATTTGAGCGATTTATCAACAAAGAAAATGAATCGTGTACTTCATCCCATTCGTGGTAATAAATTTAATCATTTGTTGGTTGTTCAATTGCATATAGTAGCACCAATTTCGTTTGTCATTCTCCGGATTGGGCTTTGAAAGAACTGATAGCATAGCTCGATTATTTTATTTCAAAGCTTTTCTCACGAATACATACACGATACATCTTCTAATATTGTCAAGATATCGATATGAATTTTTAAGTAGTATTGATATCGACCGGTTCACCCCAGGGCCAGTATCCTCTGCCAGAGTGCCAACTTTTGATCTGAAATTCCGAACTATTCGATCTAATCTTAATGGTTAAATTTTTTTTGAATCTATCAATTTGATATTATGCACTGGACATCTATTAACCGTTGAAATTAGATCTAATAATTTAGATCTAAGATCGACACTAAGTTGGCACTAGGCAGAGGATGTGATTCCGTTCGCACTGCGGCAAAGAAAGATCTGAATTTGTGGATACTGGGCGCGTGAATTTCTTATTAAAAATGATTGATTTTTATGTTTTACAGAATTATACTATGCAAATGCAAGTCCAATCTTATCCTTGGAAGAGATTTTGAAGTCAACCAACTTCCAGAATTGAAAGCTTTATTCCTTGAGAATAATCAACTTTAGACCAGTCTGGTCACGGATGACTTGATCCCGGATTTTAATCATTTGTGGTTTGTACACCTTTGGCCTTGTGTGGATATAATATTGTTCCTTCGAAGGATTATGTTCTCTCCAGTTTCTAGGGCCTACGGTTTTCTGTGCACAAAAAAATAATTATTATAATAAAATAACAGACAAACAGAGAGAAGAAGTATATGGGGAATATTTGCTGAGTGAAGTAAAAATTGTGGATAAAAAAAAGGTACCAGAGTTATAATGAAATGGAGAAAAAAAAATGAAATTTAATGTGAAATTGAGAGAAACTTTAGTTAAACGGTGTTAATATTAAATTATTTAAATATATTTGTAGTTGTAGAAAATATTTACTTTATTAAAAGTACTTTATTGCAACTCAGATTGATTCATGGAAATTAAAGTACTTGCATTATCCTTATGTCCCTCGTCGATCAAATGACGTTGATGTGACATATGTATTGTTTTGAAATACTATAATAAATTCAGTTTATAAAATATATATTCCAACCTTTTCCAATCCATGAACTTATAAGAAAGTGTGAAAGGATATAAAAAAAAGGAATGTATGAAAGGAATAATCAATAAAGTTGAATTCTGAATCATTCACGGAAATCAATTCTATTAAGCTATAAATTCCTTTCAATTGGACGGTTAATATGGACTATTAATTGAACTTTCACTTGTCCTCTAGCGGAGTCAGACTCAAATCGAAGTACTGAACAGCCTCGGAGAGTAAGGCCCACTTCACTGAAAAGATAGGGACCAAGTTTTATTTTTTTTCATTTTCTGAAGAAAAGATAGCGACTTAACAGTTAACAGTTCCATTAAATTTTAGATACAATCTACTTAGAAGAACAAATTCACGGAGAAACTAGGACTAAAGACAAATGGATAAATGAAAGTGTGACACCCGAAATTTTTATTGTTTCTGAAAATTATTTTTAATATAAAATAAGGTGCACTTGGTTAGTTTTATTTTGAGTAATATCGTTGCATGAAATTAAATTTCTATATTAACTGTTGTGTTGAAATAGAAATACGAAAATTTCTGAATTTCTAGTTGCATTAAAAGAGTTTTAATTAGGTTACTTATGTGGCATAATTAAATTTCGTACTCGCTCTTATTTTTGGAATAAGAACATAGAAATTTGTAACTTCTCCTTTGTATCATAAAGGTTGCTGCTATTCATCATAAATTTCTACAAACTGAATTAGCTGGATGTTTATGGTGAAACAGTAATAATTGGAATAAAAGTATATTTACATATTTTTCTGCCTCTAAATCGTTGGATTAATTATGTCCTTAAATTGAGTATTCCTTACAATTTTGGCTTCCTTCCAAGTAGGACCCATAGTAGTATGTCTTAGGTTCATGGGATTAAGAATGCACCATGTGCAAATGAACAAAAGGAGTAGAGAAGCTTTATGGCTGGAATTTGGGATCTGGTCTCCCCAACCCACGTCTCCCTTTCCTTATTTTCTTTTGTTCCTCTCCTCAAACCGAGCTACTCTTTGTGCCATAGAAACTTTTGAAAATTCGGCCATTAAGGGTGAAAAAGATAGAGGAAAATTCAAAGAAAGATAGGAACTGTCCTAGGAAGCAGATTTTCGAGCCGTGGCAATCCCTGAGCCGAAGTGGATAGCTCTTTAAATTTGGTATTTTCTACTTTCTTTATGTTCTAACTAAATGATTTAGATGACAAGAGAAACACCTGTGGTTCCTGTTCAAGTGAAGTAAGTTAAAGGAAAAGATAATCGGTATTTTTGTTGAAGGGTCAAATTGAATAAGTACATTTCTGATTTTACATACCACTGTGACCTTGCTTCAGTTTTTAAGTAACTGTCGTTATTCTATTTCGAATTTAGATGTGAGAATAGTTTTGTTTGAAACTAGACTTCTAGACAAAAATTTTGGTATCTAATATGAATTTTTTCTGAGTTGATTTGGTATTTTTACAAGATTTTTGAAACCAGGGCAAGTTTTGAAAAACAGCTTTCTGGAACAGACAGACCCAGTGCGGTTTTTATTTTTTTATTTATTTATCCTCTGTTTGCAGTTAGGACTTGAAACTTTTAGGTCTGAAAATAGACATCCAGACGCAACTTCTGTAAATTTTACAAAATTTTTAGAGGTTTATTTGAAGGGTTTTAAGGCAGGAACTTTCAGACGTATTTACTGGCACGATTTGCTGGAACAGATTTTCTGAAACCTGATTCTGTCTGATTTCGAAAATTCACTATAATTAATCTGTATGTCCAAACAACATGAAATTTTTACAGTAGATGTGTCATATTATGTTTCATTCACAGTTAAATTTTCATTGGATTCCGATCAGCCGTTCTTGAAACAAAAATAACTTTTGTAAACTGTCAGAAATACCCTTCACTGGTTGTACCAGAAAATTTTCAACCTTCTAACCACCATTTGGTACCACTCTTGCATTGTTCGGTACACACTGTCAAGCACAGAATACTATAGTTCTGATGTGTTCCATTACAATTCTTGATTCTTTACTTATGCCGCATACTCAAATATATATCTTAAGAAATGAAAAGGTATTTCATGTTATGCTCTATGTCAGTGAGCAATACAATCTAATTATTCTGTGAACTGTTCTTGTTTGGCCTTTGAGGCATTTAATAGTCAACATAGGAAAGCTTGTTGTGAATTGATCTAGAAGACCACACAGTCTTATTGCTATACAATGAATGAGTAGATATTCCTAAGACTATACTAAAGGATTAAGTTAGATATCTCTTTTGAACTGTGATTATATCTCTTTTGAACTGTGTTGGACATTGAAATATTTAAGGGGCATTTTTGGAGTAAAATTTGTAAATTAAGGGCTGTTCTAAAAATAAAACTGAATTTATTGGAGTCTTGAAACTTAAAAGAAAATTTATGTTGTTTAGATATCAGGAGGTTATGAGTGGAAATGTAAGAGCAGTTGGCTTTACATAGAACCGGTTTGATTGCTTGCTTGCATTTTAGCTTTGGAATTTGCTTTCTATTAAGGTACGGATTTCACTTGAGTTTTAATTATATGTGATATGTATTCTGATTGTTGTTATTATTGTTATTATTATGATCATTATGCATTCTGAATTCATACTTGGAATTTTGTTCATGAGATCATTTTGTGAAATTGTATATTGATGCATGATTGGAAAGTGGCATATTGAATGGTATCCGATTGAAATGTTGGAAAGTGGCATATTGAATGGTATCCGATTGAAATGTGATTTGATTGAGGTAAGTACAACTTGTGTGGTTGAGATAGACACTCGTAATGTTTGGAGGTGGAGTCATGACCCATCCTACCAAGCACCGTGTAATAAGCGCTTATGTACCGGGACTCAGTAGGTCTAGTCTGGAATGGACCGGAGTGTGAGTGTTCCCAGCTTGCTTGTACATTTGTTGATTTAATTGATTGAATGATATATGAATTGAATTGGTCGGGGTAGCCCCTCGTAGAAGGTGCTCGCGACATATTGACTTTGAATTGGCCGTTGGCATCCATCTATAGGGTGGTTCGCGGTATCTGAAGGAAATGACTGAAATGATTGACTTGTGATAAACCAGACTTGCATACTAGAAAGTTGTCCAACCAAATGAGTCGGCATTTGTTATACTTTGGAATTTGAATTGTTATGGAATTGATTGCCGAGCTCACATTGCATATTGCATTGATTTAATTAATTTGACATTGTTATTTCTGGTTGGAACAAGATGTGAATATTTTTACACGATAGTTGTTGCATATGATTAATTACTTTTCTAATAAATTGAAATGACAATTGGCAAACTCCGAATTTTTAAATGATTTGAAGAGTACTGAATTTATTTTCTAATTGCATTGCTTGATCGAAAGTTAGATTTAATGTTATTTGAAATAAATATGGAAATTTAATTTGGAATTTATTTGACTCAGTCATGTATTTAGTTCCAACACATGATACTAAAAACTCAAGTGGCTGGAACTGAATACCGTACTGAGATAAATTTTATTTATCTCATTCCGTGCTTTTGCATTGTTTTCCACGGTTGGTTGTGGGTTCCAGGTTTCAGGTCAAGTGCTGGACAGCAGGACGAGTAGCGAGCCATTGGATACTGTGGTTAGCAACCTATATTTACCAGACTTTGTAGGATTTAATTCATATTGAAGTAATTAGTTATAAATTTATAATTGACACATATATTAATTGTGTATAATCACAGTAATTTGTAAAATGAGTGGTTCTAAGCCTTGCGGGTGCAGCAGGCATCCGCGGCGGGCACTCCGTCGCGTGTTGTCAAGTTACAGTATTCGACGGGGTGTCACAAATGGTATCAGAGAATGGTTTAGCAACTGAACCAGACCAATAGAACACGTGAGTGGGGTGAGTCTAATGGGTGTTCTTGTAAGTAGATTTTATTTCATAGTATTTGTGACGGTAGATTTAAAATTTGTTTAACTTGTTGATAAGGTTGCTCATGTGAGAATGTTTTGTATTTGTCTAACTTACTTTTAACTATGATATATATATATATATATATATATATATATATATATATATATATATATAAATTCATAGTTAATATTTTATATGAGCTAGTTTAGATTTGAGTTATTTTAAAAGCTTCAGTGGCTTGGTTGAGTAAAGATCTTATCTTTTGTTGGCACAAGGATCAAACAAGCTGACTGATCATCTGACTTGTTAATTGAATCTCAATAGTACCAGAATTATTCTTACTTCCTTGACTGATCACCAAGACAGCCAAGAATAATTTTGATATTACCGTGCTTCCTAAAAGATAAGAAATGAACTAGACCTTTCAAAATGTTACTAGTTGCAAGAATTGAAAATTTTGTGTTTTTTTTTTTAAGAGATAACGTAAGAAGTGGTAGTAATTTTCTACTTGTAGTACTCTGTTATTTGAATCGTTATAATGTTATGATATGGAATTGTCTGAATTGTAAAGGGAATTGTTTGACCGTTGGCAACCCTCTTTAGGGGTGATTCACGGTATTCGAATATCTGTAATCGCTGGCTGCTCTATGAGAAAGAGACTCGCGATATCTGACTCTGAATTGATTGACCTGTAATTGTGACTTATGATTGCCTTGCTTGCATTTAATTTACCGAGATTGGACCGACATTCTAGTATTATCATTAGTATTCTAATTTTGAATTGAATAAAATGTCGGGCTGAGTTGCATTGCATAAATCTGTAATTGTTGCATAATATGTTTGTACCATTTGATTGTATTATTGATTTTATGATTGCTATGTATTTAGATAAATTTCGAGGTCGAAATTGTTTTCAAGGGGGGAAGAATGTGACACCCGAAATTTTTATTGTTTCTGAAAATTATTTTTAATATAAAATAAGGTGCACTTGGTTAGTTTTATTTTGAGTAATATCGTTGCATGAAATTAAATTTCTATATTAACTGTTGTGTTGAAATAGAAATACGAAAATTTCTGAATTTCTAGTTGCATTAAAAGAGTTTTAATTAGGTTACTTATGTGGCATAATTAAATTTCGTACTCGCTCTTATTTTTGGAATAAGAACATAGAAATTTGTAACTTCTCCTTTGTATCATAAAGGTTGCTGCTATTCATCATAAATTTCTACAAACTGAATTAGCTGGATGTTTATGGTGAAACAGTAATAATTGGAATAAAAGTATATTTACATATTTTTCTGCCTCTAAATCGTTGGATTAATTATGTCCTTAAATTGAGTATTCCTTACAATTTTGGCTTCCTTCCAAGTAGGACCCATAGTAGTATGTCTTAGGTTCATGGGATTAAGAATGCACCATGTGCAAATGAACAAAAGGAGTAGAGAAGCTTTATGGCTGGAATTTGGGATCTGGTCTCCCCAACCCACGTCTCCCTTTCCTTATTTTCTTTTGTTCCTCTCCTCAAACCGAGCTACTCTTTGTGCCATAGAAACTTTTGAAAATTCGGCCATTAAGGGTGAAAAAGATAGAGGAAAATTCAAAGAAAGATAGGAACTGTCCTAGGAAGCAGATTTTCGAGCCGTGGCAATCCCTGAGCCGAAGTGGATAGCTCTTTAAATTTGGTATTTTCTACTTTCTTTATGTTCTAACTAAATGATTTAGATGACAAGAGAAACACCTGTGGTTCCTGTTCAAGTGAAGTAAGTTAAAGGAAAAGATAATCGGTATTTTTGTTGAAGGGTCAAATTGAATAAGTACATTTCTGATTTTACATACCACTGTGACCTTGCTTCAGTTTTTAAGTAACTGTCGTTATTCTATTTCGAATTTAGATGTGAGAATAGTTTTGTTTGAAACTAGACTTCTAGACAAAAATTTTGGTATCTAATATGAATTTTTTCTGAGTTGATTTGGTATTTTTACAAGATTTTTGAAACCAGGGCAAGTTTTGAAAAACAGCTTTCTGGAACAGACAGACCCAGTGCGGTTTTTATTTTTTTATTTATTTATCCTCTGTTTGCAGTTAGGACTTGAAACTTTTAGGTCTGAAAATAGACATCCAGACGCAACTTCTGTAAATTTTACAAAATTTTTAGAGGTTTATTTGAAGGGTTTTAAGGCAGGAACTTTCAGACGTATTTACTGGCACGATTTGCTGGAACAGATTTTCTGAAACCTGATTCTGTCTGATTTCGAAAATTCACTATAATTAATCTGTATGTCCAAACAACATGAAATTTTTACAGTAGATGTGTCATATTATGTTTCATTCACAGTTAAATTTTCATTGGATTCCGATCAGCCGTTCTTGAAACAAAAATAACTTTTGTAAACTGTCAGAAATACCCTTCACTGGTTGTACCAGAAAATTTTCAACCTTCTAACCACCATTTGGTACCACTCTTGCATTGTTCGGTACACACTGTCAAGCACAGAATACTATAGTTCTGATGTGTTCCATTACAATTCTTGATTCTTTACTTATGCCGCATACTCAAATATATATCTTAAGAAATGAAAAGGTATTTCATGTTATGCTCTATGTCAGTGAGCAATACAATCTAATTATTCTGTGAACTGTTCTTGTTTGGCCTTTGAGGCATTTAATAGTCAACATAGGAAAGCTTGTTGTGAATTGATCTAGAAGACCACACAGTCTTATTGCTATACAATGAATGAGTAGATATTCCTAAGACTATACTAAAGGATTAAGTTAGATATCTCTTTTGAACTGTGATTATATCTCTTTTGAACTGTGTTGGACATTGAAATATTTAAGGGGCATTTTTGGAGTAAAATTTGTAAATTAAGGGCTGTTCTAAAAATAAAACTGAATTTATTGGAGTCTTGAAACTTAAAAGAAAATTTATGTTGTTTAGATATCAGGAGGTTATGAGTGGAAATGTAAGAGCAGTTGGCTTTACATAGAACCGGTTTGATTGCTTGCTTGCATTTTAGCTTTGGAATTTGCTTTCTATTAAGGTACGGATTTCACTTGAGTTTTAATTATATGTGATATGTATTCTGATTGTTGTTATTATTGTTATTATTATGATCATTATGCATTCTGAATTCATACTTGGAATTTTGTTCATGAGATCATTTTGTGAAATTGTATATTGATGCATGATTGGAAAGTGGCATATTGAATGGTATCCGATTGAAATGTTGGAAAGTGGCATATTGAATGGTATCCGATTGAAATGTGATTTGATTGAGGTAAGTACAACTTGTGTGGTTGAGATAGACACTCGTAATGTTTGGAGGTGGAGTCATGACCCATCCTACCAAGCACCGTGTAATAAGCGCTTATGTACCGGGACTCAGTAGGTCTAGTCTGGAATGGACCGGAGTGTGAGTGTTCCCAGCTTGCTTGTACATTTGTTGATTTAATTGATTGAATGATATATGAATTGAATTGGTCGGGGTAGCCCCTCGTAGAAGGTGCTCGCGACATATTGACTTTGAATTGGCCGTTGGCATCCATCTATAGGGTGGTTCGCGGTATCTGAAGGAAATGACTGAAATGATTGACTTGTGATAAACCAGACTTGCATACTAGAAAGTTGTCCAACCAAATGAGTCGGCATTTGTTATACTTTGGAATTTGAATTGTTATGGAATTGATTGCCGAGCTCACATTGCATATTGCATTGATTTAATTAATTTGACATTGTTATTTCTGGTTGGAACAAGATGTGAATATTTTTACACGATAGTTGTTGCATATGATTAATTACTTTTCTAATAAATTGAAATGACAATTGGCAAACTCCGAATTTTTAAATGATTTGAAGAGTACTGAATTTATTTTCTAATTGCATTGCTTGATCGAAAGTTAGATTTAATGTTATTTGAAATAAATATGGAAATTTAATTTGGAATTTATTTGACTCAGTCATGTATTTAGTTCCAACACATGATACTAAAAACTCAAGTGGCTGGAACTGAATACCGTACTGAGATAAATTTTATTTATCTCATTCCGTGCTTTTGCATTGTTTTCCACGGTTGGTTGTGGGTTCCAGGTTTCAGGTCAAGTGCTGGACAGCAGGACGAGTAGCGAGCCATTGGATACTGTGGTTAGCAACCTATATTTACCAGACTTTGTAGGATTTAATTCATATTGAAGTAATTAGTTATAAATTTATAATTGACACATATATTAATTGTGTATAATCACAGTAATTTGTAAAATGAGTGGTTCTAAGCCTTGCGGGTGCAGCAGGCATCCGCGGCGGGCACTCCGTCGCGTGTTGTCAAGTTACAGTATTCGACGGGGTGTCACAGAAAGATGATCTAAATACAAATTATGTTCATAAATGTGCTATTTATAGTGTTTTTCAATTAGACATTGAGCGCGATTTAGTTGACAGTGCTCAAGAGTCAATAGATAGAACATATATGATATATAAGCCAATGTTCTCTGCAGAGGGCCTACGGGATTTCTCTGAAATAAAAATTAATAAATAAACGAAAAAGTGAAGAAGAATTATGGGGGTTGTTTGATTCATAGAAAACAGAGCAAGTACTTACATTATCCTTGAGCCCCTTGTCAAGTGAAATTTAATGTGATGTATTCATTTATAATTTTTATTCCAAACTTTGCCAATCCAAAATTTTTTAAAGAAAGTGTGAAAGAACAAATTTCAACTCTAAATCATCTTAATACAATCATTTCTATTAAGGTTTTTTTGGTAGGACATTTCTATTAAACTCATTTAAACTCAAGTATTAATTGGACTTGCTCTTGTTCTCTAGCGGAGTCAAAAGTCAAAACTGAACGACCTCAGAAAAGTTAATGCCCACTTCATTGATGACAGATAGCCACTTAATAATAGTTTAGGTACATTGGCATCAGATACCGTATGGATAGAGGAGCATATGAGCAATTTATTTTTGGAATTACCAAGGCACGCAATATTGGTACCGAGTCTCAACTCTCAACACATCCGTTGCAGATCCATCATTTTCATGATGGACAAATATTTTAATTTTTGTAATAGTTTGAAATGTTTCTTCATTCGATCTCAATTTTATGTGCGATAAAAAATCACGTCATCATTTTCTGTAGACATTACCCTGCACCAAAAATATTAGTATTGCAATACTAACCTGACACCATGACATGTACCCAGGCGATGATGTGTTGTGATTATACTATTAGATATATGGATTAATTGTTTACAACCATTAAGGGCGGAGCCATTAAAAAAGTTTAGAGATGACCGATTTACAATTTTGTTGCTTCTACAAGGGGTATGTTGTGTTATTTACGCATTCTATATCAATTTTTTTTTTTGCTTCTACAAGGCCCTCTGAGCCCCCCACTGTCTCAACAATTTCTTCTTCTTTGTGTTTGGATGGGAGTGAGAATAAAAAAATAAAGAAAGATGAAAATAAATTTATTATTAAACAATTCAAATTCTTCACAAAGCCTCTGTTTGGATGCGTTGAGAAGAAGTAGAAAGAAGGAAGAGTGGAAGAAAAAAAATTATAAATAATCCAAATTTTTCACAAAGTTACACACTTCTCAATACTTCTTCCCTTCTTCCCACATTCCTTTCTTCCCACACCTATCCAAACGGAGCCAAAGTTGCACACTTCCCAATACTTCTTTCCTACTTCTTCCCTTATTCTTCTTATTCTCACACCATCCAAACGGAGCCTTATTCTTATTATTATTATTATTATTATTATTATTATTATTATTATTATTTTGAGATTTATCTGCAACAATTTCAAAGATGACAACATGACGGTACAATCACTTGGTCAGTATGAATGTATGATGCGGGGTTGTGGCAACCAGATGCAATTTGTGAAAGTTTCAATTTTAATTAAGTTAAAAGGTAGTATTAGTTAAATCTGAAATTTTGTGAAGTGCTTGTTAGTGAAAAATAGATAGAAGGATTCTTGTACTAGCATTATTTTCACTTGTCGTAAATTCGTAATGAAATTAAAACATACATAGTTTAATTTTTGAAATTTCCGAATTGCCGCCAGCGGATAAAAGTAACAGAGATTGAGTATTGTTGATCATATATAGCGAGATAAATTCCCAGCTGCTCCCTGACTTAATTTTAATGACACGATACATTTTGCCATCCCTTACTTTTTTCAGTTTTTAATTTTGTAACATGAAATTTCTAAAGCTGAAATAACGAAACCATAACATTAGACGTGATATTTTAGTAAGTTCCTTGATGTAAATCACAAAAACAAGATAAAAATTTGCAATGCTATATGTGAGACAAAAGTCATATAGATCGAGATTTTATTCTAATATATGAATTTCACATAATGATGTGCTGTAAAAGTTTTAAATTGAAAATACTAAGAAAATGTACAAAAGTAAAAAAGATTTAAATCCTTCTAATTTTTTTTGGTTTTATAAACATTTTTATGGTACTTTACATGATGCCTAATCTGATAGAAAATGCAACTAAATTTGATTTGCTACCAAACAATCAAACTTAAAATGTGAACCATGTATAACCAACTGAGATATCAAATGCCTTATAAAATGGGACTCGGATCCTCTAGTCGTTTTTATAAAACAACCAGCGGTCGTTTTTCGATCTTAGTTGTCCGATTTAATCTCAACGGTTAAAATTTTCGAGCTTATCAATATGATATTATTCACGGGCATCTATTAACTGTTAAAATTAAATCAGACGGTTGAAATTGATTGTTTTAAAATGACCAGAGGATCTTGTTCCTTATAAAATAAGTTGTTGTCTCATTATGAGGGTCTTTCCGGCTTCCGGCATGTCAACACATGTATATATTTCGGTTTGTTAAGTATAAATATTAATTGCTGGAACCGTAAAAATTTATATCAAATGTGAACATATGTAAATAAGTTTATATAGCACAAGTAATTATGAAAAAAAATGTAGCACATGATAACTAACCTAGGTGTACAACAATGAGTCCAGTAGTACTCTCTTATTATAACTAGTAGCAGTGCCCGCTCAAATGTGCGGGCAATTTTTTAATTGAATTGAGGGCTTGGATCGCCTCTCTCAGAACTACATTAAGGACTTTGATCGCCTCCTGAGGCAAGTCCCTTAACTTACCGTGCAGGAACTTCTGAAGGAGGGCTAGATCAACATGGCCAGCATATCTGATGGCCACCTTGTATTCCTTGCCATCCCTAGACATTTCATAATTTAAAAGTTAAGGAACTAAAACATACCCTCCAAAATAAGTTTAATAATTTTTTTGATTGCCAAAAATGTCAAATCCAAACAATAATAATCGCTGATTAACCTAACATCATATTAAATTATAAGCCCAAAATTAGACAAACGGATATTATATTATGACACAGTCAAGATCAATACAAGTGTAAACACACCACAAGAAATGCTAAGCTAAATATCAACCATTACAGTTCACTGAAATCTTTTGGTTTTCCACCGCTAGATGAAGTTTGCTTTCATAAAGCTTAATTGAGTCACAAATTGTAGTAATCATAAATTTAAAAGAACCATTAACTTAGTTTTTAAAATTATATACCTTAGTTTTCCTTTCTTCTATTGGTCTTTGTCTTTGAACTTGACGACAAAGTCTTTGGATACAAATGGCAGCAATCCTGCATTATATATGCTCACCTGAATCATCATTACACGGGTATGATTGGTACCTTCATCATTCAATACTGGTTGTGTTATTCTTGAAGGCCATATATATGGTCATGTTACTGCATTCAACATTCTGTGGAGGGAGGAAAGGTACATGTTTTGGTACTATCAATGCATATACCAGTAAATTATTTTTGGTTTTTATTTATAGGCTGCTTGCTTCCATTAATTGTATTTGTCATCTAGTATTTACTATATTCTGTACCTGGCAAGCTGGCACAATGGATTCTGGTAGAATTTGCAATAAAGAAAATTCATGTATATAATTAAAAAACAAGCAAAAACAGCAAACCTGACCCAAGAAGGAGTTGTCTCCTGGTTCTCCCAGAAAAAATATTGTGACCACGCACCATGATCTCGTTGACTGATGGTGCAAGGTTGTACTTCCGTAGTTGCAAAAAGCCTCTTATTTCTCAACTTAGTAATCTTTATCTCCTCATGTGCAGCATTCTCAATCTCCTTTCACAACTCAAAAAAAAATTGCCAAATAATTAGAACTACAAGCACCTCCATGGTTGTATCAGTCACAATAGACGTAGCCTTAGACGGTTCCTACTTGCAATGCTGTCTATTAATTTGGGAGCTACGATTAAATAAAGGCATTCAATTTATGGAAACAAAGGAAATTAAAGATTAATATCCCCTAATTTGTCTTACGTGTGCATACAAATATGAAATTGACGCAAGTTAAATCGAATTTGGGACAAATTATGAGGTCAGAATGAATTTGTCTTAAGTGTGAACATGTCGAATATACACGACGAAAGACATAAAACCGAACTTAGAAACAAAATCTACAAAGGTAATTTGGAAAATTTTGAAACCTGAGGAGGCTTAGGCTCTTCTTGGTCTCATGGTGCAATCTGGCAGCGCCTCGACCATGAGGTGAAGAGGAGGTCGGAGTACGGAAGAGGCGATTGAACTGATGATATGTTGTTTTCAAAAGTCATGTCATGGAAACATGGTACATCTTCAGTAAACATATGTATCTCAAAAAGGTTCAGATAACTAAAACTAATTACTTCACAGAAGTATCCAACTAATTTAATTAAACAACATGATCAGATTACAACGATTACATAATCATACTATGTAACATAACCACATGGCCCCTGCAAAACACATGCCAATTGCCTGATTCAACGACTCAGTTCGCAAGTGAAGGAGACAATACGATTAAATTTACAAAACCGATGCTGATTGCCAATTGCTGATTCAATAATCTAGATCATCATAACTGCAAGGATAAAAAAATATTTAAATAGACTCTATTTGACAAGTAAATCAATTAAATTTGGCAACATTAGACAGATAGAAGTGATGAATAAAGAAAAAAGATAATAATAAAAGACCAGCTTATAGCATTTGATGGGCAATTTCTTGTTTCACATGCTCACACTGATCATGCAGAAGTAATTTTATCAAATGCTCCAAACAAACTGGAAAAGACATAATTTTATTAGTAAAGTAAAAAAAACTGCAATTCATTCATAAATAAGAATGAAGTACTTATTCAAAACGACATAATTTTGAAATTGGAAAAAAAATTGAGGTAAATTGAGGAAATAAACCGAAATTGGTCAGAAATTAGCCTGAGTTGATAGAGGTGTCAGAGTGGCTATAGATGTGGTCTCGCTAGAGTCGAGTTGAGTACTTGCAGATCGAGGTGTCAAATTCAGGATGCGAGGTCACTTCCAACAGAGCTTGTACAATTAGCGAGGCTTCATTAGAGCCCGGTAAACAATATAAGCCATTGATAAAACAATCAAATGTTCCTCGATTTACAAGTACACTAAAATAAGGTAAATAAATTTCCAATATGGATCATGGATGATATACTCCATTAGTCGACCTAAATTTTTCAATTGGTTTGCTGCATAATATTAATACTTTAAACACTGGGCAGTATCTCTATTAAAAAACGACGAAAATAATGGAATAGAAATACAACAAAGGTTGGCAGGCAGGAAGTAGGATAAAGAACATTACCTGTAGCAATCAAGTCAACATATGAATCACCCAGATCAACAAATAAACGAGCGATGGCTATCACGTCTACTTCATCCTGAATATAATGAGTTCAAAGAAAAGTGACAATTTCATCTAATTCTACAATTGTTGTTTCGCAAATTTCATCTAATTTTGCAACAAAAAAATAAAACAATTTGGAAAAAAAAATCAAACAGGTCTTGTGCTCACCTGCGTACAGAGTTCACGAAGGTAGCCCCAATCAAAGCTGCGTACAAAATTTTGCAATTTCACCTATCGAAAGCACCAAGGTAGCCCCAATCAAAGCTAGGTTTAGATTTTGTAGCACCAATCTGGTCCCAATCGAAGTAAGAACAAAAGTAATAATCACTTTTGAGTTAGCTTAAAAGCAGCCCAGGTTGGCCTATCTTAATAGACATGGAAACTTCTGCAAGAAGCTTGCGCTGTAGGCTTGGTCGGGGTGCCGTGCAAACGCATCACAGACAGACTATCGGATTGCTGGTTTATATAGAGAAGAATGGAGAGCGATAAAAGTGAAATTCAAATTCATGATGTATTTGCGTTATTCCTGCCAATAATTAGGGAAAAAAAATGAGCGACAAACGAAAATTCGAAAATTTAGTGAAATTTCGAATGAGATGTAGTCTAACCTAGAATCACTTATTTCTAATTCGGGAAGCGTTACGAAGGCGGCGACGCAACATAGGGGAGCAATGAAACCCTAGGTCCAGTCCTTTCCTTTTCAGTCGAGATGGGGTTAAGGAGGGAGCAGAGGGGAAAAGAAGATCGAAGACGATAAAATTGCCATTTCTGTTATGTGGTGCATGTGCCAAAATTGAAAGGGGAATAGAGGAGGGGGAAGGTGATATTTTCTTTAGGAGGGTAGGGAGCGGCGAAAAAAAAAGTGGTTTATGGGAGCAGCGAGCGAGACTCGAACGCAGGAGGTATTGCTACGCAAGAGAGGCGCTACCATCCAGCGATTTTGATTTATTTGTGTGTAGAGTCGACTCTTTTGTAGAAATAACGATCCAAACCGTATATCATATTGATCAATGGTTTATAATGATGTTAACAATTATGTTCAACTCCTTTGTGTGAAAAATACTAACCTTGCTAAGGGTGTTTTATAAATAGTAGAGACTAGTGCTAATATTTTTTTTTCCCTTACCGATCACCAATCATGTCTACTACTCTTATTCTAAAAATTTTGTTATATTAGACAATCAGTAATGAATGGTAAAAGTTTAATTCTGCTAAAAAAGTATAAGACGTGTATTTGTCGAGACAAGCAAGTGATGGGGATTTGATGGGTAAAAAAGTCAACCTCATTGTTTGCCTATGTTTTACTAAACAAAGAGGAAACAAGAGAGGGATCGGATGGCTATCAGTAAGGAGGTGAGAGAAAAGAATTCTGTACAAAAGATGATATAAGAGAGTCACAGCGAAAAAGAAGCAATCACGTGCATTTCGCGGAAGGAAATAGCGAATAGGAGAGTGGCACAGTCGCACAAATAGGACATAGCACGGACACGAATGCAGCCAAACGGACACGATTTAACGAAATGAAATGGACGATTAGGGTTGGATCTTTGGATAACTACAGTGCCTCGTGCATCTCACACTCTTCCATCTTTATATATTTATTATGGCTATATTTGAAAGTGACGTGGAATAAGAACAAGAACAAATTTATTTTTGTTTTTGTTTTAGTTTCATGTTTTTGTTGGAACAAGAACAAGATTCATTTTGTTTTTATTCTTCTTGTTCTAAATGGTACCAAACAAAAAATAGCTTGTTCTTATTCTATGGACTTCCAAACATACCCATAAGAATAATTAGATTTATGCCATTGTGAAATACTAATTAGAGATATATCATTATTATATTGCAAATTAAATTTATGCCATCATCAAATTATGTAAATTAAAAATATGCCATTATCTCATTCCAAAAAAGATTCAATTCCAAAAAAACTATCCTGATTTCTCTCAATATATTTTCAAAAATCCCAAATTATCCTTGTTAACAAACCCTTGTTCTAAGCAGTATTACCCATTTATTTCTTACGTGCTGGTATTAGAAACCATCGATAGTTCGAGCATTCTTGTTTGCCCACCTTTGTGTTGTTATCTGCAAATACTAGCAACCTCATAGCATGGAGTCGAGCCAAGTTTCAGAATTATTTTTCTATCGCAAGCTTTCTTACCATCTGGTCTCTGTATACGATGAAGTCTTTGAGGTTTGGTTGGAGATAAGTAAAAGGGCTCTGTACAAGGAACTCTTTTATATTAGAGCCGCTATTCAACTCTTTTATTAATGAATGTGTATTACAATGCTTCAAATGAATCCTTAATTCGTCACGATATGTATCATCTTTGAATGACCCCAAGGGTAAAATTGGAAATTGGAAACCAATCTGCGATGGTATTTTTCTAATTTCAAATTTTTGTAGCGGCATATTTAAAAGGATAAAATTGGAAATTAATTTTTCGGTGAAAAAAAAAACTATTTTTTACATTTTCACAGTGACATAAAATTAATTTGTCATGTAGTGATGATATTTTACTAATTTTAAATTTTCACAGTGGCATAAATCTAATTAATCCTTTATTATATTATATTATTATAACGATAATGACCGCGGTACATCCTGTAACAAGGATCAAGTGGTGTTTTAGAGTGGTTCTTCGATATTCGTAATTTAAATAACCAATTCAAACCATACAATATGTTTTCCATATTAAAATATCCTTGGAAACACATTTTTACATTTTTTTTTACTATATTTTTCATATTTTACAAAATCCTTAATCTAAAACATTATGGGCCTCCATTTAAGGCAATTTTGTAAAATCTGAAAAATATAGTAAATTTTTTTTAAATTTAAAATTTTGTTTCTAAGAATATTTTAATATGGAGAAACGGGCACCCTTCGTATTTCTTTCGCTTGCTATTTCAAACCAGGTTGGATTTTGTCTTTCACTGCATATTGTACGGTTGGATCGCCTATTTGAATTTCAGATTTCGAAGAACTAGTCTAAAGCACCACTTGATTCGTACTTCAGGGTGTACAGTAGTCATTCTCCTATTATAATATTATATTATATCTTCCATTTTTATATATTTATATTATTTTTTTATTATTTATTATATTATTATTATTATTCTCCCGTTATGGCTTTACAAAACAACTTGGTTGGCTGAGGTCATCAGTCTGACGTGGTAAGCCGAGGCAATGGATGACGGCACGCAGGATGCTCTCTTTTTATCTAGTGAGGCTCCACTGGTCTGGTCCGTGCAGAAAAAAAAAATAAAGAGAAGGGTTCTTTTGTAAGAATGCCATACTTTTGGTGTAACCTCATGATCTCATCGAAGAGCATCCTAAAGCTTGCAAGGTTGCACCCCATAAATCCTAACAAAGGATGGGTAAAATTGTAAAAGTCGAATGAACAGGGAGTGCGCGCAATTTTTTTTTTAAAAAAAAGTAAACAAAAGGGACATATTTACTTCATATATCAATCATTGATTCATTATTCATTAAAAATGTTTCCAGTATGTCTTTTGTTGAAAAGTTTCATGTCTGTTGTTTTTGCACAGAGTTGTGTTTTATTGTTGAGATATTGCAATTTTTTTTAAAAAAAAGTAAACAAAAGGGACATATTTACTTGATATATCAATCATTGATTCATTAAAAATGTTTCCGGTATGTCTTTTGTTGAAAAGTTTCATGTCTGTTGTTTTTGCACAGAGTTATGTTTTATTGTTGAGATATTGAAAGTTTAAATCATAATTAAGGACATGCAAAAGTAATTTTGTTAAATTCATATATGTTAATGAACATTATTTTTAAATGTTTTAATTAGAAAGTCTACACTTTTTTATTTGATTGCTGGGTAAAAAGTTGTCTTATTTTTTTAATGAATCACAAGTTATTTCTAAATAAAATTCGGATCAAGCGGATTATGTCTGGATCATGTAGGAATAAAATTCGGATTAGTTATTCGGAGTAAAAAATATTATTTCTTAAACGATCAAGATTAAGCTTTTTAGAGGTCTAGAGTGTTATTTTTTAAGCGGTCTAACATCCAAATTAAATTGTTATTCCTATGATGTCTGGATCATCTTTGTAATCCGGATTAAAAAAGTGGTCCTAACAACTTCTTAATCTACATTAAGAAGATATTTCAAACACTTTAGAAATAAAAATTTGATCCGAATATTTGACCACTTAAATGTAACACTTTAATCAAAAATATTTTTCTTGATCATTTAGAAATAATATTTTTTATTCCTAATTACTAATCTTAATTTTATTCTTAAACAATCCAAACGCATCTATGAATAACCACATTCAGAGCGAGCCGCCAAGGTTGCAAATAATGAAGCAACAAGTTGGTTACTGGCACCAGTAGCCAACCAACACGTATGAGTTGTTAATAATAAATGCATGTTCTCACAGGAGATATTGCAAACAAATTTTTTCCCCTTATTGTTAGCAGAGATCGAAACATAATAAAATCAAGGATTAATTGGTTTTATGCCACTGTGAAAATTAGCTAATTAGAAATATGTCATTGTTAGATTGCAAATTAGATTTATGCCATCATCAAATTATGTAAATTAGAAATATGCCATTATCTCATTCCAAAAAAGATTTAATTCTAAAAATACCATCATGAATGCTCTTAATATTTAAAAAAAATTCCAAATTACCCTTATTAATAAGCCCTAGGTAAGGAAAACGTAAAACATGCACAAATTACCCTCTGTCCGAGTAATCCACAGGCTTTATCTTAAAAAAGTTGTAAAATATGCACAAAAATGACCCTCGTTGCAATAAACCCTAGAATAAAAAGCGCTCCTGCCTCCAACCATCTCCACTGTATTAGTTTTCATAAATATTTACTTGTTGTTTTATGTGCATTGCTTCTAGTGCTTCTTACATAAACGTGACATTTTTCTAATTTCAAAGTTTTGTAATGGTATAAAACTAATTTATCATTTAGTAATGATATTTTTCTAATTTCAAATTTTTGTAGTGGCATAAAACTAATTTTTCACTTAGTGATGGTATTTTTCTAATTTCATTTTTTTGTAGTGGCATATTTAAAAGGATAAAATTGGCAAATCAATTTTTCGGTGGCAAAAAACTAATTTTTACTTTTTCACAATGGCATAAACTAATTTGTCATTTAATGATGTCATTTTACTAATTTCAAATTTTTACAGTGGCATAAATCTAATTAACCCTAAAATCAATGCATGCAGATTGGAAATTGTTTATGCAAGTGGGCCCCTCAATCATTGGATACAAATACGATGAACGCCCAACTAAACAGCATTCAAGCCATAGCTAGTTGTTTACAACAAGGACTCATCCACACCACAACCACAACTCCACTTCACTTCACAGTATTGGCACTGATCTAGCGCAAAAATGCCAGGTGGCCAAGACGGAGGCGGGAACAATGAGCCGAGACCGAAGCCGAAGGGAAATCCGTACCCCAAACGAGGTCAGGTCTTGGGGGCGATCATAAAGGACATTTCAAACACTATCAAGGGAAATGGCAATGGTGGAAACGGAGGGGGAGGTGGTGGTGCTAATTAATGAGGTTCTAGCTTGTAGCTGCTCTATTAACTACCAATCGATCGCTGCTGCAATAGTGTGGCTAATTAAGAGGTTGGGCTAGAAGGGTTTGGTTTACAATCGATAATTCTGAGAGCAATGTTAATTAGCTTTTAACATCGTTTGCTGGTTCCTTGCTCTTGTGCTAGTTGTCAAAAAAAAAAAAAAAGTAAATATTTCCTACTTGTTATGTGACGTGATGGGAAGAATATATGTACATTTGTTAATGATTACTCCTGGTTCTTGTATACGTGTGAAATTTTTTCTGTTTTTCCGCTCCTTTTTCTACTCTTTTATGGTGGCTATAAGTATCCGTTGTTATTCAACCCCATATTGACTGAGCATTGTGCAAAGGATATTATTTGGACGAACGATTATAATCGATTATACATTAAACAATACGATATCAATGTTGATATCCATAGTTCGTCAATTAATCAATAAAAAAAGATGAATCTTATTTTTCATCCTCAGTCGTGGTAATTCATTTGTTGATCGATCAATTCTATACTGTCTCAATGGAGAGCAATTTTTCTTTGTCACTCGGAAAATTGAACCTGTAACGAAATAGTATCAAAGCCTCATCTCAAGAAAATAATAATAATAATAATAATAATAATAATAATAATATCATAGCCTAATTAGTTTCTTTGGAAGCTTATAGTTATATCTGATGATTACATGTTCTAATAAGTCAACAACCAAATATTTTTGTGTCCATAATCATATATCCAACTTATGAATTTCTTAAGCTATTTTGATTTTGGGTACTTCACATATGCCGCTATGATATCTCAATTTTTAGATAGTGTTGAATTTCTTATTTAACATAATGGTTGCTCTGTTTTGTTTATTACAAAAGTTCCATGCGAATCCAATTCCTTCCTAGTCAGGAAAAAGATTTGCAAGAATCAAGCTACTCACACGTTGGAAAGCACAGTACCTGTAGAATAATGAACTTTGGACCAGTCTGGTCGCGGATTAGCGATGACTATTGACTTGATTCCGGATTTTAATCATTCGTGCGGTCTTGAATCTTGACCAAAAGTGGAACAGTACCTTTTTGAGGTGTTTGATAGTCACGTAAAAAAAAAAACTTAGTTGATACTAAATTATTTTATATATTTGCAAAAAAAGGAAAAACTTAATTAATGTTAAATAACTTTCAAAGAAAAATGAGGTGAGTCCCACATGCCTTGAGGTAAAGAATCCGAGTTTTTTCTTTTTTCTTTTCGTTCTGTACTTCTATTTATCCGAGTAGCCCCTCTAATATTTAAATTTAGGTGCTGGCCAAACCTCTTTTCGACTTCGTGAAGTTCTATTATATTGTTACTATATTAGCACCATGCGTATTATTTATTTATTTATTGAAAAAATATTATCATTTATTTATTATTATTTTTTGTAAGAGAGAGAAGGTCTTAGTTATCCAACAGTTTTTATGAGTATTATTAATTTATTATTAACAAGGATGTCCATTAATATTTATTATTTTTTTATTATATTATGTTAGTACTACAAGTTGTAATTATTCGATCTGGTTTTTTCAACCAATGTTACATATAAGACTCATCTTAATTTTCTACGATTGCGAAAATTTTTTAAAATATGGAATTTAATAATCTTATATTAATTTTTCAAGACGGCAAGTTGAAATTTAGTATGTGAGAGAACATCTAACGTATTAATAATTAAAAATTGTCAATAATTAATATCAACTTCCAGAAAATATATTCCCGTCTGAAGAAAACACTACTTAACAGTAATGAAAATTAAAGAAGAATGAAGAATTTATAGCGAAATGCCCTCGAAATTCCCATTCAAAACCCCAAAAATTTCAGGTCAAACTAAAATATCGTTCTTGTCTACTTCAACTTAAGAGCAAAAAAAACAATAAGGCTGAAACGCTCTATTTCACAAAAATCAAAAGCAAGTACATAACAAACACTAAAAGTCTCAACAAAAATTCCCAACTAATTTCCCTTTACATTATCTAAAAAGAAACTACTTTCCCTTTGAAAAAAAAAATGAACAAGCAACATCATCGGATAGATTAAGTTCTCCGACTACGAAAGCAGAAAAATGTTCCCTACATTTTGCTTAATTTGCTTTGACATTTTTTTAAGTACTTTGACATGTCATAAGCCGAACCTGCATTGTATCAATGATGATGAAAACTACGATGCGATCACCGTGTAGAGAGGATTGCTGGGACGCATCGAGACCTATAAAAGGATGTCTTTGAAATCTTACTTGTTTATCTATTTAGATGTTGGAACCAGAATGCAATAGATGATCCATCAACAATTAGTAGATAAATTATTTGTTGACATAAATAGTTTATGCTTAGTTTCTCTTTACTATTTCATTTGATGATATATTGAATTTGGTTTTGATAGAGTCAAGATTGATCACATTGGAAAAAAACTGATTCCATTGAACAAACGAATAACTGAAAGAAATCCGCTGAGTCAAAATTAATTATATGATAACTATACTGTAGGTTCACTTCAGAATTTTTGTATAATTGAATCAATTCTTTCAGTTTCAAATTTCTTATTGTAAAGGAAGACCAAACGATTTGCCTGAGATGATACACGATGGGCAGCTGCAATTTGGAATACTTGGAAGGCTAGGAATAGTGCAATACTTGAAGACAAACAACCAAATACTCGATTAATTGTAGGGAGAGCCATGCAAGATGCCTAGCTTTGAACGGCATTTGGTTAATTTATTGCATAGTTCTTTACATAGTTTTTTTTTTTTTTTTTTTGTATTGGATTCGCTTTTTAGCCTTCATATAATTTTTAGTTTTTACTTTTGGCAGCCTTGTATATATACTGAGTAAATCTTCTTTTTTGCTTAATTAAAATTTCGTAGGTGTGGATATTGCCACTCTACCTTCAAAACAAAAAAAAAGGGAAAAAAAAAAGAGGAAGATGTTCTGGTCACCGTTTTCTTAATATAACCGCCTCTTTTACAATTGCTGCAGCAGCATGCTCAGAGTCAGACCCTTGCTATATTTTGATAACAAAGAAAAATCCACAAAACCAATACCTACTGAAAAAAATCAAAACAATAATTAGATAACAATGATGCTGGTAGTGGTGCTGCTGCTGCTGATATCATTGCTCGTCTCAGTAATTTACTAAATTGTTAATAATCTGAAGAAAGGTAATTCTGACGAGCTGTCTGATTTTAGATCTCAGTCAAGTGATCAAACTTATATCCCATGGGAGGAATCTCTGTGTCCCAATTTCGTTTGGCTTCCTTGATCCCACCATATTTTCCTGCTTTACCTGAATTAATGTATTCCTTATATCAGACAATTTCTTCCCGGTACGTACTCCTTTAGTGCTAGAAGGGACGACGCAAGAATAGAGTATCCAAATGAAATGACTGTAATAACATGAAAACAATCATTAAAAGTAAAATATTAACCTTTGGAAATTAGAATCAATCACATACATTCCACAGGCACATGCACTAGCTTGTTTCAATCTACAAAACCTAAACTTATTCAAACTCGGATGCATTGCAAAACCAGGCACATGCACCAGCTTGTTTCAATCTACAAAACCTAAATTAGTGGTCTGATCTGAAAGATAGGTGCGACACTAGAATTGGAATCACCATTCTATATTATCGATTCTTCTGATCAGAACCCTCAAGCCCCACAATATTCAATTTCGTTTAACGCGATACAGTGGGAATATGGAGTGTAACTTTCTATCAAACTTGTATAGAGCTTCTTTCACTCCCAAAATGCATGGAACAGTTTTTTGTCCATTGAGTTATGTAATAAGCATTTAACAATCTGTTAACAAGTACTTTTACCAAGGTATAAAGGATGGAAATATGGAGTGCAACTTTCTATCAATTAAACTCCAATCATACTCCAATTTTGATTTATATTATGCCATTTGAAAACTGGACAGTTTAATAAATGCATCAGTGAAGAAACAAGTACTTCTTTTTATGCTACAAACAAGTATTTCTGTTAATAAATGCATCAATTAAACTCCAATCATTTTTTGTTTCATTACAAACAACAAGAAAAGGATTTAAAAGAGGAGTGTTACAGGAGGTTAAGTTCAAAAATATGTATTCAGAAGTGGGCTATCTAAAAGCTTGTGCTTTAGTTGTCATAATTTGACTTCTATCGAGTAGTCAGAGACCTAATATTAACTGGTATAATTAGCCTCATTTGGTTTTCGGTCTCATTGATCAGTGACACAATTTGCTGTAATAGCAGGACAAGGATTTTGCACAGGTTTCATTGTAATTTTGCAACATAAACTAATATGTTATTATGTGTTTATTTACACAACTTCTCATTGTTCGCAACTGTTTGAGGTTTGAAATAGAAAGCAGCAGAGATTGCATTTAGGATCAAAGAGATAGGTATGAGGGCAAAATTGTCAAATTCACGTGGTGAAATCATTTCCTCTCTATTTTCATATGTTTCAATCACCGAATTTTTAACCAAATTTCAATTGGAAATCAACTCCAATCAACTCTAATGAAATAAAATTGAATCACATTGCTCCTCCATCCAAATCAGGTCTAAAGAAGAAAATTTATAGTGAGCTCTGGTTAGCGATACTCCTGAACCAAGCAAGACAAAAAAACAAAACCAAGGACCATACAAATGCAGGACAAGCCCATGGAAAGGGTTTAGTTTGGATATGCCAAATTTTGCTTAATACATAAATTTAACTGAACCAATTTCATAATTCCCAAAACCAATCTTCATATATAGATATTAGACTCTTTGGATTTATAAAGTAGTTGCTGGCACTGTCTAGGTTTGCTAAGAAAAAAAAAAAAACTATTTTCAACATGTGAGTTCAAGATCGAAATTCACATATGCATAGCACAACGTGGAGTTTCGGAGATCACAGTTCTCTATTGGTTATAAGATTGTGCAAAAATTCATGAGCATTCCAACTAGTTATTATGCAACTAAAGCTTAGCTGAGATGTGTTGAGATGTACCAAATTGAAATAAAAAGTAATAATAATATGAGGGGGGGGGGGGGGGGAAGAAACAGATGGTATAGATTGATTACTCATGACAGTATCAATTCTCCCCATTTCTTGAGCGTGGTCTCTGATATTGATCCTCTTAATTCCTTAATTATTTGAAGTCAGAAAAAGATCCTACAAAATTAAAAATTACCATGAATCAAATTAGTTTGATAATGCTTTCTTATATACCATTCATTGGGTTTAGGGTTTAGAAATATTTAAACAACTGATGTAGGAAGTCTCATCAGTTGTGTGACTATCAACCAAATCCCTGCTCTAACCTCAATAATTATCATCAAAGATTTAATTTTGACAAGCACAAGTTCGAAAAATCTTAGGGCCATTTGGATCTCTTAGGAATAAGAGGAATAACCTATTTCTAGACGAAAAATATTAAAAAATGTGTAATTTTGTGAAGAGTTTAAATGGTTAGAAATAAATTTTTCTAAAATTTGTTATTCTTACTTATTCCTTACCCATCCAAACAGGCCAGCAGATGGGGATGGGATGGGATCGTCGAAGGAAGAAGTAAAGTGTTGATAAACTTGGGCCTTTTTGGAGGGGAAGCCATATCAAATAAAAAGAAAAAAAAAGGAATACAGAAAATGTTGGATATTGAGTTATCATTTCTGCAATTCAAATGTGTTCTTTTTTTAGTCTGGACAACTCCCTACTTTGAAATTAAAAAAATTTATAATAAAAAACATTTTTTAAATAGCAATATGTTAATGACCATTATGCGTTCTGTGTAATCAATAATGTTTTACATGCCTCATATTTTGAAATATTTTCATTATCGTAACTATTAAGTACTTTGGGTTGAAGCAATTACTTTGGTAACTTTACTATCGGTTTCATACCCGCACTCGTTAAAATTTTCTTTACCCACACGGCCACACCCTATCTGTATCCATTAAAAAATGACTTTATCCATATCCGTTAAGAATTAATGGTAAGAGTAGAGTAACGGTACATAATGAGTAATAATAATATTATTAATTTAATAACAAATATATATCGTGCTAAATAAATAACATCAATTGAGAATATAAATAAAGTACAACATTTAGATAATACTTTCTATGTAACAAAAATCATAAAATTTATTCTCATGGTAATTGACATTCGAAAAATTTATATATTGAATTAGGGCTGCGAAAACTTATATATAGGGCTACAGAATGTCGTTTTGCACGTTTTCGTTCCATTTCATTCAAACGGAACAACTAACGGAAGGAAAATCTGTTTCGTTTCTAAAAACGGAACGCGTACCGGTAAAAGTAAGTGTTCTGTTTATCAAAAACTGGACTAAAATCAATGAAAAATGATTGAAATCAATGAAAAATGAAGAACGGAATGGAAAAATGTGCCGTTTTACAAAACGGAATGGAAACAAAACTGATATATGTTACGTTAGTAGAAACGGAATTGGTGTGTCCCGTTCTGTTTCAGCAAGTTTGACACCCCTACGTCATATATACATAAAATGAAAAGATTCCACATGGTCCATGATGGCCATTTTATTGATTTTAATCCAAAAGTCAAAACCTTCATTTGGTTGCTTTTACAAGATAGACTATTCGCACATACCAACTGACCGCAGAAAGGTTGGCCGGCTAAAACATCGCGCATCTTATGCCAAGATCAACATGCTGAGGATGCGACTCATCTTTTTTTTTCGTGCCGATTTACAAACAATATTTGGCATGTTGTCGGCCTACAGTTTAATCTTTCGCTACTATTTGTGGCCACGACAAATAAAATTTTTTGGCTCACTAACAGAAGTTTATTGAACCCGGTAAGCGTTTATGGAACTCTGGAAACACAGCTGCAAGATCTTTTTCAAGAACGACAATCTAACACTATATATATAGGGTACTCTTTGAAGTCGAGTTTTTAGTTCGAAATGGGTCCTCCGTACTCGTTAGGGGTGCGTTTGGATCGTTGGAAGAAAGAAAAAGAAGAAGGAAGAAGAAGAAAAAAAATTATAAACAATCCAAACTCTTCACAAAGTTACACACTTCTTTCCTTTTTCCCTTCTTCCCACACCTATCCAAACGGAGCCTAGGAAACTACATTCTTCCTGAGCTTACTGTACTGTGTAGCATTTCTATGACCTTGTTTGGATGGGGTTGGAAGAAGGAAAAAAGAAAAAAGCCCAAATTTATTATATGCCTTGTTTGGATGAGGTTGGAAGAAGGAAGAAGGAAGAAGGCCCAAATTTATTATAAATAATCCCGGAGCTGATAAGTGCAATCATTGTCTAAGGCAATCACGCAATCATATCTAAAAATAGAAAGAGATGTGCTGCCAAAAACAGAAAGACTCACCTTCTTCTCCCACTCGAGCCGCTCCGTTCCCACGCGCCTCCCCTCCGCTCACCTCCCTTCCGCTCCCCTCGGCTCAACTCTCCTCCGTTCCTACGCGCTTCCCCTCCGCTCACCTCCCCATCGTGTCCACGCGCCTCCCCTCCGCTCACCCTACTCTCCGTTCCTACGCGCCTCTCCTCTCCTCACATGATCCCTCTGTCACACGCACCACGTGCCGTCGCCGTCGTGCAACCATCCCCTCTCCGTCGCGCAGCCATCCCCTCTCCGTCGCGCGGCCATGCCGTCGCCCAGCCCAGCCCTGCAGTTATCAGAATCAGAAATAAATATTATTTACTCCCTCACTTGTATTAAATACTCTCTTACTACTAATTATTTACTCCCTTGTATTTTTTTAGTTACTCCGAAGTAACAGTAGAATCAGTTCTGAATATTATTTACTCCCTATACATATTAGATACTCCTTTTATATTGTTTATTTACTCCCTTATAGCTATTTAGTTACTCCCAAACAATAGCAGAATCAGATATAAATATTATTTACTCCCTTACTTGTATTAAATACTCCCTTACTAATACTTATTTACTCCCTTATAGTTATTTAGTTACTCCCAAACAACAGTGGAATCAGTTCTGAATGTTATTTACTCCCTTATACATATTAGATACTCACTTTATACTAGCTATTTACTCCCTTATAGCTATTTAGTTACTCCCAAACAACAGCGGAATCAGATATGAATATTATTTACTCTGTTGTATATATTATTTACTCCCTTATACTGTTAATTTCTTCCCTTATAGTAATTTAGTTACTCCCAAAAAACAGCAAAATCAGATATATTGTTTTGATTTATTTATAAAAAATTTCAACCGGTACTAAATTTAAAACGATTTTTTTATTCTTTCAAACCTTTAGTACCGGTTTTTTATAAAAAACCGGTACTAAATTAAAAACGTTTTTTTTTTTCAGACGATTTTTAATAAATTTGGCAATTACGAAATTGCCATGATTTATTATTAGTACCGGTTTTCTTATCCTTTTTGTTGTAGTGTATATTATAATCTCAAAATTATAAATGGATTTTTATGATTGAAATTATCATCATAAATATTGATAGGGTAAATGTCCCTAATAAACATGACTTTAGGGGTAAATATACAATTTTAGAAATTAGAGGGATATATTGCTAATTATAGGGGCCGTTTGGATCGCTTAGGAATTTGGAAAATTTAGAGAAGTTGCAATTCCTAGGAATAAATTTATTGGGAAGTGTATAATTTTGTGAAGAGTTTGGATTGTTTATAATAAATTTATGGTAGGGAGATGAAATTTTCCAAATTCATTGGGGAATCCAAACAGCCCCATAGAGAAGTTTAGGGGGATATACACCCAATTTTCCTTATATATTTACACTATGTGTGTGCTCCCATTCCAAATACAGCATACAACCAATCAGCGACAAGTTTTTTTCTATTATATAATAAAAGTAAATAGCCAATAAATTTATATTGATCGTTAATATCAATCCATTGATTTACATGATCAATGGTTAAGAATGCATAGACTAAAAAATTATTTATACCCTTCATCTAAAGTCGTAGGGATAGGGATAGAGAAAAGGAGAGATTTTACATTTTTCTACTTTTGAGGCATGTTAGCCGTTAAGCAAATATGATGGCAAAAATGTCAAGTCTAATATATTATATATATAAAAAAAACTCGACCATTTATCGATAAAAAATCTACTTTGATCAATGGGGAGATAAAAAGAAAAAATATAAGTTTCACACAAAAACAAAATACATCATCCCACGATACAAAACTACTATCGGCAACACAATTACTCTTTTTATCTTCAAACATCAGTTTTTGATCTAACAACTGAAAATTTTGAAAGTGGCAAATATATCTTTTCTTTTCCTCCAAAAAGAAAAGAAAAGAAGAGAGAGAGACTTCGCATTCAGAGACAGAGAAAATCTAATGGCTGATTGCTTTCCGGGCCTAAATAGACTCAAAGACAATGAATAGCCCGCTAAATAGCATCGCGGTTAAATCAGAGAAAAGGGGAAAAAAAAAAAAGAAAAAAAGCTGATTGGCTTCCCGCTACCACGAATCCACGATCGATCGCTTACTTCTTTTCCACCACAATTCCCAAATTATCCCTGCTATCACTAAACCCCCGTCCCCAACTTGTACCCCAAGCCTGCTCTTTCCCTATTCCATCTCTACTCCAAAGTCCAAACCCAAACAGCCAATGCAATCCATCTCTCCAATCCATCCCTAGTATTATCCCCCATGGAAATTTGGAGAGTTCGAGTACTAGAGAAGCATCTCCGCACCGTAATCTCTCCCTCCTCTCTCTCTCGCTTCTCCCCATCTAAACCCCGCTCCGTCCATACTCTCCCGTACTATCCCTTGCTAACGCGCCGCCTCCTCTCCATTTGTGCGTCCTTCTCCAGTACCCCTTCTCTCCACTCTTGCTACTTCAGGCATGTCAGAAACCCTAGTTTGCGGGTGTTTTCGTCCGTTTCGCCAGGGAGGGAGGTGGAGTGGACAGACGAACGACAACACCAGGAACCGCCACAGAGGTCTCAGGTGGAAGTGCTGAGTGAGGTGTCGGGGTCTGAAGAGGATGACACGTATCACTTATTGGAGGTGCAGCAGGAGAAACAGAGCCGCTTTATTCCTGTTAAGGCCTATTTTCTCTGTACCAGGTTTTACTTTCTCTAAACGGGTCATTAATTAAAATTATGCAGTTTAGACTAAACCGGACCATAGTTATCCTCAACTTGTTTATTATGGTTCAATTAAGCCTAAATCAAGCATCAACTGCACATATATAAATAGGTTTACACCTTAAAGTATTCAAGTTTCCCTCAATGGAGTCTCAATTGTCTATTTAGTGTGTACATCAGAAAAGTCACCAAAAGGAAAAGGTTTAACTGGCAATTAGAATGGTGTGATCACAGAAAGATTTTAATTATGTAATGATGTTTTTTTTGTACATGCAGCATTGACTTAAGGAGCTTGCAATCTCAAAATGCATTCAATGTGATTCCACCAACCTCTCGTGCAACTAACTATGTCGTTTTGAAGTATTACGATGTCAAAGGAGAAGCTCAGGTATCTGATATAACCTCAAAGATTGTTTTTTTAACAGTTTCAGACTTGTGAACGAATTTTAGCTTGCCTCCATTTTGCAATTGGCTATATGATCTGTACATTGGACTTGCTGAAATGCAAGTGTTGATGCCCTATATATCTGGAGATGCTCATGATTCTTTTTTATTGATTTTTTATTAAGGGATTTGAGGCTGGTTTTGTGCATGAGAGCAACTGCCACTACATGGTAGTATTTCAATATGGCTCAGTTGTACTATTCAATGTATCTGATCATGAAGCTGATGGATACCTTAAAATAGTTGAAAAACATGCATCTGGAATACTCCCTGAGATGAGAAAGGATGGTATGCATTCTTCTTTTAACCTTGCTATTCCTCAATTTTCCTGGAGTAAACATTTAATTGTCTTGAATACAAATATATCAAAGAATTATTTTTTCAAGGTTTCTTTTCTAGAAGGATTTCTCAGAAAATTAGAGGGTTTCAAATTTGCAAAAAGAAGAGGAAGATCTTGTCCTTAGGTTTCTTTTCTAGAAAATTTCTCAGCAGATTATAGTGTTTCAAATGTACTGAAGATCTTTAGCCCTTTTCAATATTTAAGCTTTTTTAGCATGTCCACTAATAGTTCAGTGGCTTTGCTTTATCTTTCATTTTTCTTGGCATATTGAATATTTATAAGTGAAAACTTCAAGGGAATAAGTGTTGCTGTAAACGGATATTTTTTTAAGACCAGTAAAGGAAAGCATGAAAAAAGAAAATCTTATTTTATCAATCCCCAGATATCTTGCACTATACTTTTGGCTGACTTCAGGTTAGTGAATTTTCAAACTTGCTTTTGATGTGGTTGTCAATATCTTTCACAAAAGTTTGGCATATTTAAAGAGCTGAACTTCTATATAATATAATTCTTTGCTTGATTGTAACTTAGACGATGTTACATTATTTTATAATTCAAAGAAAATTAACCTTTTTCCTAATGCAACTACAGATTATGCGGTGGTGGAGAAACCAAGTCTTGAATCATGGATGCAAGGTGGACTTGACTATATCATGCTTCGTAACCTGAGCATAGATGGAATTCGTACTATTGGGAGTGTTCTTGGCCAGAGCATTGCTCTTGACTACTATATCCGCCAAGTACAGTATTTCCCCTTGTTAAATTCCATGGAAAAGACAGGTTAATGTACGAAGAAAGTATTTGACTTCTGGTAATATCACCTCGTGCATGCTGGTTTGGAACCTGGGCAGAATGGTATTGGTATCCCATAAGGACGGCTGTAATTTTTTTAATTTTCAGTTTGTGAGAATTAACTTCAAACTTATCTTCAATAATTCTTAGTTTGATGAGACTTTGTTACAAGCCCACAGTTTCATCCTCAAACTTGTAGCTAGGCACTGACCAGGACAAGATATATATATACGAGAGGAGATTTTAAAACTCATTAATAAACTCCTGTTTGTTTAGGTCTCCAGATGTTTTGAGTTTTGTTCAAAAGTAATGGTTGATGATGTTCAAGTTGGCAATTATGGGTATATACTAGTTGGTTTTGGTGGGAAACTTTGCCAATCTATTTTTAGTGGGATGATCTTTTGACTAGCCTCTTCAGTCCTCCCCAACTGAGTTTGTTCCCTAAGGCTCTATGCCATATTTGTGATCATTATCCCGTGTTTCACCTGCAAGATCATTTACAGACTGATAAACAACATTGAACATCTCTCTGAACTTTCCAAAAACCAACTCTTTGTATACCGCAATGCTGTTATTCATTTTATGTCCTGGGGATCTTCCTCTTTATTGGCAGTTATTGATCTTAGAAGTCCACATCCTCTCAGACACCCAACTGCAATGGGTATCATCAGGATAGGCTGATCAGTACATCTGTATATTTTTGGGGTCCTGGTCATATAAATGGCCCAGAATCTTTGTAATCATGCCTGGGGGGGATGTGAAGCCTTGGGGTTTGGGGGTAGAACTCGTTATCCCTCAAGCATTGTTTCTGTAATTTTCTTAAATTGGTCAACTTACCACTTGAGAAAGTTTTTGCATGGGTGTGCTGGCTAGCAACCACACTCATTGCATCCAGACTTGCAGTTGTAATGGGCACACTGAAATGACCGCATAAGGACAAATGCATGTGATGATAAGCCTGTGATTTGTGGCCATGTATCTTTTTCACTTTGTGTGTAATCCAGGGATGCTAAGGTTCACAAACAAGTTTGTACTTTATATTAAATTTTTAGGTTGTGGTAGTTTGTTGTTTGTGGGTATAATTCCTTGTACTGCAACTGTGGATTTTCAGATGGTTTGGTCAGATGCGGAGAGGAGTTTTGTGTTAGGCAAGGAAACCTGGCCGGTCCCCTGTCGTTAGTTTGTTAAGTCTTTTTCCCGATACTTGTTTCTTTGTCCTGGAATATTTAAAATGGTCACTTGTTTGCGGGTTTGATTTATGAAACTGAGAGGTCGAGGGGCAAATACAAGCAGAGAATAGTTAAGTTGCCAGCTAAACAAAGTTAGACCAAACAATCTGATCAGACCTGTATGGTGCTTAAGTTATCCCTGGTCAACTGTTTTTATGATATTATCAAGGGTTATGTGTAAAAAGGGTCTTTAACTTTGTTTTTTAGGTTGATGGAATGGTAGCTGAGTTCACAGATATAAACCGAGGCATGGAAAAGACGGGTACCTTTACCATGAAGAGGAAAAAGCTTTTCCAGTTGGTGGGAAAGGCCAACTCCAATCTTGCTGATGTCATCCTCAAGCTGGGTCTGTTTGAAAGGTACAATGGCCACATTTTCAAACCGCATCAATATTGGTGCAACATGATTTGTCTCCATATTAGAGTTGTCAATGTTCACTAGAAATGAAAAAGGTTTTCTGAGAAAAAGAGATGAAAAAAGCAAAAAAAAAAAAAAAACCCACTAAAACAAATTGCTGGAGCACTGTTTTTGTAGCATAAGAATGTTTGCCTAGAAAATGTTCATAATCGACCTTCCTAGAGATCTAGTTTCTTTTGCTGCTTCTGTCTAATTCTTCTATGAAAAGACTGTACTTGTCTGTATGCATTGATGTGGTGGAACTGTCCATACTATAGGGTTAATTTCTCAAACCTAAATCTCTATTATTTTTATTTTTTATTTTTTTTCAAATACATGGCTATGACTGGCACAATTGAAGAAGGCTTGTGTATTGAATACAGTCAATCCTTTACCAAGATCACAAGTAATAAAGCAAAGGTTTTAACTTTTAAGCTATTTACTGAAGCTTCAAGATATGTAACTTGTAATTTCAGGTCAGACATAGCTTGGAAAAATGCAAATTATGCACAGATATGGGAATACCTTCGTGATGAGTATGAGCTCACCCAAAGATTTGGAAATCTCGACTTCAAGTTGAAGTTTGTTGAGGTAATTTTTCATGATTTACTTGATTTTGTTCTGACTTAATAGCTAGCTTGGTGCCTTATTCATTATAATAATTTTTTTCTTTTTACGAATTGTCAGCATAACATAAGGTTTCTTCAGGAGATACTTCAAAACCGAAAATCAGATTTTCTTGAGTGGCTGATTATAATATTGATCAGTGTTGAGATCCTTATTTCTGTTTATAATATAGTACGAGAGCAGTTGTAGGTTTTTCTTTCTTTTTTTTTTTTTTGACACTCAGAAATTGCTCCTGTAAAGATGTTCACGCTGCCTTGTTCAACTGAGGTACTGTAAATTATTCCTTTCTTTAGTTTTGTCTCCCGTAAGATGCGGCAATGCACAATTACCTAGTTAGTGATTTAGTGGAGTTGTTTGGTGATGGGTTTTACAGATGGAGAGAAGTCATGTCATCTTTAACACAGGACCGTAATTAGCTTCGTTTAATGACACTACAATTATTGGTCAATATCTTTCCAATTGTGGGTCCTTATAATGACTTGTACTAATTACAGCTGTACCCATTTCTGTTTTTATTGTAACTTTCGGCAGTACGGTTTTCAACTAGCGCAGAACTAGTTAAAAAGACAAACTAATAAGTCGGGATCTAGATAACATATTTTGATGTTTCTTTGAAGGCGACTCGCCGTTTTTAATAATAGTGTGATGAAGTGCTTATATTTAATGTTTAATATTATTATAATTAGCATGTGCGCTTTGGGATCTGCGTAGTTCAACAGGCCACGATAGCTCTGTTGCCACTTCACACTTGCCAATGGCCATAACCCCTTGTCTAGTTCTGAAATGAAAACGTAGAAAACTAGTCCAATTCAAAAATTTTGGAAAGGACGGTTGCTGGGATGCAGACTTGCAGGAATGTGGTTATCACGATGATTATGTAAAAAGGTTATATAATTTTCTTTTTTATTTTATCGATCCACTTGAGCGCTACTGTGGCCGTGTGATCTGGAGTCATAGTATGGCATATGTATATTTATCAGATGATGCTTTTTATACCTCTCTTGAATGGTAAGCTTGTAATTCGTTGATAATCGATTTTGGGGCAAAAACACTCATGCGCCATATATTCTATCATTGTCATGTTCATCGAACTATCTACTCGCTGGTCGCTCCAATATAATTTTTTTTTATTTGTTGACACATAACCAACGATTAGTAGTATTATGAAATATATATAATGTATATAGAAAACTTTTGCTTTTAAGTTGAAGTATTAATAATTAGGAAAATTCTGCCATGAGTATAAATTTTGAATCGGGTTTTAATCTCATCCGCTCATTTCTAAGAAAGATTAATTCATTAGCACTCGTGAACGATTGCGATCAAAGTTCGATTTAGAAATCGGTTCTCATGGCAAAATTTCCCAATTATTATAGTCTTGCTTAGCAAATAAATAAATATATTATATATTAAATTAATAAATGAGTAGATGAATAAAATACAGGTGGACTCTAAATTTTTTTTTTCCTTTCAGGAGTGATCCGATCGCCGTTGCAGGAAGCAGGATACCAACAAGAGCACTTTTTATAATAATATATATTTTTTGTGAGAGATCCTCCAAAAGCACTTATATGCACGCACTTAGAAGAAAAGAAGACCAATGACCGAATGTCATATTGTCCTCCATGTCTCCATGTTGTACAAGACCAAATGCGTTATGTTATGTATGAACGCACATGATGCCCGTTGGGATAAAAATAATTCATATATAGGAAAAAGATTACAAAATCCAGTCTCCTACGAAATTATGAAACACTTGCTTATTTTTCTTGGACATGTTTCATGTGCACAGATAATATGATATATAAATTCTGATTAAAAAAAAGTTTCTGATAAGAAAAATTGGAGTTGAATGAAATTGTACAGAAGAAAACGAAAATAAAAAATGGAACGAAAATTAAACTTAAGTCTCTCCTTTAAAAAAAAAAAGAATTATAACAGATCCAATTTACATTTTGGACCATTTTATAGTTGCCAGGTACAATAAACATGAGAATTGATGGATCAAAATTAATTCCTTTTCGCCTTTTAACAATTCTACTTGTTTGCCAACAGTCTGTTTTAGCTCCCAAAAATGCTAACACAAGTATAATAGCGCCAGGTTTTGTGAATAATATGTTATATATATGTATTTATATATGTTGTATGCCTTATTTAAATAAGCTTGGCCCGGTGACTTCATCTCTAAAAAAATATATGTAAGGATTGAATTCATATAACATTCTTATTATTTATGAAAAATATGTGATTTTTATCCGCATCATTCACTAATTTTATTAAATATATTATTTACATTATAAGACAAAAATCGTCGCGAGATATTTAGATCATTAAATTATTTTTTAATTTTGATTTTTTTTTTCAATAATTGTATTGAATGATGTACCTTATCGAGGAAAATAAATGCACCTCTGTGGAACCGATCGAATGATGTAATTCGAAATTTCAAACTAGCTCGAGTCAATGGAGCTTGCTCTTACCAGTTCAAATTCATTTTTTTCTCATAAACTCCGGGTATGAAAAGCATCTTACTCGTCAGTTCAAAATACAAAAAAAAATTATTCGGGCAGTGTAGTATGAATGGTGAAATATTCCTTTCCGTCAAGAGCGGTTTCAAGCGTAACAAACAAGAATTTATGTGCTCAGGTTCAAATTGAAAAACAAAACCTACTCGTACAAGCCAAAAAAAGCCAAAAAATACCAAAATTAAATTTAAAAAGAATTAATGGGAAGTCGTCAACTTGCTTGCTATCTAGAAAGCACTTTTTTTCTTTTGGTCTGCAACCAAATTAGTAAAACTGAACATGTTGAACTTTGGCATAATTTCAAATATTTGCAATTTTATCCTTTGTCATGAACTAGATAAAAACTCAATTTAAATAGGAATATCTGGAGAAAGCGATTTTCATGCTGATGTGACTTTGATCTCTTCAAATTAAAAAATTCTTCACGATCTACATATCTAGATTAGAAAGCAAATGGGTTATTATGTTATTGGTTAGAAGTTTATTTATGGGTGCGTTTGGATAGGTGTGGGAAGAAGAGAAGAAGGGAAGAAGTGGGAAGAAGTATTGGGAAGTGTGTAACTTTGTGAAGAGTTTGGATTGTTTATAATTTTTTTGTCTTCCCATCTTCCTTCTTCCTCTTCTTCTTCTCTCATCCAAACGCACCCTATAATACTCGGAACTTTTTGCGAAGTGGAGTGGCAGAGATGCCTAATAAAAGGATAAAGAGAAAATTAATAATTAGGTACATGGATCAACCTATATTTAGTGGCTTCAGGACAAATCTAACAAATATCATTTGGAAAATACAAATGTAGAAAATAAAAGTGTTTTTTTTTTAACCTCCATTTAGGATCGTTAGTTACCTTATGACATTTCTTCTCAACATGTTAAAAAAAAAACTTTAATACATTAGAAAAAAAAATCCTGTTTTGTTTGAACTACTGCAATTTTCTCAATATTTTTAAATCGTACAAGTCATCTATCGTGCTATAATCTCAAATTGGTTGAAGCATTGAAGGGATGAGAACTAGTCCATAAATGAATGAGGTGCGACTGATTCATCAATATAATCAAAACATGTCACTAGTTTATAACCCAAAATTTTCAGTTGTCAAAATCATCTTTAATAAACTTACTTTTCAGCTATTTCCCGTGCAAATTAGCATATCCGCTTTTACCATCCGTCCTTCGCATAAACCCCATAGAACCGTCCCCATTTGATCAAGACAATTTAAAAGAGAATATTTATAATAAATTAAAATAAAATATAATTTGATATTTTTGATGTGATAAGGGCCACCACTAAGAAGCCAACGTGGCCGGAGGAAATATCCCAAAGCCTCCGGTCAATGCGGACCCTGTCCTCCATTTGATTATCGCCACGTGTCCACCTCCCTATTACAACAAATGGAATCGGGGTAGCCGAGTCGCGTTCACACCTGATAGAGCGATTTCCAATAACTACTCACCCATCTGTCCCGAACTGACCCTGTTTTAAGGGCATTTCCGTCTTTTTCCAATTCTAAAAGGGCCCAATAATAGCCGGGCTGCTTCGGCACACGCGCCTGACAAAGGTTAATCAAGACCGTTCAAATTAAACACGATCTCTATCGTCCGATTTTGAAATCGGACGGTGATGAGCGGGTTACTAGAATCTTCCTGTTGGGGTCCGATCAGGTATATAAGCATATGCGGAGCTGCTGGAGAGAGTGTGCTCTCATTTTAATCTCCTGTCATTCTCTCTCCAGTTCTCTCAAGATCAAAAATGGCGAAATCTTACCCCACCGTGAGCGCTGAGTACCAGAAGGATGTCGAGAAGGCCAAGCGCAAGCTTCGTGCTCTCATCGCCGAGAAGAACTGCGCTCCTCTCATGCTCCGCCTTGCGTAAGCGTCGTTTCTCCTTCCCCATCTCTAGATCTCTTCCGGTTTAGTAGATATGATCTTAGTTTGTGCTTTGTGTACCCGATCTGTAGTTTTGGATCGTCGTTTTGGTACTTTTTGAGGTTTATTTCTGGATCTTGATTTGAATGAGTTGTGGTGATGGTGACAGGTGGCACTCTGCTGGTACATTCGACCAGGGATCTAAGACCGGAGGTCCGTTCGGTACCATGAGGTATCAAGCTGAGTTGGCTCATGGCGCTAACAATGGTCTAGATATCGCTGTGAGACTTCTTGAGCCGATCAAGGCGCAGTTCCCCAACCTTTCCTTCGCTGATTTCTATCAGGTTTGACTAGATCTGAAATTTGCTGGTCTTATTCTTGTTTCTCAGTATTTTTTTAAAAAACTTAGTATTTGATTTCTGATGTTTGTTTTTATGTGATTTTAGCTTGCTGGAGTTGTAGCTGTGGAGGTGACTGGTGGTCCTGAGATCCCCTTCCACCCTGGAAGAGAGGTATAATTTTTTTATCTCTTTTTATTTATGTTTTTCTTCCTATTTACGGAATAATTTACTAAGCTATGTGCTCTCTAATTGTTTGATAACACTTTGCAATTGAGGTCTTGGGTTTAGGTAGGGTTTTTGGTAGTTGGTTTATTAAATGTCAGCAGAATCTTATAAAGTTTGGCGGAAAGGGTGTTAGGTGAAGATCATTGTTGCAGTAAAATTAGCCATTTCCTTAATAGATCTAGATAAAGTTTACTAGCTGGCTTAGTTTAAGAAACACATTAATAGATTTAATAATGGTAAATTGCCCTTTGTTATGTATAGATGGTTTCTAGATGTAAAAATTCCCATCTGTCCAGTGATTATTTGAGAGAGAGGGAGAGGGAGAGAAGGATAGTTCTGGCAACCAATTTCCTTGATCCGTTAATTCAGATCTGGCCCTCATTTATAACTTGTTTAAAGCACTGAAATAAAAGAACCATGGGCCCAGAGCCTATTTCTTTAGGTTTTCTAAGCTCCCTCTATTTAAACACCTTTTGCTTTTGTCAACATTAAGTGGACCACTTGATAGGTTAGGTTCACTATCAGGCAGGAACATGGAATGATGTGGCATCATATATTGTTTATTGGATAAAATATTTTGGAATATCTTTGGTTTAATATCTTCCCAGAGCTTTATAGAAAATATTTTAATTGCATTAATGGTTTGAGGTCATTTGTTTTTGTTGTTGATATGAACTGTAAAAACATGCACTTGCTTAATTAGTGCATTTGTTGTTCGAGATTAGCGGTTTTGAACAACTGAAATGCATTATGTTAAATTCGTTATTTGATCACTTGTATCCCGATTACTACTCCTTTTGGGGTGTAAGATGAAGGGAATGTCATGGTTAATTATTATGAATGAGCATGGGGAATAACAGTGCTTTTTATGAAATGTGTTGATTCCTTTTTACCTGGTGCTATTTTATAATTTTTTGATTATTGATAATGTACTATTGGAATTGCAGGACAAGCCAGAGCCTCCAGTGGAGGGGCGTCTTCCTGATGCCACCAAGGGTAAATATCTCAAAAAAATATTTTGTATGGCTGTATAATTGTGACCGTGTTATTACATTGATGATGCATTTTAAATTAACTATGAATTTGAAACTTCAGGCTGTGACCACCTGAGACAAGTCTTTGGAGTCCAGATGGGGCTGAGCGATCAGGACATTGTTGCACTTTCTGGCGCCCACACCTTGGTCAGTTGCATTTTCTTCTCATTCTCTCTTCCTTTTTTCTTATTACAGTTATAATCTTTATTTATATGTATCAAATCAAGACTTGGTTGTCTGATGTTTCAATTTTATTTTTGCTCAGGGAAGGTGCCACAAGGAGCGGTCTGGCTTTGAGGGTCCATGGACCACCAACCCCCTCACCTTTGATAACACCTACTTCACGTATGTGTCGCTAAATTTCCCTTTTGATAATTCCCTTTTTGTATTCTTAAAAGCAATAACATTGAAATGAAATCTGTAATAAAGGCATGGATAAGATATTAATGATGTGTGTTGGTTCATGTAGGGAGCTTCTGAGTGGAGAGAAGGAAGGCCTCCTCCAGCTGCCATCTGACAAGGCCCTTCTTTCAGACCCTGTTTTCCGCCCTCTTGTTGAAAAATATGCTGCTGTATGGTTTTCCTTCCTATTCCTTAAAAATGTCATCTTCTTAGGAATTCTATGATGTTTATAACTTAATTTGTTCACTCATTAACAGGATGAGGATGCTTTCTTTGCTGACTATGCTGAGGCTCACCTGAAGCTCTCTGAACTTGGGTATGCTTAATGATCGCATAGCTTATTGCTTTTGTCTATTTTGTCATATTTTTATACTTTGTTGACTGTGCTGCTTTTGCTTAGTTGTTGTATGCTTTTAATTGTTTCAGGTTTGCTGATGCTTAAAAGACTGCACAGTAGTAGTGCTTCCTTTGGTGGTGGTATTTTGCATGTTTAGAATCAGAAGGGCGTACATGGAGTAGAAGTGTTTCTGTAATAAAATTTGTGTGCTTTTTGGGTCACATTTTGGTACTATCAAATGTGCTTCTGCTTGTTTCTTTTGTTACAACATTTTACTGTTTTTGGTTGATTTTTAATGGGATATGTTGATCAGTCTAGTTGCTTATATGGATGTCAAAATTCGTTGTGCAACTCTCTATTTTATTTAGGATTTGTATTTTCTTGAAACGACTCGTGAGAGATTTAGGATAGCCCATATGGTAAACGTAGCTAATTCTTGCTCCATTAAGCAAAAAAGCTTAATTTCAGCACAGAGTGGAAATGAACTTTGGATATCACTTGATGACGACCAGGTATTTGCAATAGAGATACCTGCCTTGAAACTTAAGAATTGCGCATGGGCTTTTCCTATCTGAATTTACTTAAATAAAAAAACCCCACAATTGTCGTAGATTGAGTTTAGGATTTTTATATTGTGCAGTCGAAGAGTATTGTAATCTTAGACTGAGTGGAAGTTTGTATAATGCAAATCTACTGATAATACTTCAAACTAAGTCACGCCGTATATACTTCTAGGCACATTTATTTAAATCATAATACGGATAAGTATGCAGCATTGATTCAGAAGTCACCCATCAATCTTCTACAGACGGGTCCCTGTTCAATTTTAATTAGGTCCTCCGGACCAAACGGGAAACTGATGTCAAATTAGTCGTCCACAGAGAACTAAATGCCGAATGGTTTTGTTTTATTATTTATAATTTTTCTTTTTCTTATTTAATAACGCTTCCTCTCTCTAGGGGCCAAGTTTATCAGCTCTCATTTCCTTCCTTCGACGATCCCATCCTATCTGCTCTAAGGTTATGCTACATTTTAAATTTCTTTAAAATTCCTTTTTATTCCGTCCAATTCAAATTGATTAACTGGTTCGCTAACTTGCTTGTCAAAGTTATATCTTTGATGATAATTTTTTAGGCTAGAGGCTTCTTGATTTGATCATGAATTTGATTTAGTTGTAAAAGGAGGCTACCAATTTAGGGAAAATACACAATTTATTTATCCTTGCTCCGTTTGGATAGGTGTGGGAAGAAGGAAAAAAGAGAAGAAGTGAGAAGAAGTATTAGGAAGTGTGTAACTTTGTGAAGAGTTTGGATTGTTTATAATTTTTTTTTCTTTCCTTCTTCTTTCTTCCTACTTCTTCTCAACGCATCCAAACGGAGGCTTGATAGACAGATTTGGTGGAATTTACCCGTCCATAGTCTCAAGTGGTGAATTTGCGGTAGTGATTTGGATCGAGTTTTTCTAATTTTTTTCGGGGGAAGTCCAATATACATCTGAGAAAAATAAATTGATTTTTCCAAAAATTGTATTACCTGATAACTTTTGCATTCTTTTCGGAAATTTTAGACAATAGCCTATGGGGTATCCATGGACGAAATTCTGTATTAATCCACATGCAAGAGATCTAATAGTAAGATGGAAGGCCTCACCAGTAAGACTACGTATACGGTTAGGGAAAAAAAGTTTTTTAAATGAAAATGAATCCCCATGATGGTTTTCTCCTGAGTCCTAAGAGATTCATCCTCTGTCGTCATTTAGTCAACTCAAAATGAAATTCTATCTTGATAGTACCTAAATCATTATTTAAACTTCTTCCGTCTGAATCTTTTTGTCTCATATTGGTGAGAAATCTTGTTGACAAAACATTAAATATTCTGGATACTTTCATAATTTTTTTTTTGTTTTATTCTTATTTCCAGTTGTTTTTTCTTGATGTCCTTTGGGGGTTTTTATATTTTTAAAATAGCAATAAAGAATGGAACTGCCATCTGATTTCTTCCAAAATAATTGCTAATTAGCTTGATACAAAAAGCAAATGAATGGTGTATCAGAATTCAGAAATCATTTTTGAACTAATATGATTCATGACAATATTTTATTTTGAAGGGTCTCATTCTGACTGCAAATAATGAAGGGATTAAGAGGATTAATATCGGAGACCAAGCTCAAAGAATTGAAAAGAAGTGCTATTATTATGGGTACTCAACCTATCTCTTCTCTCCCTTATTATTATTATTATTATTATTATTATTATTATTATTATTATTATTATTATTATTATTATTATTATTATTATTATTATTATTATTATTATCTTATCTTTTTATTTCAATTTGGTACAACTCAACATATCTCAACTAAGCTTTTGTTGCACATTAAATAGTTGGAATGTATATGAATTATTTTCACCGCCTCTTAATCAACAGAGTAGCCTGGTTTCTGAAACTCCATGTTGTGCTATGCATCTGTGAATTTTGATCTTGAACTCATCAATGTACGGCTCCGTTTGGATATTGTGGGAATAAGAGTAATAAGGAAAAAAAGTATTGGGAAGTGTGTAACTTTGTGAAGAGTTTGGATTATTTATAATAAATTTGAAAGTAGGAAGAAGCTATTTTCTTATTTCTAGGCTCTTCCAAACTAGACAGCGGTTGCAGCTACTTTTATAAAGCTGAAGAGTCTAATATCTATTGTATTCTCAATGGGACTGTTTGGATTTCTTTGGAAATTTGGGAAATTTCATATTCCTACCATAAATTTATTATAAACAATCCAAACTCTTCACAAATTTACACACTTGCCAATAAATTTATGCCTAGAAATAGAAAATTTTTCAAATTCCTAAGCGATCCAAACGGCCCCAATAAGTATTAAAGATAGGAAGATTGGTTTTGGGAATATTGAAATTGGTTCAGTTTACTTCATGTGTAGTCAGCAAAATTTGGCATATTCGAACTAAACCCTTAATTTACATGGGATTGTTCTGCATTTGTGTGGTCCTTGGTTTTGCTTTTTTGTCTTGCTGGAATCTTAACCTTCAAGAGAGGCCGAACTATTCTCGAATGACAACTCGAAGAACCATCATTAGCTCTAGGTTGATTGACACAACATAGGCAGATACAATCCAACAGAATAAATAGCCCCAAATTTGTAGGTTTATCACAGGGAATTGCTCTGACCACCCTCTCCTTGCTCATTCACTCCTCTATTTTTTCGAAAATGACCAAAATATCTTCATGTTCAACGTTGAATTCTGAGAAAACTAAATAAGAGAGAAGGATATTTTGGTCTAATTGGGAGTGATTGAGCAAGAATGGCGTGCCCTGAGCAATTCCCTTTATCACAAGAATTTGCAGCCTATAAATTTTTCCACTGTATATCATCAAAGGAAATCAAATATTGTGGGCTTGTGGTTAAGAGGAATTGGTGAAATAGAATTATGATTCCAATTCTAGCGTCGCTTTCTACCTTTCCGACCAGACCTTTAAGGTGGTTTGCAATGCATCCAAGTTTGAACAATCGAAACAAGCTGGTGCATGAGCATGTGTGCATGTTTGTGATTGATTCTAAAGAATCTTTTTTATTGTTCTTTACTGATATGTTTTTTTATGTTATTATAGCACTTTCAGGTGGATATTGTGGGCTTGTGACATCGCTTCTAGCACTGAAGGAGTGCCATGAAGAAATTGGCCGATACCAAGAATACATTAGTTCAGGTAAAGCAGGCAAATATGGTAGGATCAAGAAAGCCACGCGAAACTGGGATACAGAGATTCCTCCCATGGGATATAAATCTGATCATTTGACGGAGATCTAAATCAGACAGCTCTTTAGATCCTTGTGCGAATTATTAACAATTTAGTAAATTACTGAGACGAGCAATGATATCAGCAGCAGCACCACCACTACCAGCATCATTATTATCTAATTATTATTTTGAGTAGGTGTTGGTTTTGTGGATTATTCTTTGTTATCAAAATATAGCAAGTGCTCGACTCTGAGCGTGCTTCTGCAGCAATTGAAAAAGAGTTTGTATTAAGAAAATGTTGACCAAGAACATCTTGTGTTTATTTTACACTACCTGTAGTTTGCGTTTCTATGCGCGTTGTTAGATGATTCCAAGCTAAATTAATACAATATATGCACATATAGAAAAGCATTTTATTGTGTGATGCATGGGAATCAAGCTTCTAAATTTCGGCGAAATAACAGAAATAACGGTATTCTGTGTCAAACAGCATGAACGTTACATTCTTAATTGAGAAAATGACGTAACGCATTATTTTAGTTATTTCAGCGATATAACGCGTTATTTCAGTTTTTTCGGCGAAATAACAAGCTGTTATTGCTACTGCTACTCAATATTGGTACACTGCCATATATTGAATTTGGTATGGCCGTATGCTATTTGTATGGAGTATTGAAGATGTATAAATATGTAAATTGATAGTTATAGAATTGATGTGTGTCAAATTTTGAAAAAAATACTATACCGTTATATCGTCGTTATAACATTGAAATAATATGGGGACCTGAACCGTCATACCGAAAAAATCGAAATTTAAAAACTTGATGGAAATAAATCAGAATATTTATCTTGTAATAGGTAATCCACACATACCCAAAGATTGGCCATCTATATTGATGATGGATCAATCTTGACTCTATCCAAACAAAATGAAATAGCAAAAAAAAAGTAAAGTTAAAAACAAATAATATATCTACTAATTGATGATGGATCATCTATTGCATTTTCCTGGTCATAACATCTACTATACAAGACAAGTAGATAAACAAGTAAGATTTCAAAGACATCCACTTATGATTCTCGATGTGTTGGCTTGACCCCAAATTTATCTTAAAAAAAAAAATTCTCGATGTGTTCCGGTATCCTCTCTACACGGTGACTGCATCGTTGTTTTCATCACCATTAATACAATGCAGGTCTGGCTTATGACATGTCAAAGTACTTAAAAGAAATGTCAAAGAAAATTAAGCAAAATATTGTTTTGAGTAATACTAGAATTAAACATATATGCTTGACACTAGTCACTCCCTTATTGTTTTCGATTCATAAATGTAGGGATTTTTTTTTTTTTGGCAAGTGGCCCTTAGGCAAAAGTTAAGATGAAAGAAGACAGTACAATCTGAAAGTACAAAAAGAGAGGTGATCCTACCTAGCAATCCTACTACAATAGAAAAAGAAAACTTAAACTATTCACCTCTCTAAACTTAACCGAGAAAGTACAAAAGAGAAAATTAAAAAGAACGAAAAAGAGGGAAAGTGTGCCCACGAGCCTTCAAATCCCTTCTCCTTGCAATGTTTGCCAGTTCATGTTCTTGTACCAGTAAGTCTCTAGAAATGTAACAGCATGAATAACCACTATGTTGCCTCTAGAAATGTAGGGATTTTTTTTTGCTGCTCTCGTAGTCGGAGAACTTTGTCACGCGATGGTGTTGCTTGTTCATATATTTTTAAGGAAAGTAGTTTCTTTTAGATAATGTAAAGGGAAATAACTTGGGAATTAGAGATTCATGCTCCTTTGTGCTAAATTTAGTTGTTGAGTGTTTATTGTCTATAATAAAGAACCTTAAAAATCTCAGTGGGCTTATTATTCATATTTGAATATTGATAGGGCCCGAGCCCCATCGGCTGTGGTCTGTGGACCCGAGAGACGACGACGGACCCGAAACCCCCAGAGGGGACCCTGACAACTCCAGGAGGCCCAGGAAGTACGGATGGTACGATCAGCAGCTGGAGTGACAGGACCAGGAATTATTATTATTAATAGGCTATATATAAAACACCCCCACCGCTAGGGAAGGAGATCGTCACTATGTAACTTATACTTGTGATGGATCAATGAAATACCCTTAATATCGCTCATTTCTATTTCTGTTTCTTACTGTGCAAAACACCATTACCGGATAAACCTCTACCCTAGACGGTGGCACTGGCGCCCACCTGAAAACACTACAACATGGTCGGAAATCAGTTTGACCTTTTCTGGCGATCTGTCTGCTTACCTTTTCTTCCAACCAAATGACATCAAATTCGTTCGTTTTGATCAAGAATTTTCCAATGAAATGAAATGAAATCTTATGTTCAAAAAGTGGGATTTTGATCCGTATATAACTTCTAGGCACATCTAAATCATGTGGATAAGTACGCAGCATTGATTCAGAAGTCGCCAATCAATCTTGTACAGACGGGTCCCTGTTCAATTTTAATTAGGTCCTCCGGACCAAACGGGAAAGGGAAACTGATGTCAAACTAGTCATCCACAGAGAACTACATGCTAAATGGTTTTGTTTTATTGTGAAATGCTCATTCTTTCGATTCCTGTTCTAGTGTTCTGTATTGCTTGGAAGAGTGGCTACATTGGGGGCATCTTTCTCTTGTCAAACGAGACAATGCGATCGTCTCTTTTTCTATTAGAGGTGGGTACATACCGAGCCCTGAATATTCGCTTTTCAGAATATGCCACACCTGGTCGCTGTCAATATCTTAACTGCTGCTGAGAGCTAAGTGCTCTTTCTCTATTATCTGCAGCCTAAATTATGAGCCTGCACCAATTTTTTTTGCCATCTCATGATCCGATTTCATAGATATTATAATATATATAGATAGTTGTTACTTTTTACATAAGATTTGTACCGAAAAAAAATAATAAATTGACCATAGAGGAAATAATTTGATGGTGACTTCCATCCCATGGTGTTAATGTTTGTGGTCCATTTGGATGACAATTTTTTATTTTAAATGCATTTGCATTAAGAATTTCTCGCTGATATTATGGTATTTAATAAAGTAATACAACTGTGGACGGTAACAACTAACAACTGCATGTTTAACCATGCTTCTAGAAGCTATTCAGAATTCAGTATTCAGGAGACTGGAGACATGACAACCATATTGACAGTAGGAGAGAAGCACCAGTACCTAAGCAGAGCATGTGATTTTCCATTACGGTAAATAGTAAAGTGTTAAAATTGGAATAGTATATTCATTTTTAATACAAAGAGTTGATTACACAAAGCCTTAAACCTCTGATCACATTACACTCGCATTAAAAAATAAACAAATTTCTTCACATTCCACAGATACAAAGTAGCCTTCTCTATAGCATCAGAAACCAGAAAAAAAAAGGAGTAAAAAAAGGAAAAAGAAAATATTAATACAATCTTTATATTCTACCTGGCCAATCTCAGAAATCAGAATACAATTTATATTTACAACACATACTATAAGGGTGCAAACATGTGAATATAAAAAATGCATTATTGGAGACTCATGCTTATATTTTTTATTATCTTAGCGGCCAAACTCTGGGTTGAACGCAATGGATTCATTGTATATCAACTGCTTCATTTGATCTTCTGTCAAAGCTTGCTGCTCAAAGTCGAAGGAGAAAGGCTCAGTACATATCGGTTCATCAGCTATGTCATGCAGCCGTTCCAAGTATGGGTGTGCAAGCGCATCTTCAACTGTATGCAAAATTGTGGACACAATGATCAGAGACAATAATAAAATGCAAACAGATGACACAATTCTTTCCAAATAATTGCAAGTTAAATTTTCTTTAATCTGTTTATGTGTTTCTGGTGAAGGTTGTGATGTCTAATTGTAAATACCTGAAATTCTCTGCAAGGGATTGAAAGTGAGCATTCTTTCAATAAGGTCAATGGCAGTTGGATGAACATGTGGAAATGTAGCAGCAAAGCTCTTTCGTGGGAACTGAGGCAGGTGCCTCATGTACCTTTTCGCATCTTCATTTCTAATAAACCCCATGTCTTCTTCAGTAGGAGTTCCAATAAGCTAACCAAATCCAGCAACAAATATAATTTGTGTTAAACTATGAGATCAATTGACAACTTGATAATAAAATCCTTATAAATCAAATACTACTTAATGGTATTGAGTCAAAGACTGATTGAAATTGGAATCTGTATAGCATTACCACTTGCCATAATACCAGGAACTAAACTAGTATATTTCTGCCTAGTAAGGTACAGTACCAACTTTATTCAATCATGGAACTATGCCCACTTTAGAACTTTTAAGCTTCTATAAACTGTCAACATAACCAATTCACATTCTACATTCCCTCAAGAACCTCATTATGCTGTTAATATATGACCTCTTTGGTAATCCTTACCTCAGTTATCAGACGCATCTGATTCATGTGATCTTTGCCAGGAAACAGTGGTTGGCGATTCATCAACTCCATGAAAATGCACCCGACTGACCACACGTCAATTGCTGCAGTGTAGTCAGTTGAATTCAAAAGCAGCTCTGGGGCCCGGTACCACCTCGTAACCACATACTCTGTCATGATGTCATTCTCGGACGTGGGCCGTGCCAGCCCAAAATCACATATTTTTAGGTCGCAATTCGCATTTAGCAGGAGGTTGCTTGGTTTTAGGTCTCGATGGATGACACGTGCTGAGTGGATGTATTTCAAGCCGCGTAGGATTTGGTACAAGAAGTACTGGAGAAATGAAGAAATTGGTTGGTTATGCAGGAACATGATATTACTTTTCAAATATTTTCATTAAAACTTTGAAATTTTGGTTGTGAAATGGTGAAGAAAACTGAATTGCTATACGGTGTTCAAAAAATATATTTGAAATACCTTTGGGGTATGCAGAAAATGCCTTTAAAGTAACAAAAAGAGAGTAATATTTAAAATTTTCAATTATGTCAATTTAAAGTGATAGAAAGAAAAGGTATCTGATTATTGATTACTTGAATTGATAGGCAATATCTACTACAATAAAAAATATACAAATGCTGAGAAAGTTGAATCACCTGACAGTGTTCTTCAGACAGCTCTTGATTTGATCTGATAATATGATGAAGATCGGTATCCATAAGCTCAGTTGCTATGTATACGTCATGAAATGCTTGTGGGACAGGTGGGGGAACAACGTCTCTTATTCCAATTATCTGTCAACATGACATCAGACACAGACTATTAATTTAAAAGCAGAAACAAAATTTTTATGGAAATAAGAGTTGAATTGGCAAAGCAATAAACAGTTTGTTCAATTATCGAGCTGCTTTTATGTTCAGAGATAAGGAGACCTACAACTAATGAAACTTCACCTACTTATCCTCTCTAATGCTGTAGCCTGTAGATTTTCATAAATTTTTTTGCTGAAATTTTGGACTTATGCATAGCAACCCAAGATTTGACCAATCATCCAGTACTAATTACTAATGCCCCAAATTAAAATAAGAGTAATTCATCCTTTCTCTTAACTTCTGATTTGGCAGTAATTAATCTAATATGATAATGTAAACTCAATCAAGATTGAAGCAATCGCCCAAATTTTTTTTAAGTACTCTTTGGCCTCTGTCTATCTAAAATCAAAATTTGGAAGATAAATATTTACATTTTCATGATCTAAATGCCTGAGAAGCTTGATTTCTCTAAGCGTCCTCTTTGCATCCATGTGATTATCAAAAGCATTCGCAATCTTTTTTATCGCCACCATCTCTCCTGTTTCTGAGTTCATCACTGAACTGCACAAAACAAGCACAAAAAACACAAACCCATAAAATCAAACAAATTCCTTTGGTCTTCTAAAGGGTCAACCGAACAAAAATTTTAAAAAGCAAGAGAAATTGAAGGTGAGATTTTACCAGACAATCCCATAAGCTCCTCTCCCAATCGGCATGATCGGAGGCCGATACTTGGCAGTAATTTCAAACGAATTCCCAAATATATTGTATTGCAAATATCGACCTCCATGTGTTATAATCGGTATGAATTCCATCACTGGAGCAGCATCCATCTCTCAATTCCAATCTCGCAATAAAACCCCAAAAGAGAAATCCCCTTGAACAATTGCAAGAGGGAATCAACTTGAGCTCGTTGTATCTATCCTTCGTAGAGAGAGAGAGAGAGAGAGAGAGAGAGAGAGAGAGAGAGAGAGAAATATAAGAGAGAACGATAGGTAGATGCTGAGATGATATAATTATAAAGTATTAATCCTTCGGAGAAAGATCTAAGAAAGAGAGAGGAAGGGACAATTTTAACACGCGCCAAGAGGGACTGGGATGGTTGATCGGGCGGTCCATATTAACGCCGCCTAAGATCTGACGGTGTAGTCTTGATTTCCGAATTCAACGTTAGATGAATAGATCCATCAAATTGGGCTTTAATCTAAGACAGTCAGGGAAATGGTGCTGTAAGATGGCCCCAACTTGCACTTTTAAAGTTGTAACTGAATGTATTTGACTTTCAATCTTCTATAGTTAGTTCGTGTGCGAACACAATGGTGGTATACTGTATGACGTTGTTCTCATACTAATGATATTTTATTTATTTATTTATTTATCCATCAATGCCACGTCAAATGGTTGGATTTGCCACAGAGAATCCTAATTAAGAATTTTATGTTTGTTATTCTCGGTATTTTTTTTTTTTGTGAATTCATCTTGTTGTTGCCGATTCATAATGAAGAATGTTTTTCTGTACACGGAAATGCAAAAAATGATTAAATGATGCATAATGAAAACTTTCTTTCTGTACACGGGATTCACAAAAAGATAGCAACAATATTTCTGTTTTGGAAATGATTGCACCGGTCATCTAAATCCAATAACTTGGTTTCTAGAAATGATTCATAAGGTCATAGAAAAATTTTGTTACAAGTGATTGAATATTGTAAAAGATTGCAAATAGTACCTCAATATGATTTTATTTTTATAGCATTGAGAGACTTTAAAACATTTATTGATGTGGACGTTTCTGTATTGTTGCTTCATGTTTTTAATGCCTACAAAAATTAATCATGATCTCCCCTGCTTGGGGAGCTTTAGTTAAAAAAAAAATAATAATAATCGGGTGCGTTTGGATAGGTGTGGGAAGAAGAGAAGAAGGGAAGAAGTGGGAAGAAGTATTGGGAAATGTGTAATTTTGTGAAGAGTTTGGATTGTTTATAATTTTTTTTTCTTCTTCCTTCTTCTTCTTCTTTCTTCCAACGATCCAAACGCACCCATCATGATCTTTCTATAATTGGTCATTTGGGTTGTCTTTTTACTAAAAGTTTTACAAAATAAATACGATGAAACAATGAAAAACTCAAAGTTCTCTTTACTTTTTGTTTGCATGCATATCTTTGTTTCCTTAATGTGTGGTAATGATCTTCCGGAGGCAAATTAGGCAATGCATATATCTGTCACCTACAGTTAGTTGGCGTGTTCATTGCATGCAACAATCATTGTCCGTGCAGTGAATAAGGATAGTTCTGAACATTTTAAAAAGATTGTGGGTACCACGGCGTAGATGAAAATCATTACCACCACTCCGTATATGAATATATGATGAGTTGATGACCATGCTAAACTAGCCTTCTCATTCTATTAACCTTTAATCATGTTTATCCTGTCCAGTGGACTTCTTTAATTAGTATAACAGTATACTTTCACTAGGATTATATGTTATAATGACAGCCAAATTAAGATAAATTATATAATATTGATTTAGTTTGTCTGTTAGAAATTCAATTAAGAATCTGTTCATTCAATATAACATTATTTAACAGACAGGATATATATATAATGAACTCCTGTAATCACACCTCTATATGCACACTGTTTTATTTGCATAACGAACGCTTAGACATTAAAAATGAGCACTTACTCTTATAATATGTATCTGTATTATCTATTTTAATTTAGACATAATTTCTTTTAAACCAAGTTGGAATTCATTTTACTTTTAAACAACTGTCTTGAATTTTTAACTCCTAACTAACACACTCGATTTTGCAAAAATGAATACTTGTTTCACAAAATATATACTTCATATTTATAAAATAATAATGTATTGTAGAGTGTTAAGTTAACCGTTCGTTTATATTTAAATTAACTTATGAGATCCCTTAAAGATAACTATAATATTTAGATAAAAAAATTTCACTCTCTTGTTCTAGGCTCCGTTTGGATTCCATTTGGGAAGAAGGAAAAAAAAATAAGAGAATAAATTTATTATAAACAATCCAAACTTTTCACAAAGTTACACACTTCCCAATACTTCTTCCCATATCTTCCCTTCTTCCCACACCTTATCCAAACGGAGCCCTAGTTACTACACATATACGGCAACAAATTTGCACTATACATAAACATTTAGTTGTTGAAAAATGCTTCATTGACAAAAAAAAAGCATAAATAAATAAGAAGTGAAAAAATGACAATTGAGCGGCTTTTTTTTTTTCCTGGCGAAAAGGCTTGTAGGCATAATATTAAATTAACAAAAACTTTGTTACAAGAAGAAGGAGAGCAAATGAGTGCCCACATACTACAATCTATATATTTTAAACTCATCCTCGCAATCCATAATTACTGTTAGCATGAGAGTCTTGGAAACTGAATTTTTCATAGAGTTAATTATTTGCCTTATCTTTAATTTGATGACAAGCATCAATTAAAAGTCTTAATAAAACAATTATCACTGAACAGATGAGCAGATAAATCAAATTAGTATAATCAATCCGAACTAATAAACACCCTCTTTCTAAAGGGGATCAAAACTACATTGTAAGTTCATTGTCCTTGCTAGTACTCAAGTACTTCCAGAACATAAAGCATGGGATTCACAAATATATTTGTAGAAAGATACGATGGTATCAGGGGAGGGATGGCTTGAAATTACTACTTCTATACAATTATGAAGTACCTAGTGGACTAGAGAAGGTCAAAAGATCACAACATTTCCAAGGATGCCAAGATTTTCTGCATATCAATTTCTGAAGGTACAGTCTCACTCGGATATATTCTATGCACCATCTTTACAAAACTAGCGTACTTCTCCAAAAATTCTTTCTGCAATTTAGAAAATTATTGCCTTAGATATATATATATATATATATATATATATATATATATAGAGAGAGAGAGAGAGAGAGAGAGAGAGAGAGAGAGAATGGATTCAATCAAAGCGCTTTGACCGGAGTCTCAGTTAAACCCCGTCGGTTCTCAATTTTGAAAGTTCAAACGACCGATCCGAACCGTCAAATATGATCTCCATATTGAAATCTCCTTGCCGACCAAAATTTTCATTTTTTTGAATTTTTTAAGTATTTTTTTCGGATTTTCAAAAATCGTTAATCTAATTTGTTCTGAACCCTACAAAAATTGCTGTTTTTGAAAATCCGAAAAAAATACTTAAAAAATTCAAAAAAAATGAAAATTTTGGTCGGCAAGGAGATTTCAATATGGAGATCATATTTGACGGTTCGGATCGGTCGTTTGAACTTTCAAAATTGAGATCTGACGGGGTTTAACTGGGACTCCGGTCAAAGCGCTTTGATTGAAGGCTTTCTATATATATTGTATTATATCAGTCCTGTTTATGTCATATGTTTCACAATTTAACCCATGTTTTTGTTGTTAATAGAATTAGGGTGAAATACCTTGCATTTGTCCCACAAAGAAGGAATAAGTTCTTCTACAGTCAAATTCTTTTGCAACTTCTTGTACATGGCACTTTGGGTCTTGTCAAGCTGCATCAAAGATAGGATAATAAAATGGGTGCACTGACTAGCCTAAGCTATAAATGATATGATAAGTCCAATAACTCTTGTCTACAAGTCATGACATACGTTTGATATGGTAGACTTTAAGACTTTACGGAGCTCCCCTTTGGACATTCCAATTTGAAATGGTATCTGCAATAATCCAAAAACTTAATTCATCCAGAGTGCATGAGTGCCAATCAGTCTTCTTTCTATATACAAAAATTGGAAGTACCTCCTCAGGTGGCATTTTACTGATCAATAGTTCCTCAGTTCTTCTCGCAAATTGAAATAATTTCTCGTAGTGCTGCATGGACACATCAATTACATAACATGTATTAATCTGGCACAAAATTAATTACAAGTACAAACACATGATAACTTACTATATAGATGACCATATTGATGTGGCGCAAGCAAGCTTGTTCATAAGCTTCACTAGCTTGATGGTAAAACTTAGCGAGTGTAGGGATGCTATTTGCTAAATCATAAAGACCATTTTGGAATGAAGCGTAGTTTTCAAGAAGCATAATATCAGCATACTTGGGTTCCACTTGAGCTATCTTCTCCAATATCACAAACATTATGCTCACTATTTTGGTGTAAGACAGATCTATCAGATCCCTGGAATTACCATGTACATATTCTTCCAACCGCATTGCAAGTTGAGAAAACCTTGCAAATCATGCAGGAAATCCATCAATTGTTAACATATTGATAGAAAAGAATTATGATAATGCCAGAACTAAATATTATCTCTTTCAAATGAAAAGATACAACAGATAAAAGCTTAGATTGTAATAAGATATATATATATATATATATATATATATATATATATATATATAAACCTCGGAATGTAGGCAAGAACTCCAAACGTTCTAGCAGTCTTCTCGTACTTCTCAACTTGAAAACATGCATCATCAACAAACTGCAACAACCATTACGCAAAATTACCTACATTAGTTCCTGTAGCTCTTCACAAATCACAATATTCAGATAACATCCCGCTAAAGGTATTCAGGAAGAAAATGCAGCCATACCACATTAAAATATGAATTAATTCTGCTCTCCAAATCGCCAAGCAAAATGTGCACAAACGCAGCATTCTCAGCCTTTTGGCCAGATAGATAACGATCAGTGATCCCATACATTGTTATGCAACACCACACATCAGTATTTGCTGCCCAATCAATAATTGCAAAGAAATCGTCCTACATTACCATGTTGAAGGTAATAAGTTGTCTGTGTTCATTAAATTTTCATAAGCTAACTTTTCATCAAAATATAGGAGAATGAATGATCAAACATATAAAATGACTCTCTTTACGTAACTAATGGAAAATTATACATTACCTGGATTCCTTTTAACATATTATTTAGGCAGTCATTAAGCATTGCCATCTCAATTGCATTACTAGCAGTACCTACATTGCAACAAATGAATTTAATTTTCAAGAAAATTTAATTATATAACAATTTATTTGGTATAATCATTGGAAAATAAAGACTCCTATATTGGGCAATCATTACCTGAAGTACGGGAAACAGAAGAAGTACGGCCAGACGAGGTACTTTCAGCATCATCAGATGATTCAGAAGAACTTTCAAAACACATTAAATGTGAAAAGAAAGAGCTCTACATACATAGATTCATTATTAAAACATTGAGATTTGCAATAGGTATAATACGAAATGTAACTTATGTACAGTTCATAGATTGTTAAATGGATGGAGTAAAACTAGAAAGTGGACCTCATCTACAAGGAGAGGAATAAAAACATTGATAAGCTTTGCATATGCTTCAGAAACTGCCTTGCTGTCAGCATAGCTTCCCATCTGAATTGGTAAGGGCCCTTCTAGTGGTATTCCACTATTCCTTGTAACCTTTATACTACCACATAGCTCATTTGCAAAGGTGCTAACCTAACAAGCACATAAAGCAACAGAATATTACTTATTTTGGTCGTTGCATTTACATATATTACAGAGAAGTCAAAGCATTTTATGAAAAATGTGAAGAATTATTGTACCTCTTTTCGAAGAAGTTGGTTAAGAGATTGACAGTATGACATTCTCAATGGACCCATGCAATTCTTGTCGAGACTCTGAAAAATGTACCTTAACTGATTTATCTTTTATTATAAATACATATATATCATAACTACAAATTACGATTATTACCTTGATGTGCTGGAGAAGGCGTGCATAAACCCTGCACTTGTACCTAAGTTCAGAATGGTCCGGCCTTTTTATCTGTCCTTTCTATTAAAAAAGTATTGAAAAGATTAATTATAGATGTACATATGTATTAAGCATTTTATGTTCGAAAGCATGCTATGGTTTATTGGTTTAATACTTCAAAAACACCACCTGAGAAAAGTTGTTCTGATCATTTATCATATTGTCGATCAAAGTAGGAAAGTATTGAGTAAGAAATTCTGATGCTCTACGAACAAAAGTGCACCTCAATAGAATAAACTCTGCACGTTTCTCCCTGACCTGTTGAGATTTTAATATTTGATAATCAAAACAAAATCAATGCTAACTAAGCTAGAAATTAAATTATTGGCAAAGGAACCATCTCAACAAAGCATGCTAGAAGTTGTAGTATTGATCAATAAGAGGTATTTAGACGGGAGAAATTTAAACACACTGCTCGCATTTTCGCATATGAGGGGTCCAAGTTGGGCAATTCAAGATCTCGGATGGCACTTGTCAACCATTCACATGCTTCAATGTTCTTTGACATGTTATCCTCATCGAAAGATCCAACAGTCAGAGCTGATTCATGCTGAAATTTAATAACTAATCAATCAAGTGCTCCAAAAATATATGTCATTTTGTTGACAATTTTGATGAAAGAAAATGAGTGCAAATAAATTTATGAAACCTCAGTAGGAATTTGCATGTGCTCAAGAAGATTATCGAGTTCCTGAACAAGTGCTTTATTATTTTCAGATTGGAACTCTAGCTTATTGTTGCGATACTCTATCTGCATGGCAATTAATTAAGGTAAGAATCTTTAAAAATTACTGACCAAATTTGTAGGAAATTGGAAATATAAGACAGAATTTGGAGTAGACTTAGGGAGAACGAAGTCAATTTCAATGATCATGCTTTGTTTTTCTTTTCAAAGATTTATTTCTGATAAAAAACTGTCATGTTAATGATAAAATATAAACAGATCATTGTGAGAAGATAAAAAGAAAAGCACAGATTCAATGTCCTCTCTCATATGCCTAAGCTTGACATTGAAAATAGCAAGCCACTCATCCATGTCTTCCATACAAATGGTAGCTACCTCTAGACCTCGTAGCACCTGCAATCCCAACACCATTTCAATTCTCATACTGTAGAGCATATGAAAGGAAAAAAAGAATGTAATGCATAGGATGTCTAGAAACCTCATCTACAACAGATTCAGTCTCTAGTATAGCATGAACATTTGCTGATTCCAAGGCCAAAAGTTCACGCTTTATTCTTTCAGAAAATGCCTCAGCATCACCAAAACCCAGAAGATACCTACACCAAAATTTATTCTAGCAATAAGAAAATTTTGTTCATACAGAGTGCTCACACAGTGTCAATATTTGTTATAAATATCCAAAATTTTCTTTGTTCACTGTTTCTTAATTTTATTTTCTGATTTTTTTCCTCCCGTAAGAGGCCCTTAGGCACAACACACGCCACACATTTCTAAGCAGGAGTCGATCTGGTCCCCTCTGCAGGGAACTAACACCATCACCAATTGCAATGATGAGAGATGTCTGTTATTGTTATTTGTCTATTTTTTTGAAATATTGTATACTACCAGTTGGAATCATTAAAAAGAGCATAATAATTGCATTTTTTGGAGACTGCAGCCATGAATTTAGTTAGTAGATGCTTAACCTCTTGTCTTAGGTAAAAGGACATCTCTCATCATTGGGTGCTGATAGGTAATCACTAGGTGTTGAACCATTGGTATGGGTTACTAAATCTAATTGTTTGTGTTAAATGAGTGCATATTCATTAAACCTTATGTATATTAAAGCCATTTTGGATATAATCCCATGAGGGTCATTGCTATTGTTGGAGTTGATATTCTATAATATATCTAAAGTTCTTTACATAAAAAAAACATGAAACACAGCATGCAAAAACTCAAAAATTGTTATGATGACAAAGTGAAAAGCCATAAGAACAAATATAGGAGGAGGGGCGGCATACGTGCCAAGAAGAGCTTCCATGTCTTCCTCTTCAGCTTGAAAAACAAGGTCACGTTCGATCGTACCTTCTGATTCAATCTCTGTTACAGTATCAGGTAAGAGAACAGGACCATGACCATCAGGAGTAACTTCCTGTTTTGACTTGACCACTGTGTGTTCCTACAGTATATGGCCATATTATACTTAAAAGTTAATTTATGAATTTAAAACATTATTTTCAGAGACTTCCAATATAAATGTTTTATATTCATTGTTTTCCCTTTCATTTAAAGTTTAACAAGACTTTTCAATTGGGAACGATTCAATTTTTTTTTTAAGATAAATTGGAGGTCTATTTATTTTGAAGATAAATTGGAGGTCTAAGTCACCCAACTTATTTTTAAATTAAATGTCTATGAAAGACCCTTCAGCCGGGTTTCGAAGCTGCAATCTTTCACTTAAGGAGTCAAAGTGCATTGCTCTTTGCCACTAGACCAAGAGCTGGTTCTCGGGAACGATTCAATTTGAAAAGAAAAAAAATTAATGCTTAATTTTTTTGAGAAACGAGTTCTACTTTAGCACAATATAGAAGTACCTTAGCCCAAAGAGCCATCTCCACTATATCCATACCAACAACTTTCGGTAGACTTCCTAATACATCCTTGCACAAGTTCAATATGCAATAGATTACTCGGTTCCTGTAATTAAGAAGTTGTGTCACGTTTCGTCTTAGAAAAACTTAAAAGCATTAATGTGTAAGAAGTACTGGTCTAGTTAGTGTACATGTCCTCTTTGTTGCGCATTGTCCACTGTGGAGGTGCAACACTTTGGCTTCTGAGGTTATCAAAGCCCTAAACAAAATCATAGAAATTAGGTATATTTCATTGTTCATATAATATATAATATATAATTATATAATAATGGAGAACTAGATACTAAAACAAAGAACTACCAGCATAAATGTGCAGCCGCTGGCATCACTCTGCATAACCTCCACTTTTGAAAGATGCTTTAGTTTGTATATTTTTGCAGGCTAAATATGAAAATGAAAACAAACATTATTTAATAAGTACCAAATATTATATCAATACCTTCTTTGAAGAGTTAATTACCTCGAGAACGCCACCATGAGAGTACTTGAGAACTCGCAAGAAAGCTTTGGTCTTTTGTCCTTTGGATTTGGCTGCATTGCAGACATGCATTCGCATTGCATCAAGAAATGTATCATATCATAACATAACAAAATGAGAAGGGATCGGAAGAATTGGGAAAGAAGAACAAACTGGAGATGGCGAGGACACGAGGTTTGGCCATGTGACGTCCGAGCTTGGCGGATTTTCCCCAGACTGCGCGGCTCTTGGCAACTCTGATGCAGAGCACCACCTTTTGCTTCCCACCACCTGATCCGTCAATGGCAGCCTCGCATTGCCTCTTTAGCTCCATGTCATCGGCGCTTGACCTCGCCATTGTGTTCTGACACAAGGATTGTTCTTTGCAATTGCCAAATTGCAGTTGATTAATTGGAAATCCAACTTATGTATTAAATGTTTAGTGTGAAATGTAAAATAAAATAAAATCAATTTAATTGAAGAATGCAAAGAGAAAACAAATTTCAGAGAGACTGAGGTGATCTTTTGATGTGGCCTTAAATGAACCGATTTGTTAAAATTTGCTTAGATCTTCTGCTTTGCTAAAATTAGTTTTTTTTTTTTTTTTTATTAAAGGCCCCTTGGGCAGCTTTGCTAAAATTAGTTGCGCGAGTTAATTTGTTTCCCGCCTCAGAAGATCGATGAGAAGTACGAGATTTTTAAATTTGCAACAAGAAATCAATCAATCAAACAATAAACAATATTGACGACTTGGGGTTTGTTTCCTGCGTGGTTCGTGAGCCACAATTTATTATTTTTCTTTAATTTGACTCGACGAAAGATTTGACCAGAGGATTTCATTATATTAATTGCGGTTTTTGCACGCGAGGGTGCGTCCGTATCATGTGCATATTTTTCGTTGAGTTTCATTAGATGATACTTGTCAGATTTGCTCGTTGTAAGAGTATAATTAGTTCAAACCTTTTCTAATTGACAAATTTGAAATAGATTAATATTTTCAACTCAGATTAATTATCGATGTATATTAAAAAACCACCCAATAATTTCTGGATTAACGCCGAACCCATATCTATGGGCCCGTTTGGATGCAAGAAGAAGAAGGAGGAAGAAGGAAGAGGGAAAAAAAAAAATTATAAACAATTCAAACTCTTCACAAAGTTACACACTTTCCAATACTTCTTCTCACTTCTTTCTTTCTTCCCTTCTTCTCATACCTATCCAAACGGAGCCTATAGTGGGCTATCGCCAACTCAACAAGTCCATGTTAGACCCCACTAGGGATCAATTCAGTAAAATAATTAAGGCTACTTAATATCCATATTTACGAAATTTAGTAGCTTATAATTTGGTCTTATAGTTTTATTTTACTCATCCTTATACGATTTAGCTTTAGTTAGTTGATTTTATTTGTTTATAAAGTAGCTTTAAAATAATTAAAAAAAATCAGTATTACGTGTAATTTTACTATTTGTTATCGCTTTATCTTTTTTGCCGTTCTTTTTAGAGTAAAATTTTGTTTGTCACCACTGTTAGAAAGTGTGCTAATTTTCATTTTTATACTAATTACCAATTAATTAACCAAGCAAACATAGCACACACAAGATCTAGTACACAAGCTATTCAAACACACGAGAAAAAGGGGAAATCGATACCTCCCGCGAAATCGTATTCGCGGGGCTCGATCCTACGGCATGGGAATCGATGGGGTGCTCTCCTTCGCCTCCTATTCGCGGCGCCTCGAGTCCACTATGGTATTAATCAAGTTCTTCTCAATTCGTGCTAGCGAAGAGAAGAACGAGTCTAATCCCAAGCGTTCCCTTTCTTCAACCAACGAACCAATCGATTTGTGGGAGAATGGGATGCTCAACACATGAGCTAGAGTGGAGAGGAGAGAGGGGGGGCGGCGCACCACAAAGGGGGGGCCATGGTGGCGGCTAGAGAGAGGGGAGAGAGAAGAGAGCAAAAGGAGCCACCATATGGTGCCTTATATAGCCTCTTAACCCTAGATAGAAGTTCACACTATTTACAAGTGTGCCACTCCCACCTACCACCATGCTAGGCCGGCCTACTAGTGGGCTTCCTTGGCCCACTAGTCCATCTCCTATTTGGTCCCTTAATTCTATTAATTAAAGGCCCACTCAAAGCTATTCAATTTGGACATTTAATTTACAAATAAATTAAAGCCCAAATGACTTAAATAAATTAAGTGTGTTGTTTATAAATAATTATTAACTTAATAATAATTATTTAGAGATTAGACAATGCATTAATTTATTTCTATATGATCCATTTGACTTAATTAATTATAACGGTCTATAACGCTATTTAATTAATTAATCAATCTATCATATTTTGCAATACTCAATATTGCAAATAAATAAATAATGCACGTATGATTAAATACCAATTTTGTGTGACCCTTTGAGGATTTATGCTATGTTGGACATGGAATTAAATCGCTATTTAATTCCAATAATCATAAGCGGTATCTAGCAACACGTTATGACTCCCAATTCGCATAAATAGTGTACTGCTACAGTATTTAAATCCTGCATAAGAGAATATATGTATTTCCCTATTTTGATTCTTATGTCACACGATATCATCGTATAATCCAAGATAGGAATGTGTCATTCTTGCAGATTATACGTTTCTTGATCTAGAGATAATTGTATAAAGTTGCATGCAAACAATCTATCTCCATCAAGGGGCCCAAACAGATATCGTCACTCACTAAGTGAATTAATGAGGGACATACGGTTTTCTTGATGATTAACTTTTCCCCGCACAATTCAAGAGAACATAAATAAAGTCCGTATAGCAGCCCTTATCGGGAATCAGCGGTAGACAGTATTTATTGAACCTATCCTCATGTGGAAAAGATAAACATCTCAAACTTAGAACCAAAATCACAACGAAATAAACAATGACACATAACACAATCCATATGTTTATTTCGATGGGTCAAGTCCTGTGCTATGTTCCATAACATACACATATGCAACTAAGTTGGTAACTCTTTACCTATGATTAGTAGAACTTAATCATCACTTAACTTGCATACTAATCTTTTATGATAATTAATGTTCCTTGTTAATTATCAAGATTATGGACCGTTTAGATTTATTATTGTCATTCTAAAGAATGATCAACAGAGATCTACAATTCAGATCCTCAACCTGAATGATCTGTCAATAATAAACCTAGGAACAGATGATAAAATCTCATCCAAAACATAAACTAATAATTAAGTCATTAAATTATTGACTTCTAGGACATAACTCTAACAATCTCCCACTTGGCCTAGAGTCAATCAGTAGTGACTTCTAGCCAACGAAGAATTGAGAACAATGTCATATATCTACATATATACATGTCTCGGACCTCAAAATAAATAATACGCTTATAGCTAGTTACTCATACGTCCACCACGTATGGATGCATAACTGCATCTCGTATACTGCTCAAGGTAGAGGTCGTGCTAGAGTGTTCGCTGTGTTCGCGAACCTATCCAAAAATTGTTTGACCATATATATATATATATACTCCTATATATATTCTTGATCACCATCATATGATATCAAGTGATATCGTTATAGATCATATTTGAATCTCCAATGTAACATTGGGCTCTTAGGAGTAAGTTATGGTTCGAGATGCTTAGAACCATAATAACTCAACTAAGAAATCGAACCGAAATAAACTTCTTTTATTGCTTCACAAGTTGCTATGTATTTTGCTTTGGTGACGGAAACGGTTGTAATATTCCATTTAGAACACCTTCTAAATTTACAACACCACCTTTTAGCAAAATACGTAGTTCAACTGTGATTATATCAATCTTTCGAAAAATAGCACTAGTGTAATCAATTTATACGAGGTCTATTTCATCTTAAAAGATGAAACATTATATCACTCTTTCTCATAAGGTACTCGAGGATATCCTTGACTATCGTCCTAATGTGTCTCTCTTGTATCCATTCGACAACTGTTTGTCATATCTTTTGGATACTACACATTGGGGCATATGCATAAATATGGCGTACACAATGAAACTCATAATGAAGGAATGCTTGAACTATTTCATGCACTTTCTCGAATCGAGTTGCAATAGACCGAGTTAAAACACTCAAGTCATGCCATGTGACGTATAGTTAGACATCCTTTCTTGGAGTGTAACTTTCGTGTTTCTAGAACAATTCGTCAATATATGCATATTTGCTCAAACCTAACATCCATCATAATCTATCTTTATAGATTTTGTTTCCTAGGATTAGGTGATTTCGCCCAAGTTCTCATTTGAGAAAGCATTCTCCAAAGAGATCTTGACAATATTCATTTTCTTAATGTTATTCCCAATTAATGAATTGTTATCTTGAACAATACAAGTAATACAATTATGCTCCCACTGAATATCTTGTTTATACAAGATACTTTTGACGAAGTTCAACTCCTTGACTTCATTGTCAAAACTTTTATTCCAATCTCCACAACACTTGCTTTAATCCATTTATGGATCCTTGAAGCATGCGTATGTTTTTAGCAATACATAAACCTCGATTTGTGTCAAATGCACAACATCATCCTTCATTCATACGAAGAAGGCGGTTTTATGTGTTTTTCCATATATCAATATATATGAAATACAACTATTGCTAGAATGATCTTTATTTGACTTTTACATAGCCACAAGCAAGAGGTTGTGCTTTGTACGTAGTCAACTAGTCATCGACTTAGACATAGCTACAAGCGAGAAGCCGCGCTTTGTACATAGTCGATTTGTTATCCATGTCGATCTTTCCTTTTGAAGATCTAAAACGTTCTTGATGGATTGCTCCTTCATGAACGTCAACCAAGGTCTATACCTTGTTGTTATACATGGATTTTATTTAAAGATCATATGAATTCGAACCATATATGTGGAATCGGATCGTTCCATCGTTTTTCTTGTTTATCAACGGATTCTCATGCTGAGTTTGAGAATGTCGTGAAGCCAATGCACCAAACGGCTAAGGCAATCAACTCTCGTTGATCTTTTGTAGGATTGGTACTTGAGGTTCATGAACTTCTTCTACAACGATTTGTCGAACGAGTTCTTGACTCCTCATATATTCCATGAGTTTCTCGACATCATCATCAACTCGTGATATGGTTGAGTCCTCATTGGAAGGAGCGTACTATTAAACTTCTTTTCAAAACAACTTGTGAATGAAGTTCCGCTCAACTCCCACTAAGCACCATGTATGGAGTGACAAGTTTCCCATAAGAGTACTTCTTGTAGTGACGCATAAACTCCTTTAATGCTCACTTTACTCCCACTACTTCTTCTTGAGAGTTTCAATTCATCAAGACTACATTATGATTAGCAACAACTACTTTGTTCTTATCATATTCGTGGAAGTAGTGCCTTTTAATATAAAGCATCCTACAAATATTAAGTGTCTTATTTGGGTACAAGCTTATCAACAATCTTGAAATAAGCTTATCAACACCAAATCTTAAGAAGCATTATACTTAGAGATCAAAATCTCATAAGATATCTTCTTCAATAGACTTCGATGGAACACCATTCAGTGTAAACAATATTGTCCTCAAACATAATTCCCTAATACGAGTCGAATAAGTCAATTTGATTTATTATCGATCGAACTATACAAAATATTGTTCGATACCTCCATTCTTGGACACATTATTCCATAATGTTCCTCATGGAGTGAGTCATGAAACTATTTTCATACTCTTTAGATAATACTTCAAATCATATGACTTAACTACTTATTTACCACGATTAATTGTAAGACTTTTCTTTTTCCTTGAACGGTCTTTTTAACTTCACACTTGAACTCCTTTGAACTAGTCAAAAGGTTCATACTTATACCTTATCAAATGGATATGTTAATATCTACAATGATCGTTGGTTAAGTAGTAAAGTATCAATAACCTTTCATCGCACAAGTACTTATTGGTCTTTATACATCGATATGTAAAAAGTCCTAATAAAGTCACTTGTCCTTAAACCTTTGTAGGTTAAAGGCGCTTTTGTCATTTAATAAACATGATTCGCATATCAATCGATTTGAAATCGAATTGAATTACAAGCTCTACGTTACGGAGACTCTCGTAATGCGATTCTTGTTTATGTATGTGACTAAGCGGTTATATATAACATGAAAGTCAAATACTTTATGTCAAGTCTTACGCATCCTATTTGTCATTCATAACTTGTTTATCTATTTCAAGCAAATTCCATCAAGATGCATGAAATCATATAAACAAATTCATAATAAAAGAACTTGTCTTTTATTAAACATAGTTATCTATCATCAAATATGAAATGGAGACGCTATGAGAGGTTTTAGAATTAAGGTATGCAACCTTCAATTCCTAAACAAACTCTTAATAAAGATAACTCTACGTATTCAATGGTAATGACTTAAATGAATAAGTCATCTCCTATACGGAGTTTACTTTATATCTCTCGAACATTCTCTTATTCTTCATTGCCAACACATTTCGTTAAATGCGAGCATATGAACTAGTATCAAGTTACTAGTGTAAATTAGAGATAGTGAGATAGTTTGAACGACAAATACACTTTAGGATTAGAATATTTCTAATCGTCACAATCATGGTACTTCGGACAACCTTTCAAATGCCTCCCATAAAACGGCAAATGAAACATCTCATGTGACACATGGTCATCAATGAGAGTCTCGAAATTTCAACTCATACATTGGTGAAGTATTTCTTGAATACTTAACCAATTACCTTTTTCACCAACAAGTGTGCGTAAAAGGTAACGCCATATCCTTTAATACTAGAAAGAGATCGTATGACAATATCAACAATCCTTGATATCGGAGATTAATATCTCTAGTCATCAATTAGCTACTTCAATCTTTCGATTTGTGAGCCAATGAAACATTCATATAATTTCTTTTTAAAAGAATAATCTCTTGGTCAACTCATATTCTTTATACTCAATCATAAATGATGGAGTTAATATCTACTTTCTCCAAGAACACTTTCTTGAGTAAGCGGATGAGAACGTACGAGTTAATTTTAGTCCATATGAATTCGCTAATTCAAAGGTCTAGAAATTTCAAATGAGGATATTAAGCATACGCTTTATTGAATAACTTTTCGCCAAAAGTCAATCAATCATCGCGTTGCTACGTTCGGGTAGTTTGAGGAAAGTTTTGGGAATTGACATACTCAAATTTCTCTTCACTAAGATCGTGTCTTAGGAATCGGTATTACTTCTTTAAGTGAATACTTTTAGAAACGAGTTTGTTAATTTTCAAAGATTGATCGCAACAAAATTAACAATTTAAACATCTATAACAAAATCAATTTACGGTCATTTAGTTTATGCAATTGTTTTATTTATAACAAATAAAACTCCCACTATATTTATTTAATGTCCCTAATATAGTAGGTTTTCCAAGATCCCTATTTTCGTTGAGATGGTGCTAGCGTCGGCGTGACACCAAAACAACTAGATAAGGTAGGTTCTCCAACCAATCATTCCATATGATTCTTGGTTTGTGAAATATCACATGTATATCCACAAACTTTGCCCCGATGTCCAATCCGATTAGAAAACATCGTTAAGTAACCTTTCTCTATTTGCTCCTAGTAAATCCGATTTACACCCCGACACGGATGATGGAACACGATGTCCCGCGTCGGCGAGAATGCATCAATGAACGATCATACACGTTAGAAGGGGATAGAGAGAAGGAGGGCGATTTAACTTAATCATGTTTTGTTTGGGACAATCAATTAAGTGACACTTGTATGGTGGTCATGTAAGCATACACCCATACCTAGCCTATGACAATTCATAGCAATCACAAGCAATCACATATAAGCATCTCATAGTTGTGGGTTTGTATGGCTCCCGCTTGCATTAGTTTCGCCACATCGTCCATGGAGCAAAACTAATCTAATCCTTGCCCTCCCACTAAATTCTATAAGGATCTAAATCCTATATAAAATAAAGGTGCAAAATACATGTGAAAACATCCTATTCCCATCCTAGCCTTAGGGGCATGCAAGCCTCACAAGTTACATTAAAATTAATCAACAAATTAATTAATTAATGGCACCAAAGGCCGCATTACAAACATTCACACATGCATTCATTTACAACCACAAGGCATTGAGTCTTGAGCCATACTAAACCCACTATCCACCTACAAAACAAAGTTAGCACATACAAGAACTTTGTTTCCAATTAACGATTTTCAAGCATCTTTGCGTATCGTTTGCTATAAGTAAATTCCGTGTATAAATCCTCAATTTTAAACAACCAAACTTGTTTAAATTCATTTAGAAAGTTCTTTCAACATCCCATAACAGAAAGGAGATCAAACAAGGAGTTTTCTAATTAATTTCAACTAGTTTGAATACTTAGAAAAACAGTAATTTACCAAAAACGTAACTAATGGAATCCAACAAAAACAACAGTTTTCGGTCTCCAAAAATTCTCAAATAAATTACTTAAGCTCCTTATCATAGTTGTGATTACCAGTAAAAATTTCAAGAAGAGATCTTAAACCATCTGGGAGAATCAAAAATGACAAATCTCTTACAAGTGCACGAAACACCGTTATGAGATTTTCAGCTTATCCTCTCAACCATTTGGTCTGTTAGACCACCTTCTATCCAGTTTTTATATATACAATATACATAGAAAAACTTGTTTAGACTACAGGCTATCCATTCATGAAAAGAAAACAACCAAGTTCAGTTCAATAATATTAAGTTACAGCCTAAACAATCAACAAATTCTGTACTGGAACAGACTGTCAATCGAAAGGTTTTAACCTAGTTGAAGGTCCAAACATCCACGAAAAATTATGAAATTAATTTTCCTGGAATCCTAACTCAAAATAGACCAACTCCATTTAAACAGAATTTTTAAAGGAGTTCTCAGTTGGTACAGTTTATTAGAACAATCGATTTGCTCAACAAACTGGATCTGACAAGATCTTCCTTTTCATACTTGAAAACCCACTAATTAATCCGAGTCATGCAACAATTTATACATGCTCAGAAAGAGCATCAAGTCCTCTTTATTTCTAGCCATAGAACACTGGTACTTATATTCAAAATATAAATCTTTCAAGCCATTCAAACAGGACAGTGCAAGCAAAAACTGGTTCTGCGCACTGTCGCCGTTTTATTCACAGTAAATCCATACTAATTCAGAAAAATGTGAATCCAACGACAAAAGAATCACAATCCACAGATCTACAACTTTCATGTATATGGAAAGATCTTCCAGAGAACTTATCATATCCAAAAACGCGAAATAACACAGAAAATACCATTTCCAGACAGCAAACAAACGCATCATCTCTACTAATCCATTAATTAGCCAATTTCTCTTAATTAAGTGTTAAAATAGCTTAAGTACGACCATGTGCTCTGATACCACTGTTAGAAAGTGTGCTAATTTTCATTTTTATGCTAATTACCAATTAATTAACCAAGCAAACATAGCACACACAAGATCTAGTACACAAGCTATTCAAACACACGAGAAAAAGGGGAAATCGATACCTCCCGCGAAATCGTATTCGCGGGGCTCGATCCTACGGCATGGGAATCGATGGGGTGCTCTCCTTCGCCTCCTATTCGCGGCGCCTCGAGTCCACTATGGTATTAATCAAGTTCTTCTCAATTCGTGCTAGCGAAGAGAAGAACGAGTCTAATCCCAAGCGTTCCCTTTCTTCAACCAACGAACCAATCGATTTGTGGGAGAATGGGATGCTCAACACATGAGCTAGAGTGGAGAGGAGAGAGGGGGGGCGGCGCACCACAAAGGGGGGGCCATGGTGGCGGCTAGAGAGAGGGGAGAGAGAAGAGAGCAAAAGGAGCCACCATATGGTGCCTTATATAGCCTCTTAACCCTAGATAGAAGTTCACACTATTTACAAGTGTGCCACTCCCACCTACCACCATGCTAGGCCGGCCTACTAGTGGGCTTCCTTGGCCCACTAGTCCATCTCCTATTTGGTCCCTTAATTCTATTAATTAAAGGCCCACTCAAAGCTATTCAATTTGGACATTTAATTTACAAATAAATTAAAGCCCAAATGACTTAAATAAATTAAGTGTGTTGTTTATAAATAATTATTAACTTAATAATAATTATTAACTTAATAATAATTATTTAGAGATTAGACAATGCATTAATTTATTTCTATATGATCCATTTGACTTAATTAATTATAACGGTCTATAACGCTATTTAATTAATTAATCAATCTATCATATTTTGCAATACTCAATATTGCAAATAAATAAATAATGCACGTATGATTAAATACCAATTTTGTGTGACCCTTTGAGGATTTATGCTATGTTGGACATGGAATTAAATCGCTATTTAATTCCAATAATCATAAGCGGTATCTAGCAACACGTTATGACTCCCAATTCGCATAAATAGTGTACTGCTACAGTATTTAAATCCTGCATAAGAGAATATATGTATTTCCCTATTTTGATTCTTATGTCACACGATATCATCGTATAATCCAAGATAGGAATGTGTCATTCTTGCAGATTATACGTTTCTTGATCTAGAGATAATTGTATAAAGTTGCATGCAAACAATCTATCTCCATCAAGGGGCCCAAACAGATATCGTCACTCACTAAGTGAATTAATGAGGGACATACGGTTTTCTTGATGATTAACTTTTCCCCGCACAATTCAAGAGAACATAAATAAAGTCCGTATAGCAGCCCTTATCGGGAATCAGCGGTAGACAGTATTTATTGAACCTATCCTCATGTGGAAAAGATAAACATCTCAAACTTAGAACCAAAATCACAACGAAATAAACAATGACACATAACACAATCCATATGTTTATTTCGATGGGTCAAGTCCTGTGCTATGTTCCATAACATACACATATGCAACTAAGTTGGTAACTCTTTACCTATGATTAGTAGAACTTAATCATCACTTAACTTGCATACTAATCTTTTATGATAATTAATGTTCCTTGTTAATTATCAAGATTATGGACCGTTTAGATTTATTATTGTCATTCTAAAGAATGATCAACAGAGATCTACAATTCAGATCCTCAACCTGAATGATCTGTCAATAATAAACATAGGAACAGATGATAAAATCTCATCCAAAACATAAACTAATAATTAAGTCATTAAATTATTGACTTCTAGGACATAACTCTAACAACCACAAGGTCCACAACACCTTTATTGTCATTTTATTAGTTCATGCTGACTAAGGCTTTGACTTTACAATAAAATAAATTAGGTTTCACTCGGACCGAACGACGACTTGCTCACCTCTTCATTTAATTTTTTTATGTACCTTTTTGAAAAAAAAAACTATATTATTGACGTACCTGAAATATCTGTTCCTTTTATTTTTTTATTATTATTTTTTTGGGGGGGGTGTTGAAATGGTCTGTACCATAAAACAAGGCAAAGACCACTTGAAACAAATGAGACTCTTGACCACCGATGCCAACGACTCAACCACATCCACATGGAGCACTTCACCTCTTGTTGTTGGTTTATGTAGAAATTTGACTTCAGCTTAGTCCACGAACACACTAGGGGTCGAACTTGTTATTTTCTTATCTTTTACATCACTCTCGCTACGTGTCATGTTGTATTTCATTTTCACATCAAAAAAAGTTTGACCGAGATATGAGTATCCTCTCCATTTTTAACATACTCGAGAGTTCAATTTGCCCACAGGAAATATATATTGTAATAGGCGCTGGTAAGTGCAATCAGATCTGAATATTATTTACTTCTTTATATGTATTAGATATTTTTTATATTCGTTATTTCCTTTATAATTATTTAGTTACTCCCAAACAATTATAATATTTAATATTATTTTTATTATTTTAATTAAATTTTGAAAGTTTGTGACTTAGATCGGTTTCTCAGAATCCGATCTAATCACATCTAATATTTTAGAATTTTTATTTAATATTTTATTTATTACTTTAATAAATTTTTAAAAGCATGAGTTTAGATTGGTTTCTCAGAACCCTATCTAAGCTTGGATCGAGTTCCGGGCATTCGATCCAAGTGATTTTTTAGATTGTTTTCCCGGAATTCGATCCTACAACATCATTTTTAATTTTTTTTTCAATTATAATCAAAATTGCGATGAAAGTAAAACTAGTATTATTTTTTTTCGGTTCCTATTGCAATTGACCGGATTGTCATTTAAATTACTAGCTGACACGGCCCAAAATTTGATCCAGCCTAGAATCTGATTGGGCCGAAATTTTGTTATTTAAAAATAATATTGTGGACTCCTCTGCATTGAAAAAAATTTTGGTGGCTGCTTTCAAAGTAAGAGCAGTAAACTGTCCAAAATAAGGTCATCGACCAACTAATCCTTCGCTTGAAAGTTTGCTTTTATATTTTAATTGAAGATGTTGATAGGTCAGTAGACCAATGCAAACAGCAAACCTATTTCATCCATCTTGCATGAAGTAAGATTTAATGCGCGGTGAAGAACAATTTGTCCATAAATCCTTGTGTTTTTGGTGTTTCATGAACAAGGAGACCTGATAACCAATGCTTACTAATTCAAGCAAATTTTAGGCCCTAAAGCAGTAATTTAACCAAACAATCATAACTAGGCACCTCAATTGGAAATTGATGTTTCACAACTAAAAATATGACTTAACCATAACAAAAGTCTGACGAGTTTTACAGAAATTTTATTCCATAGACAATTCAAGGACACTTCATTCCATACCTAAAATTTAAGGCGGAGTCTGTGACTCAAGCCGACCCCAATTGTGCTAACCCCAATTGAGCAGAAAAAAAAAAAAAAACAACTGAAATAACCTATTTCTTACATATTTCCTTTGACATGTGAAAGAAATTTAAGGACATCGATACTGAAATGATGCTGAGTTTCTGATACTAAACCAATTATTTTATTTTTTTCAATTCACATACCAGCTCCAAATATCTCAATAATATGGACACTTTGCACTCAATTAAGCATCTCTCCGGAGCCATATATTTTAAATATGCACTTTCTTTGAATTAATGATCATTAATAATTACTCATCTGCTGAATAACTGAAACGTCTCTTTCTAAAACGATTTCTTTATATGCAAGTCATAATTGTCTTGCGGGCTGGCCCACCTCTTCCAATTTTATTAAATTCTTACAATAAAAAAAAGAAGCCGCCATATCTGATTTAAATAAACAGCTAGGCAGCTAACCGAACTTTAATTGCTTTGTTTGAAAAATGGAAGAACATAAAATACGAAAAGATATACGTGGACGGTGACATGACACAGCTTGACTTGACTTTGTTGAATGCAATAAGGATGGAATCATGGAATGGAAGTCTGGAGCTAGAGGGAGCTAGCCAGCTTTGTTGGACATATATATATTTGCTAGTAATGAAGGTGCGATGCTTCTTCCAGCTTCTCTTTCTGATTATCTGGTCCCGGTATCAGTTTATCATTCTAATAAGTTGATTTGGGGTTAATCACAATCACATGTTATTATTGGGGTAAACAGTACAATTACGGTATCCAGGTTATGTAGTATGTACTAAAAGCAGTCCGCGCGAGTTATTTTAATAGATTTTAAATATATAATTTGTTGTTGTATTTTTATCCCTTTATTTCACCTTTGAATCATTTTATTATTGACATACAACCAGCTTCGGTGTGCTCCACGATTACTCATTAGTAAGCGTTTGAGCAGCTATTATATTTTCCAGAAAGGTCATAATTAATGTTTGCCTAATAAAAATTCTAATGACTGTTAACTACACATGGAACTTTGAACGTTATCTATCATTCAAAGCAAGTGACATACAACCTTACAATAAAAAGAAAGTTCTATACGTGCAAATCATCAAAAGTAAACACATGTTGAAGAAAAATATATGCTATGCTGACAAATGTGTTCATGTAATCATGTTCATAATCATATATAGGCTCATAGCCCCAACTACATTTTTTTTCCATATCTTGGGAACATTAGAAGGTTGAATACTGCTTCATTTGGTAAAGGCCCATATATATAAAAATTAGGCCCAGTCTTCTGAACCATGGGCTTACAGTACGACTGCAGATTGCGGGTGAGTAGGGCTGCAAAACGGATTTAACGATCACACAACTGCAATGTTGCGTTGATCGTTTCGTCCTAAGGGACGAAAATTTTCTTGTTTTCGTGTTTCGTTCCGTCATGTGAACGCAAGCAATAATCATTGCGTTAATCGTTTTGTTAACTTAGACGATCGAAACGGTCCAACCGTGTCAACTGTTTTACCCCCCATTTTTTCATTTCTAACATAACCAAATAAAATATATAACGTAAGGCAAACATTCATTAATCAAAGTTTGCATACTAAATCTACCGATAATAAACCAGTAAATTAATGCAAAAAAAAATCCTAAAAGCTAAACAACTAGTAAGCAAATTAAAAAATCAGTAAAGTCTAAAATCTAAACAACGATTAAGAAAAACAAAAAGTCGATAAAGATTTAATCCTTGCATGACTTGCCAATAGGTGAGCTTCAGTATTGTACTCTCTAGCTATGAATAATCATTCAGCCAAGAAAAAAAGTCTCAAAACCTTCAATTTCCCTCTGTTTTTACCCAAAAAATCTAGAAAACTGAAATCAGCAAATTTCTTTATCTTTTCTCAATTTCACACCTGAGCACTAGCCGTGACCCAATTTCTCAACAAAAATCAAAAAGGAAAAATGTTACATGTTTTTAAACCAAAGTCCACCCTTGAACGAGTAATCTTACTACATCAATCCTTCAGATCGAACTCTGGACAGTCGTGTCTCTTGTTGGCTGAGGTAAGAAGGGACTTCCTTGCTGGCCATGGCAGTTATCTCAGGTGGAGGTGGGAAGAGTCAAAGTTGTGAGAGACAATAGCGATCAAAGAAGAGAAGCTGTAAGAGGAGCCATCAGAGAAGAGGTGCTTGCAATCGGAGAAGAGGTGTTGTGAGACGAAGCCATCGGAGAAGAGGTGCTGTGAAGAGAGGTGTTTGTAATCGGAGAAGAGGTGTCGTGAGAGAGGTGTTGTGAGAGGAGCCATCGGAGAAGATAGATGTAAGAGAGATGATTTGTGCTGCTGTAACCCTAAACCCTAGATCCATGATTTGCGAGAGAGAGAGAAAGAGAGAGGATAGATGTGACTCATGTGAGGCGGAGAAAGACTGAAAGAGGGAGAAATGAAAGGGCATCGTTCGCTCAGCTTTTTTTCTCTGCATTCCGAATAATTACACTCCCGTAAAATTAAAAACGAAACGTACGAAACAACGGTGACGAAATAGGTACGTTCCGTTAGTCGTTTCGTTAGTATGATGAAATACTATTCTATTTTCGTAAATTGTTTCATCTCTGAAACGAAACTGATATCCCATACCGTTATTGTTTCGTTTCGGACAAAACGAAACGATCTCACGGTTGATACGATCTCCGTTTTCAGCCCTACGGGTGAGTAGGAATTGTCCTATTGTAAATTTGTAATCAAACGCAGATCTGACACGGTAGGGCTGAAAACAGTAGCCGTTTCGATCGTTATTTCGTTTCGTTTCGTCCGAAATGGAACGGTAACGGTTAAAGATTTCGGTTTCGTTTAAGGAACGGAACGGCTAACGCAAATATAAATACAGTTTTGTCTTAAAATAGAACGGTTAACGAAACGGAGCTGTTTCGTGATCGTTTATTTCGTCCGTTTCGTTATACAATTATACCCTGCTATTATTATTTGATTGCAGAGAACTCAGCGGAGAGAACGAAGGAGAGAGACGAGTAAAATTAGGTCTTCAGCGCCGCTCCCTCATTTCTCCATCTCTTCTCCGATCTCCATCTCTTTTTCTCTCTCTGCACCACACAAATCCCCATCTCTTCTCTCCTTCTTCCCTTCCACCCATTCAAGCGATAACTACTCCATCCTTCTCCCTCACTCGAACCCACACACAGACCTCGCCTCCCTCTCTGTCACTTCTTTAATCCGAGCACCACCACAACAAACCTTACCTTCCTTGATGCCCCTTCTCTAATCCGAGCACCACCGCAACAGACCCCACCTCACACAACCCCACAACAGACCCTACCTCACACGAGCACTTGATTTTCTGCCTCACTTTCCTGTCCCTCTTTAGCTTGGCTGGCTTCAATGGAGACTAACGGCGACTGGCAGCAGCTGGTGGTGGCCAACAACAACTCCTCCTTTCGCCAAGCCTTAACCGCGCCCCCGACAACTGAGACTGGTGGCGACTGACGCTCAGTGGCGAAGCCAGGATTGAAAAATGACGGGGGCCAAAATCTGACTAAATGGAATTGAGAACCAAGAGAATTACAAGTTTAAGTATTGATTATCTAAAACAATACCAACAACTGTTAATCTTTATTAACCAAAATATCATTGAGTATAATATTTTGAGCCTAGAGGAGGCCCATGAAACTTAACTATATAAATTTATTATAATATATTGAGTCTAGAGGAGGCCCATTAAACTTAACTATATAAATTTATCTTAATAAATTAATATATTATTTACAAAATTCTAATTATTAGGGGGGCCTGGCAACCCCCCTTGGCTTCGCCACTGTTGACGCTTGGCTTTGTACAGTGATCACATCCTCATCTTCTCCTTATACCAGTTTTCTGGTTTTTTGAGACTTTTATTTTTTTTAGACTGGTTTTCTGTTTTTTTGAGACTGGTCTTTTCAACTGTAAGATTTTTATGCACATATTCTAAATGCCGACCAGAACTGAACCTAAATGAGGTTTGAGGTTTTGATCGGTGCTTGTTTTGATTTTCATTTTGGTACTAATTTGTTTTGGGGTTTTTGGAGATTTGGTGTTTTGGGATTTGAGGCTGGAGTTAAGTTTTGGGGTTTGTTTTGGAACATTGGAAATCTGATATTGGAATTGAGGATGTTTGTGTGCTTGATGAAGGTAGGATTGAATTTGAGCAATTGTATTTGAACTTTAAACAGGCTTGTGCAGTAATTTTCAGATATAATAGATTGATTATCAATGGATTGTTATGGATTTTGTTCTGAAAAGTACTTCAATTCTTTGTCAATTTACAAATTAGTACTGGCCTAACTGAGCAATTGTTGTATCTTCTAGTATTGTATGCATTTCTGATCATTTAAGTTTTTATACATTTTCTCTTGTCACTGTGTAATAAAATTGAAGAACGGTTAAACAGTCAAAGACGGTTTTGACCGTTCTGATCGTTCTGGTGAACGCCACAATCAACGAAACTTGCTTTAAACGGATGAAACGATCGACGCAAGAAGTAAAAAATTTTCGTTAATCAACGCAACGATTAGCGCAAATGGTATGTTTCGTGATCATTATAGATGTTATGCACCCGTACTGACAGGAAAAGGAAAAACAGCATGCATACATGCGAGAATACAAAACCTTTTCTATATATTTCATTTTCAGTTTGTACATAACCTTTTCATTTTTTTTTTCTAAAAATAATCTAATAGCTTCCAATCAATACTTGGTTGCCGACACGTTTTTTTTTTATTATTGTTATTATTATTTTTTTTTGTATTTTTGGAAAACGCCATAGCTGAACAGAATTCAATAAGAAAATAATAAAAAGAACAGAGATTGAGAGAGAAACAAACACGCTATGGCAAGGAGCCAAATCAATTCTGTTATGCTATATATGCAAAGTGGGCCCCATTCTCGTCTTCTACCCCGTACATTCCAACGGTCATGAGAACACAAACACACCACTTCTTTACGATATAATTTGTCACCATCCCTAGTGTATATATATATACATATGGTTTTGTTATCAACTCCAGGTGAGCATGTGTTGTCTCTCCAAAATGCACATGTTAAATTATTGAAACTGCAATACATGCATATACTTAAATAAAATAAATATACCAGATCTAACTAATTATTTATATTTGTATCATGACAACAAGCATATAATTATCTTAAAATTATGTTTAGCTAGTCGGATAAAGATTTATTGATTATGTATAACATGTCGGCAACATTCAATTTTTAAAACATTATCGTAAACTAATATTAATTTATAACATATGCATCACTCAATAATCATCCGACGAGCATAATGAAGCATATTCTTTTCAAATAAATAAATTCTAAGTCTAATATTTAAATATTGATATTCTTTCATTTCGTTTCTATTGATGCAGGAGTTCAAAGCAATTATCTTTTTGTGTGGCGAAGGTGCTAATTATTGTGAATTTTATTTCTTGTAAATAAGCTTTCTTCAATTTGAAGTGTTTCCTTCCTCCAAACATAATGCCTCGTTATTATCTTGTCAAATAGCCATTACGTCGAGGACCACCATTTCCTTTTTGTTTGTGACCATACTATAACTAGATCTTGTTTTGAGGATTCGGAATCCTACGCTCTTGTTAATGCTTTTTACCTTTTTTTTATATAAATAGTACTTCGTAAAGTGTCATTTAGTAGTTTATATAGTAAAACTTTATTTGTAGATATTTGAATGAGAAAACAAGAGTTCATGTATCCATTTTTTTTCCCTCCATCATTTAATTCCAAAACTTACTTTAGACAAGGTATGGTTAGGTCTGTCAAACGTGGTCCAATGGCACAGAAATAGCCCATACCGTTTTCGTTTCGTATAATGAAACGGAACACCAACCCATTTCGTAAACCGTTTCGTTAATGAAACGACACAAAATTTCGTTTCGTAAATCGTTTCGTTTCACATATAACACATAAAATAGTTTGAAATGAGACTGAAACAGTCGAAACGGTAGAATTTGATATTTCGTTTACCGTTCCGTTACCTGAAACGAAACAAAAACCTCTGTCGTTAACCGTTCCGTTCCGTTTATACGGAATGGCAAACCGTTGAAACGGCAGCCGTTGACACCCCTAGGAATAGTCATTTCTTGTAGTGCTTAAAATGATATTATATGAATTAAAAAAACTTTAAAATATTTATTGGTGTTTTACCCTTTCTTGTTATTGCAAAATAGTATGAACATTTGAATGACAATTAATTATAGTAGAAACTGTCTTATTTTTTTTAAAAAAAAGTGACATACAAGAAGTCCTAAAAAAAATGTTTCATTTAAGTTGTGACAATGTGTGCTTAAAGAAAAGACGTCATATCTACCGTCTCTTATATTATTTTAATGCGATTGAAAATGAAGCTGAGAGATCCTGAGAGGATTCCTTGTGCAAGGAGAAGTAGATGCATAACGAAACCCCAATCCATGAATCAGCTGGGGTTTCACTACAGGACAAAGAAAGGATGTTGCACTGTTCCTCTCCGCAAACAGCGTCTTACGTCTCTCTCTCTTTTGTCACGTGCCTCTCGCGCCAGATCCCCAACTCGACCCCACCTCACGCGGCGCATGTGACCGGTCCGGACCGGTTCGACCAACCAAACCAGCGGTTCACGCCATCCGGTCCGTGACCACTTCACCTTTTCTTTTTTTTTGCTCCGTTTTCAATACACTACCGCTTACCGAAAAATTCCTGTAATACCGGATACCGAACCGAAACGGAGTTATTCCATATTAAAAGGGAAAATACCGGAAAATTTCGGGACGTTACCAAATTTCGACCACTGCCGGTATGCTTGCCGGAAGAGTAGTGTAAACATTTTCCTCTCCTAACTCCTAAGTTTTCTAACCAGAGCGCAAAAGCAGGTGTCACGTGGGACCCACGTCCTCTTCGTCTTTTTGCGTCTCGGGGCTCGGAAAACGATATCTACTGTCGTTTCGTTTCTTGATTTCTTCCTTCACACTTGCTGGGTGCGGCGGTGTGCCACGTCAGCGGATCAGTTACGTCGGTGTGAGTGGGTCCCACGGACTACAACCCAACACGGCAACACCAGTACACCACCCGTCTGAGCGAACAGGAGTGGAGAGTGTACCGGTGTGGGGCCAGGGTTGTCAGTGTCTGTTACTGTTACTGTTGCATACTTGCATTGTTGTTGTTCGTTTCTTCCTTCGTAAGCAATCAACTGATCGACCTAACGGATCCAATTTTATGCTACTAAGATCTCAAAGCGTCAATCATTTTCATTTTGCTTCTCTTTTGAGAAAACTACAATTTCTTAATTTTGTCCTCATATGTTCCTTTATTTCCATTTTTTATTAAAAATATTGGCTAATTCCTTTTTGAGACTTGATTGTTTTTAGACTTTGGATTTCACGTTCACACTTGCTAGTTTGCTATGATTCTCAAGAAGTGGCAAATTGAGAAGTTTTATAAAAGTTAGAATACTACTGGCGCAGGTAAAACCCGGATGGGGTTAAAACTTAAAAGTTAAAACAAAACATGGATGACTGTACAAGCACTACTTTACATGATTATAGTTTGATCGCCTTTATTTATTTAATATAATTAATTACTAAATACATAGTGTTATTTTATGCAGTAGGCAACAAGCAAGCTCTGGTGGCGAAACTCCAAAACAGTAAAAAGAGATCAGATTATCAGACCGATCTAGACACGAATCTTGAGAGAGAGAGAGAGAGAGAGAGGAATAAAGCATTGGAAAGCAAAGATAAGATTCGAGAAGGGCACGCGGATGAGAGAGTGGTCCCTACGGATAAAAGAAAGAAAGAAATAGGGATCGGATTGGAATGGAATTGCAACCTTGTTTGGTGATACTGATAACAATGCAAATATGCAAGGCCTGCTCGCTGAACTTGAAAGTGTGTGTGTGTGTGAGAAATTGGGGTGACTATAGAATAGAATAGTATGGGCTGTCAAGGGGGATCATTGCCAGACTCTGCAACCCTTGCTTTACCCGACAACCCCTGCCTTCTTTGACTAGTCAACATCTCCCTCCCACTTTCTCCTTCTCTGATCTTCTGTGACCACCTCCATCCCCACATCGATCCTGTAACCTTTCACACCCCCATATCATATTATACGACTTATGAGAGCGATCAATAACCGGAAACACCGAATTATACATATAGGATTTTGAACTGTAGTATAGGATATCTTTACTTTTAATAATTCAGTGGCAGTAACTGTAGTATAGGATTGCTTTATGAATTTTGATTGTTTGAACTTTGAACACTGAAACGGGCGTAGAGTACTACATACACGGTACATCTCTGTTTAAAACATGTAGCAGTAAACAAACTGAAATTGAAAAAAGGGAAAGTGAACAGTGGGGCCCACGACCAAGGTCCTCCCGCATCGGGTGGTCCATAAAATGAAATCGTTGTTGCAGGAGATGCTCGAATTTTCCATGCTTCCATTGTCTCAGTCTGATTCTCTCTCTTTTTTTTTTTCATTCAAAAGAAAATCCCTTAACCTGATTCTTTCAATCCTTACATTACACATCAGCCCTTCTCGTTCGTACGATAGCTACCTTACCCATCCTCTCTTACTCTCTCTCTAGATCTCTCTCTCTCACTAGAGTCCAGACTCTTGCTTTCCCTATATTTAGCTGTTGGGTCTAGAGACTGAACTTCATTTCTTCCTCCTCTTGCAACAGAAAATTAAAAAGATTGTTACTTGTTTGCATCTGAGACTTGAAGACCTTATAAGCTAATTCACTTGGTTTCGTGAGTATAACTGTGTATGGATGGAGATCTCTTGTGCTAACCACCAGGTAATTCATGATTCACAACATATCTTACAAAAGTTTTGTTCCTAATTTCTATTCTATGCATGCTTAGTTCTTTCTTAATTGTTTTTAGTACTCGTCTTTTTGGTTAGAAAATGACATTAAGGTGATAGAAATTAAATACTTACTAATTTAGCAGCCTTTTCCTCCTATTTCTTAAATATAAGCTCAAAGGATCATAGAGATGGAAATTTAGCTAGCGTTGTTTGGACCGCTCTCATCTTCTTTGGACTCTCTTTGGTTCAATTTTGTTGGACTTCTTTTGTTCTTCAAGTCAGATCTGCCTAACAAAAACATCTCAATTTTTTTTTCCTCTTCGGTATTTTTTTGTCAAAAATATGAGGTGACTACTAATACGTATTTATGTTAAAACTGTAGTCATATGCTTCGGTAAGCCAGAAAAGTTTACAATATATATTATCGATGAATTTTATTGCATGTCATCCATCCTTTTATAATTAAATGGGGTTTCCGCATCTGATAGTCCATTAAGCACATGTAATTATCCCTCAAACAGACCCTGATGTTTGAATTGTTTTTGCCACATGTATTATGCATCCATTAATTATTTTGAGATTTGATTAATTGCTATTTGTATTTTGCGCTTTTTGCTCGGTGTAATCTGTTTATAATTCAAACCTAATTTTGTTAGTAATTGTAGTATCTATTGTCATCATTCAACAAGTTCTTCAAATATTTATGCACTAATTAAATGAAAAAACTAAGAGTAGTATTAGTATATATAATAGATAATAGGATAGAACGAAAAAGTTGCATAACTGATAAAACTTGCACAGCATCAAATATGTAGTATTGGTTTGCCTTTATTAAATCAATCAAGCTGGATCAATCTTTAATTTTCCCACGGAAACCAAAATGTTAAAAGGATAATTGACTAGGATCTACATCTAATAACAAGAATAATTGAGGTTCCTGATTCATTAATTAACAAATAATGACTGCGTGTTTAATGTTTTTGCAGTCAATGGCGACACTACCACTTGAAGAAATTCTCACGAGCTGCCCGAAGCCAACTCAATTGCCTCATCAGACGCCACCACAGCAACTAGAGAAAAAACCAAGACCGCACCCGGACCATGCCCTCAAATGCCCTCGCTGTGAATCGACAAACACAAAATTTTGCTACTACAACAACTATAGCCTCTCTCAACCAAGGTACTTTTGCAAAGGTTGTAGGAGATACTGGACAAAAGGTGGCTCTCTTAGAAATGTGCCAGTTGGAGGTGGTTCAAGAAAGAACAAGAAACTTTCTTCAAATTCAAATGCAAATTTCTTAAAGAAGCCACATGATATAAACAATCCTCCATTTGCTTCTGATCCCAGTTATCATGACCTCAATTTGGCGTATGCAAGATTACATGGCAGTGGCTTGATGCTTGGAAATCCCAACCCCAACCCTAACCCTAGTTATGGGATGTTTGAAAGTTTATATCCAAATGGAATCATGCAAGGTCTGTGTGGTCTTGGACCTCAAGAGGGTTACAACATTGCAGGGTTTGGACATAGTGCAATTGGTTCCTTGGTAGACAGTAGTGTGACAACAACAACAATTCAAGGGTCTTCTTGCAAAAGTTTTGAAGGAGAGGATAGAAAGGGTTTCACTGGAATCGATCAATGGCACCTCACTGGAGATGGATTAAACATAGGTATGGATTTTGGCAAAGAGAACTTCAGCGGATATGGTATGATTAACAAGTCTCTTATTTAGAGGATATTGCATGGTATAGGTCAGGGATAGCATGTTCTTTGTTTAGTTCTGAAATCAGAATTCGATATCTTGTTTTTTTGGATGTCTTTATTTGTTTAGTTCTGTAGGTTTTACTGTTTAGATATTTCAGTTAAAATGTTTGGAGACCCTTTAAGTATTTGCTCACATGATGTGCATGGTTAGCAAGCTTTTTCTTATTGTGTGATTTGGGTATTAATTATCAGAAGTTAATCTTGATACCGTGAGTTTCTTTGTTTAATTAGAGGAAACATAACTCCTGCGTGTGCTTTATATACTCTTGATTTTGTATGTTATCCAATTCTTTTCGGAAGTAGATCGATGTTTGTTCCATGTAAGATCAGATTAACAACGTGCACTTCTTATAGAATTTTCATGAGCGGCATTCCCCATGAACTTGCATGTAAATGTTTATTTCAAATTGAAATATGATCAGATGGGATCAATTCCTAGTTGAGAATTCCAATGAACTCATCATCCAATGTCATGATTGGCAAACATTCCTATATCTTTATAATTATTCTTTGACCCGCATGGAGCGAAGAGGATATCATTGTCGAATATATAGCATAATTATAGTAGTAATAGTGGTTGTAATAATAGCAATAATGACAATTAATAATGAGGGATCTAATCTAGGCCTTTTCTTCAAGTGAGTGGGAATCTTTGGAATCATCCTTCCGGCTTATCTGCCAACTTAAAGCAACACTTAGAGATAATTTTTTTATTCATCGTCTTACACTCTTACTTAAAATTAATCACTCAAGGCTTTATATAATTAAGTTGAGCTGGCTAAGCATGATACCACCTAAATTACACAAAAAATATATATACATAATTACATATATAAATGTAGTGGATTACATTAACTTGGCGCATATATATATATATATATATATATATATATATATATATATATATATATATATATATATATATATATATATATATATATATATATATATATATATATATATATATATATATATATATATATATATATATATATATATATATATATAGAGTTTAGCTACGGTGAGTCGCGACTCACCGGAGGGTCCGGTGAGTCGCGACCAATACTCCTAGATCTAGATCAAAATGACCGATCCAAACCATCTAATATGATCTCCCTATTGAAATCTCCATGTAGATCAAATTTTTCATTTTTTCGAAATTTTTAAGTATTTTTTGAAATTTTAGAAAATCGTTAATCTAATTGGTTCTGAACCATTCAAAAACATCAATTTTTAAAAATCCGAAAAAAATACTTAAAAATTTCGAAAAAATAAAAAATTTGATTTGCACGGAGATTTCAATAGGGAGATCATATTGGACGGTTTGGATCGGTCATTTTGATCTAGATCTAGGAGTATTGGTCGCGACTCACCGTAGCTAAACTCTATATATATATATATATAATGGCTAATGTGCCATAGATGGCAATGCCATATATGTCTTTTTTGAGATATTTTTTTAGGATTCGAAATTCAATCGGTCAATCCAAATCGTTCAAATTGATCACCATATTAAAATACCATTGGAGACCAAATTTTACATTTTTTTGAATTTTTTTTGCTATTTATTTTGATATATTCAAATTAGAGGGTCTGAAATACTCTAATTATAACGTTTTTTAAAAAAAATATCATAATAAATAGCAGAAAAATTCGAAAAAATGTAAAATTTGGTCTCCAAGAATATTTTAATATGGTGAATAACTTGAACTGTTCGGATTGAGCATTTGAATTTTAGATCTCGAAAAACGACTCTATGGCACATGACCCTTTGTGCCATCTATGGCACATTAGCCATATATATATATATTTATACTTTCACGGTGTATCCTTTCCCCCACTTTCAATCTTTGTAACGCTCTACTAGGAATCATACAATTATCAATATATCCATTCATGATCTAATCTATACTTCTGTACCGAAAATTTCATATTAAAAATTGATGTATGGAACTATATATACAACGAAAGTTATAACAGGATATGCAATAAAATTGGGTTTACTTAATTAGAAAACAGATGCACCATCGAAGATGACTTCTAGTTGTAACATTTCATGTTAAATATTCTGCTATATATGTATGTTCACAATGACTGAAGAACCACATACATATCCTTGCTAAAAAGTATACTGTAGTAGTATAATGAAGATTGTATTGCATGATACCTGAAAACATTTTCCTGTCGGTAATGCATGCCTCCAACCAGACAATGATAATTGATAAAAGATCTCACCTATGCTCATGCTATTCATATATTCTGTGTGTATTAACAAAAAGCGTAGCTAACTACAAAAACAAAAAAACAAAAAGTAGCACGCAGATCATGACAGAACTTATAAATGACCCGTACAACTAACCAATGACAATGCCTTCCAGTACTAAATGGTTGGCTGATGAACTACAATTTGTTGTTTTGCCTCTAACCATATATCCCATCGCCGATATAAAAAGAAAAGAAGAATAAAAGAAGAAAGAAGAACATAGAAGAGAGAAGGATAGGATATACGAAGCATGTGGTTGGCAGTAGGAGCATGTGCAGACCAACAACAGCAGTACTGCACCTACTGGCACGTGCCAATCACTCATCTAATCTTTGCTATTGCTTCTACATGTTGGTGTTGCACTCTTTTTAGTTGTTGAGATGGATTGACGCCATGTGTGGTGCACTAAGTATCAAGGGAGGCATAATAATCTAGAATCCTCTGAAACTGAAAAGGAATTAAATTTTGTAGAGTTCTCAAGAGCGTATTGCAGTACCGTGATTAAGAGAGAATTTTGTACGCATGAAATCTGATGACCAATTTGGCAAAATGTTTGGACATGAGAACGTAGAAAAAACTATAATAGAGATCTATTCAGATGTATTTAAAAAATTATAATAAATAATCATTGTATTCTAAAAATAAGTCATTTTAAAATCGAGTACTGAAGCGTTTAATGTCGGCATGCACAGTGGTCGGTCTATGTATCTTTCTAATAATTTTGCAATGCATATATACATCAATATGGACTGACAGACCTATAGTACAGAAAATATGTTGTACATCGTAATTTGGCTTCCCGATACTTTAGGTTCTGTTTGGATAGTAATGAATAAGAGCTATTTTAGACTAAATAGCTAATTTGGATTAAGAGACAATCCAAACAGTCTAGGATTAAGGGCTTATTCTGAATCAGAGTAAGATTAGTTAATCTGATTAGATGTTAGAATAAGAAGTGAGATTAAAGTTTTAGTTTGTTAACGGTCAAAGATAAAGCTCATTGTTATTCCTATATCATCCAAACAAAAATCTTTATTCTGATATTAAGCTTATTCTTAAAAATTTGAGACTAACAATTTTAATCCTGAATAACTAATCCTACTCTTATTCTCATGCGATCCAAACAGAGCCATTCTTAATTTTGAGAAATTAATATTATTTTCAATGCCATGATCGAATCAGTCTTTACATTAATGATAAAAAAACAACACAATTTGAGTGAAGGTTGTGGGTTCAAAATTCGACTCAAAAATTACTTTGTGAACATTGAAGTTAACTTAAAAGCTTAATCCTATATATATTATCTCATTAAAAAAAATGTTTCACAAGTTTGGCATGTCTAAAAGTACTCAAAGTTCTTCTAGTAATTTCGAGGAAATACAAAACAATAATTAACTGCAACAGGAAAAATATTCATGTTGCCTAGCAAACGAATATAGTGTATATATACACACACATTATTTTATTATGGAATATATATGTTTTTGGGAATAAATTTTTATTGACCATAATTTTGTATCTTTTATGTAATTTTGAGTTATTAATTAAACTCGTGCATGTAAAGTTAGTAACTCTATTTTTTCCTTGGAAAGTTTTAGAGATGATATGGCCTGTAGAAAAGGATATATATCTGGTTTTGAGTAGTCTTTTTTCACAGGGTTTAATAATTTTCGGCCGCGCTTATGATGGATTTGAGAAATGTCCACAGATACTAAATTTTTTTTCCAGTTCCATGGGATGAAACAGCGATGAAACATGTCGGGTTCAATCGATGCACCAATTGCACAATCTAGCTAATTGGGAGCATTATTTTTTCTTTTTTTTGTCATTAATTGAGTGAAGCACTAGGAAGGTTAACAATGTAAACAAACACCTAAAAGTTTCTCAAATCATGTAGATGCATGCACTCCCACTCCACATCAACATGTCTCTCAAATATTAAATACAACCCCTGTTTAGTTTCTAATTTCTTGGGTAAAGAGTAATTAATGAGTATTAATCCCATAACACAGTCAGAAGCGCGGTTCAAAAATAAAAATCGGCGCTTGTAAACCCTTTTACTTTTACACTGTGTTTGGCTATCAGGAGGAAAGTGGAAAGGGAGGAGAAATATACAAGGGAAAGGGATGGGATGGAATAGGAAGGAAATTATTTCACATTTGTTGTTTGGATGAATAATGAAAGGAAAATAAAATTTTTGTTCCCTTCCTCTCTTATTTCTTATTTGGATGATACAATTTAACAAAGGTAAAGTTACATAAATTAATCATAATTTACTATTATACCCTTAAACTCATGACTCTGTTCTTTCAAAATCATCTTTAAGTATTCTCAAATTACACAGAACCGAAGACTAATGGAACCAAAAGCAAACCGTTGCTAATTTATTTATTCATGGGAGTTGAAAGATTAATGGTCTAATCAGGTGCATTTTTATCTTTTAAAGGCTAATGGAACAAGTCTTTAAATTAAAGAAATATATTGTAGCCAAGTCAAATAAATTAGCACTTCGATAAAAAAAACATCGCTAAAAAATTAAATAAATATCTTTTGCAGCTGCTACCAACTCAAAAGATAAAGAGAAACCTACTAGTTTTTTTCTTTAGTTATTCCAATTTTTATTACTCAGAAATTAAACAAAATTCTTTCATTTCAATACTCAGTAGTAACAAGCAGAAACAAAAAAATCTATTGACTATTTTATCCAACTGATTCGAGATGCTAAGTGATTTCTAAGGCAAAATGCCAAATCGAAGTAAGGGACAAAAATTTGCTTAATCAAAAAGCTGTTGACCAAAGGGGAAAACGTCTCCAATTGGTAGAGAAAGTAGCCAGCGCTAGACCTGTCAAACGTCTACCACCTCCCCACGTGTTCCGTTCCGGTCAACGAAATAAAAATCTATTCAGTTCGTCAAATGAAATAGTTTTATGTTCCATTTAACGTTTCGTCCTTCATTTTTCTTTGATTTCAGCTAATTTCCGTCAATTTTCGTATTCCATTTCAATAACGTTTACAAATTTCATTTTCGTTCGGACGGAACGAAACGAAACAACGTTAAGAAACGTTAACAGTGACAGGTCTAGCCGGCGCTGGCCGAAAGGAGAAGATGAGGGTATCGATGTAAATTTGATAGCACGATTCAGCGCATCAAATTTCTTTCCCTCATCTCCACTCCGAATCGGAGGAGAATGATTTTGTATTGAAAGGGAATCGGTAAGGGAAACTATTTTTTCCTCACGATAAAATTCCACTCACCATCCAAACACAATATTTTAAAAATTTTCCCTTCCTTTCCGTCCCTCCCCATCTATTCTCTTCAATCCAAACATAGTGTAAAGAGGCATTTGGATCACCTAAGAATAAAAATGAGAATTACTTATTCGGAGTAAAAATATTATTTCTAAACTATCAAGAATAATATTTTTAAGATCTAGGGCCCTGTTTGGCAGCAATTTAAGTTGTTTCTTAAGTTACGAATTTTTAACCAGTTAAGTAATCTTACTCCACTCAAATTAAATTGTGTTTGGTATGGATTTAAGAATTAGTAACAAATAAAAGATTTTTTTTAATAATTTATGAATTACTAATTATGAAAAGACCAAAATGCCCACGTATAATTTTTGCTTAATTCTTCTCGCCTACTTCAAACCTCCTCCTCCCTCCGCCTATCAACGCACCTCCTCGACTCCTCCCATCTTCCAATCTCACCTTCTCGCCATTAAAAATCTAAGAGCAGCAGCAAGCCATTAAAAATCGAAATCAATTTTGTAAAAATAAATCCAACAAACAAAGCTAAAAATACAATATCGGAACATAAATTCATACTTTACCTTGTGTCCATCGAGAAGGATTATGCAAAAGCCCTGATGGTCTTGCCTATTGCTCTCAAAAAATCAAAAGAAACAAGCCTTTTCATCTAGGCTGAGGTTTAATTATGAAATTGGAGAACGGAGATAGAAGATACGAAGTACGGCTTTCCATCTGGTCAACCTGGCGCTCTTTGTCATGGCATCCCCTTTTCTTCTCCTCTCCTGGACTCTAATTTTTTCCATGCGTTGGTGAAAAATCGATTGGCGAAAAGGGTTGGTGGTGAGGCAAAATAGAGAGATGGGGGAGATAGATCTTGACCAGTGAGAGTGAGAGAGACGAGGGCAAATATGTAATTGAGACGAGGCGTCCGCTTTTTCTTAACTTACGACACCTCTGAAGGTGTCTTAAATTTTAGATGACACGTAGATGTTTAAGAATCCACATCAGTTTAAATTTACATCCTAATCAGCAGTTAAGTAAAGTTAAAAATCACGCGTTTGGCTTCTTAACTAAAGTCGCTACCAAACATGGCCTAGAATATTATTTTTGAGTGGTCTAACATCCGGAATAATTTTTTATTCCTATAATGTTTGGATCATTTTTAAATTCGGATTAAAAAATGGTCACAAAACTTCTTAATCCATATTAAAAAGATGATCCAAACACATTAAATATAGAATTAGCAATAAAAATTTATTCCGAATGTTGAATCACTTAAATATAGCATTGTAGATCCCGAAAATATTATTCTTGATCATTTAGGATTAATATTTCTTACTTTGAATAATTAATTTTAATTTTATTCTTCAGCTATCCAAACTCACCTTATTAGCAGGAATATTTGTAGGTGAAATCTACTTTCTAAATGGAAGAATGACTAGCGAAGTGATCGCATGAGCATACACAGTGATCGATCTTCAGCTTTAGCGAGGTGACTTGAGTGAACCTATCCATGATGATGTGCTTGGTATCATGACAATTGCAACAAATGTGTAGTACTGATTACATTATTACGTGCAAGAATCAACGTATGAACCCATACGGATAGTTAATCATCATGAGCATGATACATATATATGTTATTGATGAAAAATCATCTGATATCAACTCAATAATATAACTGATAACGATAATACATGGATTCCCCCAACATTTATTTACAATAAATAATCACTTAAATTTGCAGTTATTTGATTAATTATAATTAGTTTTGGATTCACCCGACTAAGATGAAATCTCCTTTTTTTTAAAAAAAAACAATAATTAAGCACGCTCAATAACACGATTATCCCAAAAAAAAGTTCAACTACAATGTAATAATTGTAGAAAGATTATGACCCACAACCTTAGATGCTTGTTTCAAATCGTTCCCTCAACTTGTAAGTTTATTCAAAATAGGATGGCTCGGACGCTCGGTTCTGTAATCTACAACTACAATGTACTACAGGCCTACAATGGTGTGCTATAAAACCGAAAAATTTAAAAATAATATAAAATATTAAAAATAATATCAAAATAATAAGAATTTTTTAAATAGGATCGTAACTATTCCGTAACTGGCTAGTTACGGAATCCGGAATTCCGTAACAGGCTTTTTAAATTCCGTAATAATATTGGGCTCGTGTTTTTTTTTCCTCTTTTTGTTTTTTTTCTTTTTCTGTTATTTTACTTTTGTGTATTACAATATTTTTACATTTTAATAAATTGTATAATATATAGTATTTTAAATACATGTCCGGTCGTGTCGAGCCGTGTCAAAAAACATCGTGTATGGATCATTTGTTGTGTCGTTAGCGTTCTCCAATCGTGGGTGTCGTCATCGTGTTTGTCGTGTCGTGTTGATACGTCGTTTTAGTCGTGTCATATTATTTTAATATTTTTTAAATTAAAAATTATTAAAAAATTTAAAAGTAAGAGAAAATTATTATACATAATAAATTATTATTTGATTAAGTTTAAACTTTTTATTACTATTTTTATAAAAAATAATAATTAGATTAGAACACTATTATGATTTGACAAAATTACTATTATGATCGTGTCATGTCAATTTTGTATTTGTGTCGTGTCGTTCTAACACGTACATCATGTCGTGCTAACACGATCGTGGTGTAAGGTTAGTACAGTTTGGCAAAACAAGGATTAGTACTGTTAGTTGTGTAAAATTAATATTTTTTGAGGTTAGGGTTGCGTTTGGCAAAACATGAGTTAGTACGGTTAGTAGTGTAAGATTAGTACTTTTTGGGGTTAGAGAGATAGAATGGCGAGGGTAGTGATTTGATGGGGTTAGCGCTATCTTAAGATTAGCGAATGTTGTTTGGCGCGGTATGTTGAAGTTGGTATTTTAAAAATAGCAACTATTAGTGGTGTAATTATTATTAACTGTTAATTATATTAATTGTTAATTATTATTATATATAATTATTATAATCAATATCAAATTATCATTATTAATACCAAATTAACACATTCGAGTTGTTAATAATTAATAATTATGATAATTAATAATAATTTACTAATAATTATGATAATATTTATAATAATTAATAATTGATAATTGTTATTGTAATAATAATTAGTAATTAATAATGATTGTATAAATTTAAATAATCTTTAATATAAAATTATAATAATAATTGTAATTATTCATAATTATGCCACTAATAGTTGTTAACTTTGAAATGCTAATCAAATAATAAAAATATTAATAAAAATAATAAAATAATACGACACGACTAACATGACGTGTCAACACGACACGAGACTCTAACCCGATCGTATTTGACACGACACCCACGATTGAAGAACACTAACGGCACAACAAATAATCCGTACACGACGTGTTTGACACAACTCAACACGACAGGACATGTACTTAAAATATTATATATTATTCAATTTATTAAAATGTAAAAATGTTTTAATACACAAAAGTAAAATAAAAGAAAAAGAAAAAACCGAAAAAAGAAAAAAAAACACGAGCCCAATATTGTTACGGAATCCGGAATTCCGTAATTGCGTTCGGAATTCCGGATTCCGTACTTACGATACTATTTAAAAAATTCTTATTATATTGAAATTATTTTTAATATTTTATATTATTTTTAAATTTTTCGGGCTATAAAATTCCAGATAGGCCTAATGTGTCAAAAAGCATTTTATCTAAAATTAGGCCCAGATATAGTAAACAGGTTTGAGGTATTTATGGAAATTGGTTATTGTCATCTGCAGTTTTACCATTTATGTCATCGCTAAATATAAAGTGACCATATACAAAAACAAGATGAACATATAGACGATCTAAGTGAATACATATAGACAAATAAGTTCAATGAAAATAAGTTGAATATGCATGTAAAATTCTGAACAAGTGATGACAAATTGACAACACTTACTTGTTTATAAGTGTTCAATTAGATCGTCTATATATTCATCTTATTTGCTGTATATGTTCACCTTATATTTAGCGATGACAGAAATGATAAAACCGCAGACGGCAGTTATCGTTCCCGTGAGTCTTTATACTAAATTGTCTTCGTGTGGACTGTGGATGTCGATGTGACAACGCTAATTATGATGGGGCCGAGACAAGGCCCAATTCTAGTAATATGATGTTACGACGTTTGCTAACGAGAACGGTCTTTATTTGCAACATTTTCAAGTAGGCCTTTCACCTTATTACATATTTACATTGATTAATTAAACTATAAATCCGGTTATGGTCATTGGTCAATACATAGACGCTTATAGTTTGCATCGCCGTCCGTACATCCTTTGTATTAAGCTTGAAATGAAAAGCAGCAAGTCTGCAAAATTAATGACAGTATGCCTTCTTCAAATTCTAGTTATAGATTTAGATTGGAATATACTTCCTGCAGCACAATTATTTTGTTCCACTTTTAGATAGAAACATCAGATACCCATAGGTCAGACTCGTTGGACCAAAATCCTCTGCACTGAACTGCCCTCTGCAGTTAGTAACTGTCACGTTCTTGGCGTGATTTAGGTTCATTTTGATATAATTTAGGTTGAAAATCGAATACTGGTAAAGGGGTAATTAGGGAACAGTAAGAGAAGAGAGATAGAAAAGAACTTTCATTAATCAATTTTCTTCATACATCTTACAAGGAGTTCTCTCCTATTTATAGCTGAGCAATTACATCAATCCTATAATCTATAACTCAGCCCCCTAATCTAATCTGTACAAAAGGAACGGTCCAGATTAATTGACCGTTGTGTCTATCCCTTATCCCATTAAGTCTATCCCTTATCCCGTTAAGTTTATCCCTTCTGGTAATAAAGTGATCATTCTGTCTGTGGCTGCCTTTACTTCTCCATTGCAGTTGTTTATTCTTAGCACATGACATTCTTGTACCTGTTATCCTGATTCCCAATGTGCAATATACGGTACATGACAGTAACTGTAGAGGACATCGATTCCAGACTCACAACCCTCTTTACCCTCACCTGCTAGGGGGCCGAAAAAAACAAACATTTATTCCAGGAGTCAAGTAATTGGTATCTGATAATAAGTTCAAAAACCTGTTAAAACTACAATGCGCGCTGCTTCAAGAGCTCATTGCAACAGGGCACAAGTATATTTGTAATCACAAAACTGTATATAGTGATGACAAGGATACAAAAGAAGAGCACTCATAACACAGTAATACTGCTCAAGAATTATTCATGAATTAATTAACGATTAAGGCATATGTATACTCTCAGTCAATTCTGAAAAGAAAAAAAAAAACAAACGAACAAAATTAAAAAAAAAAATTACATTCTATCAATCATCATTCCAGACAAGAGAATGCCTCATCTAAGATTCAGATAAACTAAAAGTAACACCATATTTAAGTAATAGAGACAGATTTATTATGAAAATTCTCTACCCTCGCTAGGTCCAAAAAAGAATTTAGGTTTGTTGGGGGGGTTGCTGCACCGTCCGTGTAAAGAACAATGTCTAAGAATATATCCTGGATATTTAGGCAGAAAATGTATATACCCACTTTAGTTTACACATCTACTAACCACTTTTTTCTTTCTCCTCCTATTTGTTGCGTTTCTTGGCTTCACTGTAAAGTACCACACCAGCAACGGTGATACTATAACCCAACATGCCAGTAACAGTCACTGGGTTTCTGAAAATCAAAACTGATACCACTACAGCCACTGCTCCCTTTGCATTTCCTAGCACCTATCAAAAATCCAAAACACACAAGAGTCAGGCGCTGATTTCAAATTTTTTATTTCTTCAATCAGAGTAATTTTACCAAATCAGCAATTAGGATAACACTCAATCATGGTGTTATTTGCAGATAGTGCTGCACTTGTTAAGTCAAGAAAACATCATCATACGACCACCAAGTTTTGCTGAATCACTTATATATGCAAATTTGGACATGCAACAACAACAACAACAACAACAACAACTAAGCCTTTTGTCCCAAACAAGTTGGGGTAGGCTAGAAAGAAACCCAATAAGAGAACACATCGAAAAAAAAAAAAAAAAAAAAAATAAAAAAAAAAAAAAAAAAAAAAAAAAATAAAAAAAAAAAAAAAAAAAAATAAAAAAAAAAAAAAAAATAAATAAATAAATAAATAAAAAAAAAAAAAAAATAAAATAAAAAAATAAAATAAAAATAAAAAAATAAAATAAAAATAAAAAAAAAAAAAAAAAAAAAAATAAAAATAAAAAATACTAATAGTAAGACTAGCCATACTAATAATAATACCTCTAATAATAATAGTAATAGTAGAAACCTAGACCTCGACCGTGACCTGATAGAGGGACCTACAAACCTATGACATCGCTCCTACCCCTAAGTTCCTACGTCATGGCTCCGGTACATGAATTGCTAACTTCCAAGCGCTCCTATCGATCGCCAACTCCTTGGAGACGTTCCATTCTTTAAGGTCTCTTTTCACCGCTTCTTCCCATGTCAATCTTGGTCTCCCTCTCCCCCTCCGGGTGTTCTCGAAATGATTAAGAATTCCGATACGTACCGGTGCCTCTGGAGGTCTGCGTTGGATATGTCCAAACCATCTCAAACGATGTTGGATCAACTTCTCCTCTATTGGTGCGACCCCAACCATATCTCGTATGTCATCATTTCTAATCCGATCTTTCCTCGTGTGACCGCAGATCCACCTCAACATACGCATCTCAGCTACACTCATCTTCTGGACATGTCGTCTTTTAGTAGCCCAACATTCTGCGCCATACAACATCGCAGGTCTAATCGCTGTCCTGTAGAACTTGCCTTTTAGCTTCTGCGGGACTTTCTTATCGCATAGGACGCCTGATGCTTGTCGCCATTTCACCCACCCCGCTCTTATCCTGTGACTAACATCTTCATCTATCTCGCCATCGCTCTGCAGCATCGACCCTAAATATCGAAAAGTATCTTTCGTAGGTACTACCTGCCCGTCTAGACAGACATCTCCGTCCACTGGTCGTATCCCACTAAACTCGCACCCCATATACTCCGTCTTAGTTCTACTAAGCCTAAACCCTTTGGACTCTAGAGTTCGTCTCCACAATTCCAATTTCCTATCGACCTCCGTCCTACTCTCATCGACTAACACCACATCGTCCGCAAAGAGCATACACCAAGGAATCTCTCCCTGTATATCCTTCGTGATCTCATCCATCACTAAGGCAAAAATATACGGGCTCAAAGCTGATCCCTGATGTAGTCCTATTTTAATAGGAAAGTCACTAGTTACACTATCACATGTCCTGATGCAAGTAACGGCACCATCATACATGTCTTGGACATGATAAGTTAAAAACAATCTTGCTTAAATTTCATTCATCTTGACATGTGAGAAATTTTATTGATCGTCTTATCAGAATTGGTCTAATTTTATCCAACAGTTCATATAACACTCAACATTGTGGTGTTATTTGCAACTAATATCAACTGGTCAAGTCACTAAAACATCATCAAATGACCCCAACCATCCCCAAATCAATTCCACCATTACAATCTAAACACAGCTTGACCAATTTTCATTCTTCTTGGGAAAATGGAATATATGAACCTCTTTTACAAATTAAATAAAAAGAACCTCTTCTCTATAATAATCTTAACTGTTCCCAACAATTTGGTAATTATATCTGCTTGCCTAGATAGCACAAATGTACCAGGTGGAATTCCTAAAAGTAACTTTGTGAATTTCACAGATACAAATTTATAATAAGGTAAGGTTGAGAACGGCTATTACACACCTGAAGGGTGAGAGGACTGGTATGCTTGGTGACCAGGAAATTGGTAAGGTTGACGAAGTAGGCGAGGCAAGAATTGAACAGCAGGTACCAAATTATCTTGAAATCCTCTCTGGCAAGTTGAATGGTCTTACCCACCACATTTTCTTCCATTATTAATGTTGCTGGCAGTAGTAGCACCACTGCCACTGGAGCCATGTACAACAGCAGATTCATGGAATTCAGCTTCTCTCTGAGAAAATGAAAATGGACACATTTTATCAACACAAATTGAAAGCATTTAATCAATATAAGTTGCAAATGTTTATCATTAAACTCCATGAATATCTCAACCACTTAACCCCCATAAAGCAAAAAGTACAATCCAGAAACCTTTTCTCAAGATAATTCTCTATTTCCCAACAGAAAAAGAGAAATAAAATAACAAAGTAACAGTATAAGCCCCACGTGTTGCCCCTTCACAGAGATGATATTTAGGGCTACTAATTTAGCACTCTAAAGTTCAAAACATGAGATGTGAGCAAGGAAGTAAATGCAATATTTGTGTGTTTATAGGCATTCCTAATATTAGTGTTATGAGAGATTAAGGATTTAACGGACAGGACATTGTACCGTCAAGTAATTATAAATATTCAGAAGTAAATGTTTACCCTTCAGAGGAGAGAAGAAGGCCCTGGAGCACAGTTTTTAGAGCCCTGGCAGCAGTTGCACCGATACACATGATAAAACCAAACAGATGAAAACTTGGCTCTCCCTACATAATTAAAAAATGGAAAAAAAAAAAATTGAATGGAGAAATAGAAAAAGCCCTAAAAATGCCATTGTCTAAAATGATTTATGATTCCAAAAAAATCAAACACAAGTGGCTAAAACAAAATTAGTTAACTTGCAAAGATCACCCTCTAGTTTTTCTCGAATTTATTCATTATATACTCGGTTTCACTCTTCCTAAGTGAAATGCCATCTTACTTCTAGCTGATTTGTTATAATATTATTACACCAAAAGCAACATCCCAGAGTACAAAAATTACTATGCATTGGATGATCTTTTGTTCAGATAAAAGGTCATAAATCAATAGCAACTCCAAATATAGTCCTAAAGCAATATCACAATAAAAATTAGAGAAATCACAAACGCACCCCACTAGCAATTACCACACCAGTGACTACAGGAATCAGCGTCGCATAAGTGACCCACGCCTCTCTTTTTGCAGTCATAACAAATGCAAAGACTGCAGTGAAAAATGGCGTAGTGGCCCCCACGGCCTGGTTAAAGCTCACTGGCAGAAATCTCAGAGAAATATTACCACTCACCACCGACCCACAAAATATAAAGCTCAGGGCAGCTATCTTACCAAGTTGCACCCCAGATCTTACTGTCTGTACTGGCGCAATCCGGAAAAAGACTAATGCTACGTAGCTCAGAACAGAGCATGCGGCCATGTGACATGTGGTTAGAAAAATGGGGTACTTGAAGCCATAATTGGATAACAAAAACTTGTTTAGAAGAAGCACGCCTATGTTGGAACAATACCATGACGCTACTAGACCTATAGTGAAAGCGAGGCCTTTGCGTGGGTTTTGCTGGCCCCGGTGACGATTCATTGCCGGAAGTTCGTTAAGCATGTATGCTTGAAGGGGGGCCCCAATTGAAATAATGGTGATTTTTTTTTTACTGGAGGAGGAAAGAATGGCAAAGGGGCACAAGTTGGTGGTGCATTATAGTTTTCTAATTTAAGGTTGCTCATCAGGAGATCTGAATCATGATTCTTCTTTCATGGTCTTTGGACCTTTGTTTCTTCAAAGGGTGAATGTATACATTCTATATTTAGAGACCCCCATTCTCAGGATCAAATTGATATCCCCATTTCTTTATCATGGCAGCTTATATTATAAACATGTATTTTCAGCAATGCATGAAAATGCAATAAGAAACTCCGGAGACGATAATCGCAAATATGTGTTAAAATCCTACATTAATTCTATGTTTCCCCTACTATTGTGAGAATTCCACCCCCCCCCCCAAAAAAAAAAAAGGCGTGGGGCCCCATTTAAGGTTGATATGACTGTATTGTGCAGCCATTACAAAAGGTTACCTATGCAAAGGATAACCCCTCAGATCCATAATTGAGAACATAATTCATTAATTACTACCCATCTTCTCCCCTACTGCACCCAACCCTCAACCCCCCCCCCCCCTCCCCAATTAAAAAAAAAATCAAATTAACTAGCATAGCTTACGTTCTATTTCTTTAAAAGGAGCTTAAATTAAGTATCCAGTAGATCTAGCGTGAGTTAATGGACTCAGATCTAAGACATATGTCAGCAATTATCCCCAATTAGCTAGGACAATCGAAATGCCCAATGAAAATGCAAAATTCTATGTTGTATGATCAGATCTAAACCCCTACCGCGAAATTTAGAAAAAATCAATCAAAATCGCACAAAAAATAGAAAAAACATAAAAGCAAGAACAATACAAAAACAGAAAAAAAGTAAGAAAAAAAACTGACCCCACTAGCAATGATGACACCAGTAACGACTGGAATAAGCGTGATGTAGGTGATCCAGGCCTCTCTCTTGACGGTCATGAGGTAGGCAAAAACGGCAGTGAAGAAAGGAGTGGTGGCCCCGACGGCCTGGTTGAAGCTGACGGGGAGGTATCTGAGAGAAATGTTGCCGCTGACGACAGATCCGCAGAAGACGAGGCTGAGGGCGGAGATCTTGAAGAACTGGACCCGAGATCGGACGGTCTGGAGAGGGACGAACTTGAACCAGGCGATGGCGATGTAGCTGAGGAGGGAGCAGGCCGTCATGTGGCACATGGTGAGGAAGATGGGGTACTTGAAGCCGTAGTTGGAGAGGAGGTACTTGTTGAGGAGGAGCACGCCGATGTTGGAGGAGTACCAGGACGTGATCAGACCCACCGTGAACAGACGACCGTTGGCGCCTGACATGGGCGACCCCGCACCGTTGGCGCCACCCTTCGCGGTCATCGTGCGTGCGCTCGCTCGCTGAAGGGTGGGGCCCGAGGAGGAGAGGGAATGGGGTTGGATTTGAGAAGCGATGTACGGGATTTAGTGTGAGAAAGAGAGAGAGAGAGAGGTGGGGGAAGAGGAAGGCGCAGACCCCAGACTTGTCGGTAGAGAGAGAGAGAGAGACGGGGTAACTAGATTGGAGACTTTGTGTGAGGGGGATTATATTTCAAAATTCCCTCTGGTTGGGTAAAAGGTAAATTAGTCGTCTTCTACCTTACGCGTTATTATGTTCTAGTCCTTGTTAAAGTCTGTAATTATTTTGTACAGGGAATGTAATGTCCTAGTCCTTGTTAAATTTGCTGAAGAGTGACTGGGCGTCCTAAGTTAGTAACCGGTTGGTGTTGGTCTGTGGATGTTCTTTATTATGTTATAAATGGTTCATGTTTTATTCGAATAATAACTTAATATAATATTTTTTAGAGTCAGTATTTTTATAAAATTATTGCATGGAAGTGTTATTATTAGCAGACAAGTCAGAAGCTAAATAGTTCCGACAATAACATTATTTTTTTTAAAAAACTTGTTCAAACTCCATTCCACGATAAGACTACGAAGATAAAAGTCAAATTGCAATAAAAAAAAACTCTTGTTCAATAAGATTGAAATAACTGACGGTGTAAGATCAGAAACAATTTATGCAATCAAAAAATAATTTATTGAAAAAAATCAAATACATTATAAAAATTTACTGTAGTGTATGAATTAGCTTAACTTTACTATATTGATATAAGTAAATTATGCACATTCTTTATTTATTTATTTATTTTTGAACTAAAAGCTCCCCAAGGAGGGGAGCCAATATGCACATTATTATTTAATTAAGATATATATGCAGAAGTACTTGTATTGACCATTTGTCCATGTTAATTTTGTTAATGTAATAATGTTAACAGTTCGATGAAAATGCTAACAGTTATAATCACACTATTTTATTCCACAATGATCAACAAAAAGCCACTCGATATAGTCTATATATGTATCAAGATCTTCCCAAAATCCAAAATTTAATTATATTCTAATAATTTGTTTACTACTAATCGAAATTCTGAAAGATACAATAAAATAGTGAAAATAAAAATGTCAGCATAGAAAAAGGAAACTCATTCAAAAATCCACAGGAAAAGCAAAAAAAAATTTAAAATATTAAATTTTTGTTTCCTAAAATAGTTCGATATGCGTATGCATGGAGCAGATGATATCATTTATTCGGATGTCAAAACTGAAATGTAAAGTTTGGGCACGTGGAATATTAAAGAGCCCGTGGCGAGGGTGGTACTTTGGGTAACCGGTGTTTTGCTTTGAGCAACGTTTACAAAAATATCCTCATATTTTTTTTATAGCAGCATTTGATATATTCATCAGATGGAGTGGCTTGTTCAGGCATTCAAAGGATAATTTGGCCATTTTAAAAAATAATATTGCTCGAATGAAAAAGTATGTTGCCCAAAGCAACGCCGGCGAATAGTAGAGATAAAAGGTATTTTTTTCAAAAAAAACAAGTATTGGAAATCTACCTACTTTTATTTCTTGTCAAAAACAATATAAAAAATTTTCAGGGAAAAAAAAAAGAATGCCATATATAGAGTAAAAATTCACGTATTACTTAGTATCATCCCCATCATTCTTTACAGATGCATTTATTTTTTCTCATTTTTAGAAACCGCGTTTGAAATGTTTATTCCATTTTCGGAAGTCCAGAGGATGAGCGCCAGAGCGACTGCTCCCCCCATCCCTCCCGCGTATGCTCTCACCTCCCCCCACCTCTCCCGTGTACCCTCCCCCCTCTCCCTCCCCGACGCCCCTCCCCCCCCCACCCTCCCCCTCTCACACACTTCATAACCGTTGAAATTAATATTTATAAATGTTGAAGCTAATGTCGTAATTGTTGAAATTGACATATTTAAATGTTGAAGGTAATAGTTGAAGTTGGCATATTTAAATTGTTGAAGTTGGCATATATAACTGTAACAGTTATTTATATTAACTTCAACAGTTGCAGTTCGGATACTAACTATTGAAGTTAATATGATTAATTGACATAGTTCGAATACTAAATGTTGAAGTTAATATGAGTAATTGTTGTAGTCCGAATACTAACTGTTGTAGTTAGTATTAGTAATTGTTGTTGTTGTAGTTAATGTGGGAGGGAGGGAAGAAAACAGAGAGACAGAGGTAATAAAAAGGAAAGAGGGGAGGGATATCGCTGGAGGGGGATGAAATTTTTTTTCATTGTTAGAAAACGCGCACAGTGGGTGATGAGAGGATTTTATACTTATATTTTGGTAGAATTTTATCTCCAAACTAAACCAATTTGACTTGAGTTAGGTTAATTAGGGTTATTTTAATTAGGATTTATGTCAAGAATAAGTTACTACCATAATTTCTATTTTAATGCAGATTTTGGACAAAAACATGACTTGGATGAATCAATAATGATGTAGAGCTTGTCGTAAGCTTTCCAACGGTTCTTGAATCATCTAAATCGGAATTCGGATGAAGGAGATATGGGCAAAATACTGACAGGACGTAGTGCTGAAATTTCTGGAACGGACCGTTCCAAATCAGAACGGTCCGCCCCAGCCGAAACTGCCAGAAACAGCAGGATTGTCCGTTCTAGATGATTGGGACGACCCGTCCCATATTAGAACAGTCCGCCCCAATAGAAACCGCCAGAGTTTCCAGAAATAGTCCAGAGTTATCAAATTTAGAGTTCTTTTATGTCATGGCGGTTCTAATCTATCTCCGGCACTTCTAGAACGTGCCTTCTGCTATTTCCATCATCTCTACACATTTCTAATGCCTATTTAAGCATAGTTTGAGGAGATTTTTGAGATATACAAGAGAGAAGTTCAATTCCAGATCCAAGTTAGGGCTAGATATAGTTCTATTTGAGAGAAAAGTCTCAGGTCAAGATCGTGGCAACGCCGAATCGACTGGTTTGTGGCAGAAACAAGGCGTTTCGATAGAAGACTTCGACCTACAAGAGAAATCCAGGACATATTAGGTTTTGATCTTCCTTTATTTCCTATTTCTCTTCGTTTTGCATGATGTCTTTTAGTTGTTGAGTTGATTGTTCTAGGACTATGGTTGTAAACCTTTCTACTTAGTTACTTGTTTTGTTTGAATACTTCTTTGTTAGTCGAGTTAAATTACGTTTTATTTTCTGTGATTTGATTTGCTATCTATTTGTTCAAATTTGTTACTGTTAGAATCTGATTGTTGCGTTAAACAAAGACCTAGTTTAATTGTCAAAGTAAAGTCAATCTGCAATAACAAGCAAACACTTAGATCAATTAGGTAGGCGATATCCAAAAGGATTTAACCAAACTACAAGTAATTAGAAGTTTTACTCAACAAACCGAGAGGTTGAGAGTTTACCAAGACCCAAAAATCAATTAGAAACACCTAAACCAAGAAACGAGAGTTGAAATTTAGGAGTTTTTAGGATTTATCAAACAGAACCCCACAACTTGACCTGAACGAGAGTTAGAGCGCAAGTCTGTAGGTTAGGTTTGGTCTAATTCACGTAAAAACAATCAGCAAATAACTAAGTGGATGACAAAACAAGTATCAACCATTGGAACGGACCGTTCCAAGGTCAGAACGGACCGCCCGAGAGGGGGCGTCTGACCTAGAATGGCGAGTTCCAATCGTTGACAGGGCCAGGACGGTCCATTCCAACCATTAGAACGGTTCGTTCCAACTTTGACAGAGGTAGAATCGTTTGGAATCAGAAATCCTAGAATTATTTGACCTGCTGATTTTCTCTTGTTTAGTTCTTGCTTTAGTCTTATTATTAGATCTAGGATTTGTATTTACCTTCAACCTTTAATCCACAAAAGAAAGTTGAACTCGTTTAGCTAGTTTAGTAAAGTAAAAAACCGACATTCTAACACCGTCCCCGTGGATTCTGTTATTATTTACTCAATTTTAATTTTGTGACTAATTACTAACTAATTAATCCAATTAAAACACAAAGAGCAAGAGGATCTAGTACATAGCCATTTCGACACAAAGAGATAGGTGGAAATTGTACCTCCCGCGAAATCGTATTCGCGGGGCTCGATCCTACGGCATGGGAATCGATGGGGTGCTCTCCTTCGCCTCCTCCTCCGTTGATGGCCGCCTCGAGTCCACCTAGAGGATTAACCAATCTCTTCTACCCTTGTGCTAGCAAGAGGAAGAGGAATGTCTAATCCCAAGGTATGCTCTCTTCTATTCAATTAGCCCTTTTAATTGGTGGAGAGAGTTTGTGCTCAACTCATGAGCTTGAGGTAGAAGAAAGGAGAGGAAGAGTAAAGAAAATTCTGAAATTTTCTTTCTTCTTTGTGGATTTCGGCCAAGGAGAGAAGAGGAGAGAGAAGGTATGAAGGAGGCTAGGGTTTCCCTCAAAATGAACCCCTATATATAGACCTCATGACCTAGTCTCTACCAACCTTTCACATGGACAAAAATGCCCCTTCTTGGCCGACATTTTAAGTGGGCTTTAAGCCTTGGCTTAGCCCATTTAACCATTCCATTTATTACTCCTTTCAATTGTCCTCAAATTGGGCTTTTATTTAACTAATTAAATAATGACCCAATAGCTCAATTAATTTAAATGAGTTGAACATAATTAATTATTAATTCATTAATAATTAATTTGGGATTAGCATATGCATTGATTTATTTCTATATAATCTCTTTGACTTAATTAATTATAACGGTCCGTAACGCTATACAATTAATTAGTCAAACTATCATATTTTTCGCAATACGCACTGTTGCGAATAAATAATGCACTGTTTGGTTAAAGCTCTATTTGTGTGACCCTTTGAGGATTTATGCTATGTTGGACATGGAAATAAATCGTTATTTAATTCCAATAATCATAAGCGGTATCTAGCAACACGTTATGATTCCCAATTCACATAAATAGTGTACTGCTACAGTATTTAAATCCTGCATAAGAGAATATATGTATTTCCCTATTTTGATTCTTATGTCACACGATATCATCGTATAATCCAAGATAGGAATGTGTCATTCTTGCAGATTATACGTTTCTTGATCTAGAGATAATTGTATAAAGTTGCATGCAAACAATCTATCTCCATCAAGGGGCCCAAACAAATATCGTCACTCACTAAGTGAATTAATGAGGGACATACGGTTTTCTTGATGATTAACTTTTTCCCGCACAATTCAAGAGAACATAAATAAAGTCCGTATAGCAGCCCTTATCGGGAATCAGCGGTAGACGATATTTATTGAACCTATCCTCATGTGGAAAAGATAAACATCTCAAACTTAGAACCAAAATCATAACGAAATAAACAATGACACATAACACAATCCATATGTTTATTTCGATGGGTCAAGTCCTGTGCTATGTTCCATAACATACACATATGCAATTAAGTTGGTAACTCTTTACCTATGATTAGTAGAACTTAATCATCACTTAACTTGCATACTAATCTTATATGATAATTAATGTTCCTTGTTAATTATCAAGATTATGGACCGTTTAGATTTATTATTGTCATTCTAAAGAATGATCAACAGAGATCTACAATTCAGATCCTCAACCTGAATGATCTGTCAATAATAAACCTAGGAACAGATGATAAAATCTCATCCAAAACATAAACTAATAATTAAGTCATTGAATTATTGACTTCTAGGACATAACTCTAACAATCTCCCACTTGGCCTAGAGTCAATCAGTAGTGACTTCTAGCCAACGAAGAATTGAGAACAATGTCATATATCTACATATATACATGTCTCGGACCTCAAAATAAATAATACGCTTATAGCTAGTTACTCGTACGTCCACCACGTATGGATGCATAACTGCATCTCGTATACTGCTCAAGGTAGAGGTCGTGCTAGAGTGTTCGCTGTGTTCGCGAACCTATCCAAAAATTGTTTGACCATATATATATATATATTCTCCTATATATATTCTTGATCACCATCATATGATATCAAGTGATATCGTTATAGATCATATTTGAATCTCCAATGTAATATTGGGTTCTTTAGGAGTAAGTTATAGTTCGAGATGCTTAGAACCATAATAACTCAACTAAGAAATCGATCCGAAATAATCTTCTTTTATTGCTTCACAAGTTGCTATGTATTTTGCTTTGGTGACGGAAACGGTTGTAATATTCCATTTAGAACACTTTCTAAACTTACAACACCACCTTTAAGTAAAATATGTAGCTCAATTGTGATTATATCAATCTTTTGAAAAACTTTTATTAGTGTAACAACTTACACGAGATTTCTTTCATCTTAAGAGATGAAACATTATATCACTCTTTCTCATAAGGTACTCGAGGATATCCTTGATTATCGTCCAAATGTGTCTCTCTTGTATCCATTTGACAACTGTTTATCACATCCTTTGGATACTACACATTGGGGCATATGCATAAATATGGCGTACAAAATGAAACTCATAATGAAAGAATGCTTGAACTATTTCATGCACTTTCTTGAATTGAGTTGCAATAGACCGAGTTAAAACACTCAAGTCATGCCATGTGACGTATAGTTAGACATCCTTTCTTGGAGTGTAACTTTCGTGTTTCTAGAACACTTCGTCAATATATGCATATTTGTTCAAACCTAACATCCATCATAATCTATCTTTATAGATTTGTTTCCTAGGATCAGGTGATTTCGCCCAAGTTCTCATTTGAGAAAGCATTCTCCAAAGAGATCTCGACAATATTCATTTTTTCTTAATGTTATTCCCAATTAGTGAATTGTTATCTTGAACAATACAAGTAATACAATTATGCTCCCACTGAATATCTTGTTTATACAAGATACTTTTGACGAAGTTCAACTCCTTGACTTCATTGTCAAAACTTTTATTCCGATCTCCACAACACTTGCTTTAATCCATTTATGGATCCTTGAAGCATGCGTATGTTTTTAGCAATACATAAAACCTCGATTTGTGTCAAATGCACAACATCATCCTTCATTCGTACGAAGAAGGCGGTTTTATGTGTTTTTCCATATATCAATATATATGAAATACAACTATTGCTAGAATGATCTTTATTGACTTTTACATAGCCACAAGCAAGAGGTTGTGCTTTGTACGTAGTCAACTAGTCATCGACTTAGACATAGCTACAAGCGAGAAGCCGCGCTTTGTACATAGTCGATTTGTTATCCATGTCGATCTTTCCTTTTGAAGATCTAAAACGTTCTTGATGGATTACTCCTTCATGAACATCAACCAAGGTCTATACCTTGTTGTTATACATGAATTTTATTTAAAGATCATATGAATTCAAACCATATATGTGGAATCGGATCGTTCCATCGTTTTTTCTTGTTTATCAACGGATTCTCATATGCTAAGTTTGAGAATGTCGTGAAGCCAATGCACCAAACGGCTTAGGCAATCAACTCTCGTTGATCTTTTGTAGGATTGGTACTTGAGCTTCATGAACTTCTTCTACAACGATTTGTTGAACGAATTCTTGACTCCTCATATATTCCATGAGTTTCTCGAACATCATCAACTCGTGAGATGGTTGAGTCCTCATTGGAAGGAGCGTACTATTAAACTTCTTTCAAAACAACTTGTGAATGAAGTTTCGCTCAACTCCCACTAAGTACCATGTATGGAGTGACAAGTTTCCCATAAGAGTACTTTTTGTAGTGATGCATAAACTATTTTAATGCTCACTTTACTCCCACTACTTCTTCTTGAGAATTTCAATTCATCAAGACTACATTATGATTAGCAACAACTACTTTGTTCTTATCATATTCGTGGAAGTAGTGCCTTTTAATATAAAGCATCCTACAAATATTAAATGTCTTATTTGGGTACAAGCTTATCAACGATCTTGAAATAAGCTTATCAACGCCAAATCTTAAGAAGCATTATACTTAGAGATCAAAATCTCGTAAGATATATTCCTCAATAGACTTCGATGGAACACCATTCAGTGTAAACAATATTATCCTCAAACATAATTCCCTAATACGAGTCGAATAAGTCAATTTGATTTATTATTGATCGAACTATACAAAATATTGTTCGATACCTCCATTCTTGGACATATTATTCCTCATGGAGCGAGTTGTGAAACTACTTTCATACTCTTTAGATAATATTTCAAATCATATGACTTAACTACTTATTTATTTACCACAATTAATTGTAAGACTTCCATTTTTCTTGAACGGTCTTTTAAACTTCACTCTTGAACTCCTTTGAACTAGTCAAAAGGTTCATACTTATACCTTATCAAATAGATATGTTAATATCTACAATGATCGTTGGTCAAGTAGTAAAGTATCAATAACCTTTCATTACACAAGTACTTATAGGTCTTTATACATCGATATGTATAAGTCCTAATTAGTTCACTTGCCCTTAAACCTTCATAGGTTAAAGGCGCTTTTGTCATTTAACAAACATGATTCGCATATCAATCGATTTGAAATCGAATTGAATTTCGAGCTCTACGTTACGTAGACTCTCATAATGCGGTTCTCGTTTATGTATGTGACTAAGCGGTTATATATAACATGAAAGTCAAATACTTTATGTCAAGTCTTACGCGTCCTATTTGTCATTCAAAACTTGTTTATCTATTTCAAGCAAATTCAATCAAGATGCATGAAATCATATAAACAAATTCATAATAAAAGATCTTGTCTTTTACAAAACATAATCATCCATCATTGAATATGAAATGGAGATATTTTGAGAGGTTAGGATTAAGGTATACAACCTTCAATTCCTAAACAAACTCTTAATAAAGATAACTCTACGTATTTAATGGTAATGACTTAAATGAATAAGTCATTTCCTATACGGAGTTAACTTTGCATCTCTCGAACATTCTCTTATTCTTCATTGCTAACACATTTCTTTAAATGCGAGCATATGAACTAGTATCAAGTTACTAGTGTGAATTAGAGATAGTGAGATATTTTGAACGACAAATACACTTTAGGATTAGAATATTTCTAATCGTCACAATCATGGTATTTCGGACAACCTTTCAAATGCCTCCCATAAACGGCAAATGAAACATCTCATGTGACACATGGTCATCAATGAGAGTCTCGAAATTTCAACTCATACCTTGGTGAAGTATTTCTTGAATACTTAACCAATCACCTTTTTGCATCAACAAGCGTGCATAAAGGTAATATTATATCCTTCATAATTCCAAAGAGATCGAATGACAATATCAACAATCCTTGATATCGGAGATTAATATCTCTAGTCATCAATTAGCTACTTCAATCTTTCGATTTGTAAGCTAATGAAACATTCATATAATTTCTTTTTAAAAGAATAATCTCTTGGTCAACTCATATTCTTTATACTCAATCATAAATGATGGAGTTAATATCTACTTTCTCCAAGAACACTTTCTTGAGTAAGCGAATGAGAGCGTACGAGTTAAATCTAGTCCATATGAATTCTCTAATTCAAAGGTCTAGAAATTTTGAATGAGGATACTAGCCATACGCTTTATTGAATAACTTTTCGCCAAAAGTCAATCAATCATCGCGATGCTACGTTCGGGTAGTTTGAGGAAAGTTTTGGGAATTGACATACTCAAGTTTCTCTTCACTAAGATCGTGTCTTAGGAATCGGTATTACTCTTTCAAGTAAATACTTTTAGAAACGAGTTTGTTAATTTTCAAAGATTGATCGCAACAAAATTAACAATTTAAACATCTATAACAAAATCATTTTACGGTCATTTAGTTTATGCAATTGTTTTATTTATAACAAATAAAACTCCCACTACAATTATTTAATGTCCCTAATGTAGTAGGTTTTCCAAGATCCCTATTTTCGTTGAGATGGTGCTAGCGTCGGCGTGACACCAAAAACAACTAGATAGAGTAGGTTCTCCAACCAATCATTCCATATGATTCTTGGTTTGTGAAATATCACATGTACATCCACAAACTTTGCCCCGATGTCCAATCCGATTAGAAAACATCGTTAAGTAACCTTTCTCTATTTGCTCCTAGTAAATCCGATTTACACCCCGACACGGATGATGGAACACGATGTCCCGCGTCGGCGAGAATGCATCAATGAACGATCATACACGTTAGAAGGAGATAGAGAGAAGGAGGGCGATTTAACTTAATCATGTTTTGTTTGGGACAATCAATTAAGTGACACTTGTTTGGTGGTCATGTAAGCATACACTCATACCTAGCCTATGACAATTCATAGCAATCACAAGCAATCACATATAAGCATCTCACAGTTGTGGGTTTGTATGGCTCCCGCTTGCATTAGTTTCGCCACATCGTCCATGGAGCAAAACTAATCTAATACTTGTCCCTCCCACTAAATTCTATAAGGATCTAAATCCTATAAAATAAAGGAACAAAATACATGTGAAAAATATCCTACTCCCATCCTAGCCTTAGGGGCATGCAAGCCTCACAAGTTACATCAAAAATTAATCAACAAATTAATTAATTAATGGCACCAAAGGCCGCATTACAAACATTCACACATGCATTCAATTTACAACCACAAGGCATTGAGTCTTGAGCCATACTAAACCCACTATCCACCTACAAAACAAAGTTAGCACATACAAGCACTTTGTTTCCAATTAACGATTTTCAAGCATCTTTGCGTATTGTTTGCTATAAGTAAATTCCGTGTGCAAATTCTCAATTTTAAACAATCAAACTTGTTTAAATTCATTTAGAAAGTTCTTTCAACATCCCATAACTGAAAGGAGATCAAACAAGGAGTTTTCTAATTATTTTCAACTAGTTTGAATACTTAGAAAAACAGTAATTTAACAAAAAACGTAACTAATGGAATCCAACAAAATCAACAGTTTTTGGTCTCCAAAAATTCTCAAATAAATTACTTAAGCTCCTTATCATAATTGTGATTACCAGTAAACAATTCAAGAAGAGATCTTAAACCATCTGGGAGAATAAAAAAAGACAAATCTCTCACAAGTGCACGAAACACCGTTATGAGATTTTCAGCTTATCCTCTCAACCATTTGGTCTGTTAGACCACCTTCTATCCAGTTTTTATATATACAATATACATAGAAAAACTTGTTTAGACTACAGGCTATCCATTCATGAAAAGAAAACAACCAAGTTCAGTTCAATAATATTAAGTTACATGCTAAACAATCAACAAATTCTGTACTGGAACAGACTGTCGATCGAAATGTTTTAACCTAGTTGAAGGTCCAAACTTCCACGAAAAATTATGAAATTAATTTTTCTGGAATCCTAACTCAAAATAGAACAACTCCATTTAAACAGAATTTTTAAAGGAGTTCTCAGTTGGTACAGTTTATTAGAACAATCGATTTGCTCAACAAACTGGATCTGACAAGATCTTCCTTTTCATACTTGAAAACCCACAAATTAATCCGAGTCATGCAACAATTTATACATGCTCAAAAAGAGCTTCAAGTCCTCTTTATTTCTAGCCATATAACACTGGTACTTATATTCAAAATATAAATCTTTCAAGCCATTCAAACAGGACAGTGCGAGCAGAAACTGGTTCTGCGCACTGTCGCCGTTTTATTCACAATAAATCTATACTAATTCAGACAAATGTGAATCCAACGCCAAAAGAATCACAATCCAAAGATCTATAACTTTCATGTAGATGGAAAGATCTTCCAGAGAACATATCACATCGAAAAACGCGAAACAATACAGAAAATACCATTTCCAGACAGCAAACAAACGCATCATCTCTACTAATCCGTTAATTAGCTAATTTCTCTTAATTAAGTGTCAAAATAGCTTAAGTACGACCATGTGCTCTGATACCACTGTTATTATTTACTCAATTTTAATTTTGTGACTAATTACTAACTAATTAATCCAATTAAAACACAAAGAGCAAAAGGATCTAGTACATAGCCATTTCGACACAAAGAGATAGGTGGAAATTGTACCTCCCGCGAAATCGTATTCGCGGGGCTCGATCCTACGGCATAGGAATCGATGGGGTGCTCTCCTTCGCCTCCTCCTCCGTTGATGGCCGCCTCGAGTCCACCTAGAGGATTAACCAATCTCTTCTACCCTTGTGCTAGCAAGAGGAAGAGGAATGTCTAATCCCAAGGTATGCTCTCTTCTATTCAATTAGCCCTTTTAATTGGTGGAGAGAGTTTGTGCTCAACTCATGAGCTTGAGGTAGAAGAAAGGAGAGGAAGAGTAAAGAAAATTCTGAAATTTTCTTTCTTCTTTGTGGATTTCGGCCAAGGAGAGAAGAGGAGAGAGAAGGTAGGAAGGAGGCTAGGGTTTCCCTCAAAATGAACCCCTATATATAGACCTCATGACCTAGTCTCTACCAACCTTTCACATGGACAAAAATGCCCCTTCTTGGCCGACATTTTAAGTGGGCTTTAAACCTTGGCTTAGCCCATTTAACCATTCCATTTATTACTCCTTTCAATTGTCCTCAAATTGGGCTTTTATTTAACTAATTAAATAATGACCCAATAGCTCAATTAATTTAAATGAGTTGAACATAATTAATTATTAATTCATTAATAATTAATTTGGGATTAGCATATGCATTGATTTATTTCTATATGATCTCTTTGACTTAATTAATTATAACGGTCCGTAACGCTATACAATTAATTAGTCAAACTATCATATTTTTCGCAATACGCACTGTTGCGAATAAATAATGCACTGTTTGGTTAAAGCTCTATTTGTGTGACCCTTTGAGGATTTATGCTATGTTGGACATGGAAATAAATCGTTATTTAATTCCAATAATCATAAGCGGTATCTAGCAACACGTTATGATTCCCAATTCACATAAATAGTGTACTGCTACAGTATTTAAATCCTGCATAAGAGAATATATGTATTTCCCTATTTTGATTCTTATGTCACACGATATCATCGTATAATCCAAGATAGGAATGTGTCATTCTTGCAGATTATACGTTTCTTGATCTAGAGATAATTGTATAAAGTTGCATGCAAACAATCTATCTCCATCAAGGGGCCCAAACAGATATCGTCACTCACTAAGTGAATTAATGAGGGACATACGGTTTTCTTGATGATTAACTTTTCCCCGCACAATTCAAGAGAACATAAATAAAGTCCGTATAGCAGCCCTTATCGGGAATCAGCGGTAGACGATATTTATTGAACCTATCCTCATGTGGAAAAGATAAACATCTCAAACTTAGAACCAAAATCATAAGGAAATAAACAATGACACATAACACAATCCATATGTTTATTTCGATGGGTCAAGTCCTGTGCTATGTTCCATAACATACACATATGCAATTAAGTTGGTAACTCTTTACCTATGATTAGTAGAACTTAATCATCACTTAACTTGCATACTAATCTTATATGATAATTAATGTTCCTTGTTAATTATCAAGATTATGGACCGTTTAGATTTATTATTGTCATTCTAAAGAATGATCAACAGAGATCTACAATTCAGATCCTCAACCTGAATGATCTGTCAATAATAAACCTAGGAACAGATGATAAAATCTCATCCAAAACATAAACTAATAATTAAGTCATTGAATTATTGACTTCTAGGACATAACTCTAACAGATTCGACCCTCGAGCTGTTCTGCAAACGATTAGATCGGTAAACGAGGTTTATTTATTTTGAGACTTGGTTCTACACCCGATCAGAGAGACAAAGAGAACAAAAAGGAAAGAGGGATGAGATATCGCTGGATAGGGATGAGAATTTTTTTCCATTTTTAGAAAACGTGTCTGTTATTAATGAAGTATCGCTGGAGATGATGGGGATGATGAAATACATGGATGATCCTTATCACGCCCGATTAATATAGTCTACATAATTCAGAGCATCCAATTATGCATACATAAGATATGTAAAAAAAAAAACTACTTTTATTTCTTGTCAAAAACAATATAAAAAATTTTCAGGAAAAAAAAAATACCATATATAGAGTAAAAATTCACTTATTAATATAGTCTGCATGATTCAGAGCATCCAATTATTCATACATAAGATATGTAAAAAAAAAGTAAAAAACAGATAAGTTTGAAATTCTTAGCAATTGTATTTTAATATTTTTCATTTCAGTAAATTTTCACAGATTGCGAAATCAATAAAGTTCGGTAAACAAAATAAAATTTGAAAAAAAGAAAAAGAAAAAGAATAAAAGGATCCAAAATACTACAAATTAATGAAGCTATAAAGGATTCATCGATCTCAGCATCATGATAAAAATAAGGAGTGGAAACAAACACGACTCGATCTCAGCATCATGATAAAAATAAAGGAGTGGAAACAAACACGACTCATCTAACCAATCTTCACCATTTCTATTCATATATTCATCGATATTGCCTTTATTGTATCATAGTGACCTTGCTCGAATGATCAGTCTAGCATTATCACGTGTCCAAAAAGGAAGAAGCAATGAAATTGACATCGTCAAAGTTCTACAATTTAACTAGTATATATAACCCCAAAAGTGCACCATAATGTAAAATCCTAAAAAAGCCTGCAAGTATAGAATATACAAATTCAAATGTGACAATCAGTCATAATCCCATAATATAAGGTAACTTTATTAACTCAAGAAATTGTGGTGAATCATTTTTATTATAGTTACTAAACATTATTTCGGTGGTAAATCATGTTTATTATCATTATATTTATATACGCATTAATAAAATTGTGGTGAATAATTTTCATATATTCTTCGAAGATTTTTCTTCTTTTTTTTCATGATAATTTAAAAGATTGTTATTTCAACAAATTATAGATAATAGCGTGTGAGTGTGACCGTTAGGTCCTCCAGCAGCATGAGTTTATGGTCTAATAAGTGATGACTTACCTAATCCATCCACATATTTTCATATGTTTTACATGGTCAAACTAGGCCCAACTGTGGACCAATTCTGCGGAAAATATCACAAAATTCCAATCTAATTTACGAAATAAGGTCTTTTTTTTTAATTGTTTTTGAGGTCTATTTATTAGTATTTATTACCCTTTCCTTTCCGTTTCCTTGTCAATCTTCCTTGTCAAGTTAGTTGTACCCACGTTGTCTCAATTATAATATACAACCAGAAGCAGAAGGTAATGCAATCTCTTCACGTAAACTCGCATAATTGTTCTATGGGTATCATGTCCGTAATTTCAGGAGCAAATCAAAGAGGGGGTTTGTTTGTGTAGTAAGGAGTTGCATAATTTAAGGATTCCTAAGTATTTATGTAGTGTTATGTAATAGATGTTTGGTTGTGTAGTAAGGATGACTAACTTAATACATGCATATATTCATGTCAAAAGACTAAAATGCCCTTAAATTTAAATTAGTATTATGTATTATATGTTGTGACCTAATTATTGTTAATTATTAATTATTATAAAAATTAATTCTTAATGATGATAATAAATCATTTTAACTATTATGAAATATTAATAACTACTTTTAATTAAATATTATTATTTATTTTATAATAAAAATTATTATTGATTAATTATCTTCAATTAATTATTATTATTAATTAATATTACTTGTTAAATATTAATAAATATTATTAATTATTTAATAATAAATCAATATTGTTTATTAATTATTATTATTACTTGTTATATATTATTATTTATTAATTGTAATAATTAATATTTATTACTAATTATGATTTTTTAATAGTTATTGTTACTTATTAAATATTATTATTTATTAATTATTATAGATTATTAAATATAATTATTAATTATTTCTAGGGGTATTATTGGAAAAAAAATTAAATGGGACTAGTGCATAACTTATGCAACCTATTTAGGTTGCATAACTTATGTACCCTTAAGGCATCCTATGTAAGAGGTGTTTGGTGACTTAAGGATACATAACTTAAGCTATGCATCCTTTAAGTCACAAACAAACGCCTCAAGAGGAAATAAGTTTTTAATTTCTTATAAAAAAATTTAAAATTCATCGTTTGAGAGAATAAAATTAACAAACATTTAACTGTTACAACTTCGGATTTATGATTGATTAATTGATTTGGTCATTAATTAATTATCTTGAACGTTGAATAATAATTATTTAATTCACAAAATAATCACCGAATCCATTATACATGATGATATGACCAACGTCAATAAATAATTACCAATTAAATGGCGTCGACGGTAATTTGTTACAAAAAAAATACGCATAGATTAAGAAGTCAATCCTCTTTAAACTGTTACTCATTTTAATATTTTATCGAACCTTACTCTTTATTATATGGGTAGTTTAAAAGCACCAGTATAAATTGTAAAGTGCTTTCCTTTTTTCCTTATTTAAAAGTAAGATACATTTTTTTTGTTGGCACAAGAAAATGCATATTTTCAGAGTTTTACGGGTGTCATTATGTTAAGAAAGTTATGCACTATGTTCTATGGCTCCGTTTGGATTTTATTTGAAAAGAAGGGAAGAAGAGAATAGAAGAATAAATTTATTATAAACAATCCAAACTCTTAACAAAGTTACACACTTTTCAATACTTCTCACTTCTTCCCTTCTTTTCTTCTTCCCACACCTTATCCAAACGAAGCATATGTAGAGTATGAGTAAGAGAAATTGCTTCATACACGCTCTAGTACCGGAGATCCACTCCCTTTGAACAAAAATGTCTTTCAGTTTCTAAATTGGAATGTGTGTGAATTGAGAGGCGTGAATTGAAATAATTTGAAAAATATTTTCGTCCATAAAAAAATAAATCTCCGAGGCTCCATTTGGATGGATGCAGGAATAAGAAAATAACTTCTTCCTACGCCCAAAAATAAAGCCTGTATGAAGCAATTCTCATAAGTTATTAAAGACAAAAGCAAACAATCGATTCATTTTTATGGAGTTCCTGCAACTCAAAGCTACAGAAGATCAAGGTGCTTGTTCTAGCATTTTTTTTTTCTTCCATCTTTTGTTCTGGCGTTACAAAGTAACCCACAAACTGAGTAAAAGTAAAAAACGATAACGCCATGTGGAGATGTGAACAAAATAAATTGTAACCATTCGATAAATTTTCAATTAATTCACTGAAAACAAATAAAGTTTACAGGTCAAATTAAATTGCTCAACTTTAAATTCTTCTAGGCTCCGTTTGGATAGGTGTGGGAAGAATGAAAGAAGTGGAAAGAAGTATTGGGAAGTGTGTAACTTTGTGAAGAGTTTGGATTGTTTATAATATTTTTCTTCCTTCTTCCTTCTTCTTTCTTCCTTCTTCCTATATCCAAACGCACCCGTAAGCATTCTGTTGTGGAATGAAAGTACTTGGGGTTGGACCGTCAAAACATTGGGTGTGTTTGGATGAGCATGGAATAAGGAATAAGAATAAGAAATTTCGGTATGCGTGTTTATTTTTATTCTTGTGCAATCCAAACAATACAAGAATAAAGAATTTGGGCCCTTATTTCTATACTAATAAAACCATGGTATAAGAATAAGGAATTTGGATAAGCACGCATATCGAAATTTCTTATTCCATGCTCATCCAAACACACCCATAGAGTTTTCAATGTCTGATATAATAAAATTTTGGTTACTACTTACGAAATATTTAAACTTCTCTCAAATTTTAAAGAATAATATAAAGATCATCATGTATACTGAATTATCTTAGACGATCCTTATTAATTTTATTGGAAAGTGATCATTTAATTATGGAATTCACTAGGGATATAAAAAATATATATATGCTATACATCATACATGTACGGATATGAGTTTTAAAAAAATTAGTATGTGACTACGTAAGATTAGTGAAAAGAAACTGACTGCGTCCCCATTAAGCTCTACACTTGTTCCCTCTGGGTTATGCAATGGATCTTTTGCCATACAATAAGAAAATATTATAAGAAATTGGTCAAATCTAAATTGTCATTCACGACTTGTAAATTTAGTCAACTTGTTAAAAATATAATTACTGTGAAATTTGACACAGTCTGAAATGCACACGCTGCTCTTTTCGATCCGAGAGGTATAAATAAGATGACATTATGCGATGAATCAATCTTTTTTTTTTCGATCTTGTTTAAGTCATTTTATTACTCAAACAATTAATCATGCATAGCGGTTCATATTTAAAAAAAAAAAAACGCTGAAAAAATAGCCCAAAAAAAATGACCTTTCAAAATGCATTGCGCATATGAAGCCGCAGTATTTTAGTCTCGTAGCTGGGGCTGCAATTTAGACGAACTCGAGCGAGCTGATTCTAATTTTAACTTGACTTCATCAAACTCGAGCTAGTCGAACCGAACTTTATCAAACACGGACCACTATTGAGACATAAACAAACTCATTATTATAATTGTTTAAAAATATTATTATTTCATAACTTTTATTGAACATTAATATTTATACATAAGAAATAGGCAAATAAATACATTTTCTATATATCAAATTGAATACTAAATATCAATAAATTATATATCAAACTCGTCTTATTACCTCATCGAGTCTTAATAAGACCTAGCTTGTTAACAACTCTAGCTAATACAAGTTTTTGCAGCTTCTTGCATCCCTAATCACTCGTAGCACCAGCAATGAGATATTTAAATTTTTTGGGTTAACGCGAAGTCTTCCAGATTATTATATCCAGTGGCCCCTGCTGGAAAAAAATTTAAGGAAAAAGATTTAAGGGGGAAAAAAACACAAAACCCATTTATTATGTGGCACATGGCAATTAAGACACATGCCAGTTTGAAAATTGTCAGTTACTCAGTTTCCGCCTCCACGTCAACCTCAGAGACTCAGAGCGCTGTCCCATGTGGCGGGTTAAAAAATGGATAAAATATACTTCAAATTCAACCTGCTACACCATTTTTAATTCATTTCTAGCAACTAAATGCTTCCAAGTTAACTTTCTTTTTTCACTGGCGAGCGAATAGCCGAATATTCTTTTACCAAATCGCCTCTGTTGAAAGCATCGCCGCATCGGTGACAATTTTTATTATTACAGCTAAGATCGTACAAAACCAGTAAATTTTGTTTTTTTTATTGAAACATAATTTTTACCACCGGCATTTCTAACTATATGTTTCCGGGGTGAATTATGATCTATGTATGCAAATATTTATATACTAGGGCAGATTTAAGTATACAATTTGTAAATTGTTATATTTATAATTAAATTTATGTAGAATTTGACAACTTTGTTATATATAAATTATGTATTTTTTCCTATTAAGTAAAAAACTGTGTATAAATTTGTGTCTGTGCGATAATTTTATTACGTGTAAATGATGTAGTTTTTTCTATTAAATGTGGACTTTATGAAAATTTAAAATTTATACATTGTCCACAATTTTAAGCTATTTCGTGCATCAAAATCCACAGGTAAGATTTCTCATCTATAGAAGTAGTGTATCCTTCTGCAATTCCGCACGCTTGTAAAGTCGTAATTTTCTAGAAAATTAATTAGAACAACGCTGATTTTATAAAATATAAAATGTGCTAGAGAAAAAAAGGAATGATTGGGTCTTTTATTTATTGATGACTTAGGCTAGGAATTAAGCTTGGTAGTTTTCTTTTATTACATTTCTGAACTAGGTTATTTTATGTTTTTATTCTAAAATACCTTAGGATTCACAGTACTGAAAAGAAAAGGAAATCTATTTTTTCATCATTGGATAATTGAAACATTTCTTTTAGATATACTAGATAGAGGCTACCTAGTTGGATAATTGAAACTTGTCCTCACAAGTCATACCATAGTCTACACCACATTTGTCGAAGTTAGGTGATTGCATATAGCCTTTGTTTGGATGGGGTTGGAAGAAGGAAGAAAGAAGAAGGAAGAAGGAAGAAGGCCAAAAAAAAATTATAAACAATCCAAACTCTTCACAAAGTTACACACTTTCCAATACTTCTTCCATTTTTCCCTTCTTCCCACACCTATCCAAACGCACCCATAGAAAACATGACGTGGTGCCATGTGCTTGCTCGTCTTTAAAATGTACCTTTCAATATTTTATAGTTGCAAAATCTTTAATGATCAATTGATCCTCAGCCAGTCAGTTTAAGAATGATATGTAGGTGTTTCAGGCTTTCAGCACATGAATAAACAGAGGTTAACTACCTTGCACTTTTTCTTAATTTAATATAATCCTTCCCGCGGTGAGATTTACTGTCGAATTAATAAACATTTCGGTAAAACACAAATTGCCCGGAACTGATTTTATTTACAATTAATGAGGCAAAATTAGTACGTATGAGCAATGACTCTGCTTTATTTTTTTTTTACAGAAATAGATTTAAGTTGAGCTGGATAAAACTAAACAAAAAAATAAATTAAATTAGCACGTAAAACCAAAACATTGAACCCAGATGCAACATCATGCACAGCTACACATAAGCACTTCATGAGATTTGTTTAAACAAAATCAGATAAACAAATCAAATAAAACCAAACAACACATGTTTATTGTTTTCTGTAGCTTTATTTGACATGATTAACTGCTTAATGCGCTGGCTTTTCTCATGACATTTTGGAAGAAATTATTGATTGATGCTTTTCCATATTATTGTAATGTGTTGTTGTTGACCCCTAAAATATTGTCATAATTTCCTGGTCAACCTGTGAGTGGGACCTGTGTCTATTTAAATGGTCAAACCAGACATCTGATGCACGAATAAATTACCAAGGAATTATCCCGGGTTTAGTCGGGAATGCGTATTCGAAATCAAGCAACGACCAGTAATGCTATTAGCATAATGGTGTGATATGGGCCGTTAGTCCTGCTTCGAAAATATGATATAAATGGCCATATAATTTCATGCGAGTGATGTGTGAAAATTATATAATTATGCGAAATTATATATGAAGTTGGCACAATTATCATATTGAACGGATATGGATGCATCAAGATTCGTGCATGGACTGGATTATACAAGCTGGGTTAGAAACGAAGTCTTCTCGCAAATAAATTTCGACTCGCAGCAGCCCATATTGGCCCGTGTCCAATTCAGAAATAAAATATAAAATAAAAAGAGGATCACGGCCCAAACAGAAAACAGAAGCCCAGCAACCCTCTCGTCTCTCTCACTCGTCACTGTGTTCTCTCTTCCGACAGCTCCTCCGCATCTCACGCGAAACAAACACTCGCGCCTAACAAGCTACGCCGCTCCCTACTCTACGCCGCTCCCTACTCCTATCATTTATTACCAATTGACAATGGACAGCGGGAATCTCGTCAGAAGCCCATCCGATTTCCTTTCTGAATCAACCCATGGCATATTCAAATTTGTAATGATGAAGGATATAGAAAATGGAGCCGCGAAAACATGGAGATATTGTTGAATGGCGATAAGAACGAGTACATGAAGCATCAATTTGAGCCATGAGGTATTAATTTGAGGGAACAACAAAGCAGAACTCTGGAATTGGGAAGAAATCATGGCCGTCATAAGAAAGCAGGAATCTCACTCGCAAAGCAGAATTCTGGAATCATGAGGCGACAATAATCACCTACTCCAGTGCATTGAGCCCAAGATGGGTCGAGTCAGTTGTCAGGGATCACTTGTAATGATTGATCGATTTTGAGAGACAATGTGTCAGAATATTGAAACCATGGCATTGCAACAATTATGCATTTCAAGTTGCTAAAGCAAGTTGAGTTGGCCATCAATTAGCCTCAGGGAATCGTTTACATTAATGCCATAATAGCATGATTTTACTAAAGAAGAGCTTTGATGAGATGTTGTAAAAAGAAACAGAAAAGTAAAAATGAGTAAACTGGAAATTGATGAAGTCCAATCTGCTAAAAAAAGGAGATAGTATTGAGATAATAAAAAAGAGGATTGATTAAACTAAAAAAAAAACTCAATCCATGAGGATAAATTTTTAGAGAGGATGGCCACATTTTGATAACAATGAAAATTTTTACACTGTGCGTTATGCATTATGGGTTTGACATAAAGGATTAAACAATGGTGAAGTGGGTATGACAAAAGACTACCTTAGAAAGAATTGCAAAACTCAAAGGAAATGAAAGGTTCAACAGCTGCACTATTTACTGAGATCAGTAAAAAGAAAAGAAGTTGAGGATGAATGGGGTTCAACACTGGCGCCAGAAGTTAAATAACCAAACAGATGATGATTGAGTCACTGAACAGTGGATAGCTATTCAAATGGAGGGGGCAATGACCAAAATACCCACCAGGGGCAAAATTGTCAAATCCTCTCAAGAGGCACATAATTGGTGCCATCTACAGCATCCATTTGAATCCCCTATAAAAGGGACACTTCAGAGCCATGCAGAAACAACACAAGATATACACGAGAGGCTCAGCCATCAAGCACAAAGCTATACTGTCAATAGCACTTTGTACACACTTGTGAGGATAAGAGTGTTTTCTGTTAGGATAGCCACTAAAAAAAAAACAAAAAAAGGTGTGTTAGTAGAAGCACTAGCTTCATATTGTGATCAATCATCTGCACTATTTCTTTGTAATTTGAGTGTAATTTGAGTAAGTGAAGTAAGAATTTTTTTTTTTTCATCTTTGCAACTTTCATTTATGTTATCTTCTCTTCTGGCTTTACACATACATAGCAACAATGTAAGGAGTTGATGAATACTGGTTCATATGTAAATATGCATATAAAATCATGAATGCATTTAACTTACATAAGTATCAACAATAACGTATGGAGTAACTAACAACTATCCTTATCATATATATTGCCCTTTACATTCTGTACTCATGTAGAATCGCATTTGCATTAGATGTAGATGTAATGTAAGATATCATGTAGGAAATAAAATTAAAATAGACTATGTCTAATTAAGCATATATATATGAAGTAAACTATTGTATAAAATAAAAAAATGGACAGCAACAAGGACAGCAGGTTTCTTTCTAAAAAAGGGACAGCAGGATAAAAAAAAAGAGAGATGAAGGACAGCAGGTACTGGAGTCCATAGAGAAGCCCACCTCATCTTGTTCATACACTGAAGAAGAGGTAATCAAGGAGGAAGTAGCTGCTACAACCAGGGAATATGTGTTAGTGCAACTCTATTGTTGCATTGGTGCATGTCCCCCATATGTAGGAGTCAATCATTGATTCCTTTCAACCTCTAGCCAGCACTTCACCAACTCAACCCCCATATCCGAGATCAATACATGGCCTGACACAAATCAAGGTGCAACTGGCGAAATTGAAGGTTCCTCTATGATTGAAGAATGTATCCCAGACCCTTTACATAGCTGAACACATCAAAGAAGGATCCAGCCGACAGCTAATCACCATGGCTAAATCAAAATTAAGGAGTAACTCCTAGATGAAGGCACTCGGCTGCCAAATTGATGATGCAAACACCTTCCTGCAGACATCACCAAGCTCATAGACACCTTATTTTGACCCCCACCATGGCCAGTCAAGTGGATTGACCAATCCATCGCCATGGCATATTCTGGCTGAGGTGAGGCATCATGCCAGAGGGACTCAACAATCAAATTGAGATTACACCAAGTTTCACGGATCCACCACGATGCTCTCTGATGCATTCCCTAGGCCCAATGATCCCCAGAAGCTCACAATTGCTGTCACCCTCTCCTTCGAAACCCTAGGGGCAATTGCGACGAAGCAGTGGTCCCCACAGCGAACGAACGGGCCCCATCACATCAGGGAGGTCATACGACGACAGGCGATGCTTTGTTGGCATCTGATGGCATTGCAGAGAGCTCGAGTGCATATCCATGGCGGTTTTCTCAATCGCCAGTGCGACGAAGGAAGGAGGAACGAAGGAGAAGAAGAGATTCATTTCTCTGATTCGCGTAGACTCGGCTCAACACCTAACGGCTAATACCGTATCACTGATAGTGGGCCCCACATACGAAGGGTTATTTATTCCACAAAACACCGGGAGCACGGATGGCTTTAATATAAGGCGTCCCAAAATTTACGATCTTCTGTGGCCTTTGCCGTGTGGCGAGTCAACATGGTGTAGTGACTTATCGACAACCATTCAGAGGGCGCCACGTTTCACTCTCACACAACTGGAGTCGCTGATGATCTCTTATTCTCTCCGCTGGCGTGGACCAATCATGCGCTGCCACGTGGCTTCTCTGCTTATGTGGCATCATTTTATTGATGGAAAATTTAAAAATTCATAGAAAATCAACCGTAACTCAGAAAAATCCAAACCAAATTTCTACGGATCCAGAAAAATATGGAGAATACAGTCATGCCAAAACCATAGCCAAAATACAAACAAAATATTTTTAATCCATATTCCAAGTTCTGGCCAATCACAAATTGCCACCTCAGCTTTATATTTATTTAAAAAAAATCCTTTAAAAATTCATGAAAAATCACATGAGGGTCAGAAAAATATGAGGAAAAATCCTGGAAGCTCAGAAAAAATAAGGGAAATCTATTTGGCTAATCATCACCACCAAAACCCCTACCATTATTCTCTCCTGGATATTATGGAGAAAAGCCGTTCCGGCAAAGGCTCAAAGGCTCATGACCAAATTACTGAAGGCATGGATAATATCACAAAATTCGGAAAGTCATAACGGGATACTAGCACGACCGAGTCTAGTGCTCCGTTTACGACTCTAGATAAAGCTCATCATAACCCCAAGTGATCAAAACCACCAGACGGCCGTCGTCATGATGGGCATGGATCAAAATGGAAACGCTAAGTACTGTTGCTAACAAACAAGAGTACTGGTGAAGTATCAAGCTCAATGATCTGGTTAAATTGAGACTCGCTAGCCTCAAAATGATGGATAGTGAGATCTATCACAATGTCACGAGACTCTATCAAGAGACCCGAAATAATATGCGAATCAGATAAAGACCAAAATAATATTCAAGCAAACTGATAAAATTCCAAAGAGAAGGCACACTACACCGTCAGATATTATCGGTGAAGAATATGGATCCAACTACATACGAGCAGAACTCTTTGCAGTCTGAGAGAAGCTCACAATGTTGTCCCAAGCCTGCTGAGACGATGGAAGCCACGATTATCAAAGGCACCCGCTCTCTCGAGAAGGCAGGAGGTCCTATCTTGAGTGTATGCAATCTACCCGCCAGAGATAACATATGCCAACACCGCTGACACAGGCACACAGCATTATGATCCTATCAAAGATATGCAAATATTGTCATTACGGACAAACTGCACATCATCATACCCGTACCTTGGGGAAAGATCACACTTTTATTTCAGGAGTCTACGATTATCTGAGGCACCCGCTCTCTCGAGAAGGAAGGAGGTCCTAACTTGAGTGTTTGCAATCTAACCGCCAAGGATATATCGAGGCCAACACTGTTGCTGTAAATGACTCCCTCATATTATATTAAAGACCTTATCCCACATCATGCAACTACATCAAATGGATCCATAATCCTTACCCAAATAATATCCTCATTCAGAAACCGTCAACATGTTCCCTAGTCACATTACTTATGGCTCAAACAGCTCAGTAATGTCTATCTTTTAAATCAACAACCAGATCTCACACAACAAAACTTACCTCTTTCGGTGCTGGAGGGAAATTACAATGTTCCGGTCGGAAGCCGGACATTACCTGAACGCTCGCAAAGATTGCCGAGCGTCACCCTATTGACTTTCCTTGGCTAAATGCCAAGCATTATGTCGCATTGACGCTTGATCAGGAATCAAGCAAAGCTTCAACAGCTGGTCAGAGACTGAGTGTCAGAGGAACACTCCCATGATCGAGAACCAACTGTTCATGACGTACCGGTCGGCAGCCGGACGTTACTTGAACGCTTAGCGTCATTTGAGTGACTTGTCTTGCCTAGATGTCAAGCATTATGTCACATTGAACGATTGGTCAGAGACTGAGCGTCGGAGGTACGCTCCTATGATCGAGAACCAATTGTCACCCGCACCTAGGGAAGCCAAGGGGCAGCTGACTTAGGTAGCACTCGCGCGCATAAGATTTTTGAACGCCCACAAACCCAAGGGTCTGGCGAAGGATAGTTTCAATGCTTTGGGTGAGAGCCGAACTGTTGAAATCTTGGATATTTCAGGTGGCAGCTGAATTATCTACTGAACGTTTGAATAGCAATCAGGGTTCCCTGCGAGGTTTCGAGTAACACTTGGACTATCTGCATGATATCTCGGCTGGCTACCAAGTATCATCAGAGTATTCCAAAGGAGGATCAAACCGTCTGCTCACTACCCGATTGGCGAACAAACGTCACTTTAACATCTGACTGGCATCCAGATGAAATTCAGACACTTCAGGTGGCAGCTGAACTGTCCATTGAACGGCCGACTAGCAATCAGATTCCTTTCAACATTTCGAATAACAGTCAGACTATTGTTTGATGCCTCGGCTGGCTACCAGGTATCACCTCAATACTCTGAGTGAGGATCGAACTGTTACTTATCTGATTGGCGAGTGGACGTCACTTCAACGCTTCGAAGAATAATCGAGCCATCTGTCCGATAAGCTGGCTGGCTACCAGATATCACTTTAGAGTCTCAATTATGATCGAACCGGAAGGGAACATCTGACTGGCACCCAGATGTCACTTCTAAACGATTCGAATAGCAATCGGACCAATTGTTTGGTACCTTGGCTGGATACCAGGTATCACCTCAATACTCCGAATGATAATCGAATTGGCACTTAACACTTGGCTGGCAACCAAGCGTCTTCGGTTCAGGTGGCAGCTGAATCGATTCCTAGATATTTGACCTGCGACCAGATGCACTGTCGACACTTCAAGCAACAATCGGATAACCTGTGGGATATCTTGGCTGGATACCAGATATCACCTCAGTATCTCGAACGATGATTGAACTGTCTACTCAATGTCTGAATAGCAACCAAATGTCTCCTGAACGCTCTGAACAACAATCGGATTATCTGTTTGATATTCTGGCTGTCTACCAGATATCACCTCAGTACTTCGGGTGGAGATCGGAACGTCACTTAACGTTTGATTGGCAACCAGATGTCTTAACGATTCGAGTGGCAGTCGAATCGTTTCCCTGATACCTTGGATGAAAACTAGATACCACTTCAACGCTTCAAATGGCAACTGGATCGTCTACTTGATATCATGGCTGGAAACCATGTATCAACGCAACGCTTCAAGCGACAAGAGAACCGTTTATTTGATATCTTGGCTGGAAACCGAGTATCATCCCAAGAAGAAGAAACTGAACATTGCCAAATGTCACTTCAACGCTTCGGGAGCAAATCGAATCGTCACTTTGAACATCGCCGAATGTCACTTTTAACGGAAGCCACTCCGTCTATTGAACGTCTTGGTCAGGTACCAGATGTCACTTAACGCTCTATGCCCATCGAACGAGCGTCACCCCGCTTCCCGGGAAAGGTCAAGGGGCAACCGACTCGGGTCGCACCCGTGCGCATAAGATTTTAACGCCCATAAACCCAGGAGTCCGGCGTCTTTAACATCCACAAGCCCAGGGGCCTGATGTCAACTTCAAAAAAAAAAAGAAGAAAACAACCTCAAACACCGCATAAACCAAATTTAACGATCTGATCAGGAATCAGACGTCATTTTCAGACAACCTCGACAGAGATCAACAGGAAGTCTAAAAAACCCGCTTCGGGAAGTCCATACAAATTTCACACCAGAAAGGCCTAAACCTTGATTCCTCATATTACAAGGAGAACTCAAAAAACGAGAAGATTACAAGCATCCAGCTACGGCAGTCAACCGTAACCTCTACAAGCTAAGAATTCTAAAGACTGTTGTCCCCTGCAATCCAAAGTCCACAAAAAAATATAATAATATGATATATTAATATTGCATTATAGTAGTAATATTAATAAAAAACAAACAAAAAAAAATTATAGTAGTAATATTAATAAAAAACAAAAAAATATATAAATGCATGATAGGACCGCTAATTGTATATTTACAATTCCCTAACAGCTCACGACACACAATCCTTTGATTTTCCCGATCTAGAGGTGCTCCTGACCATGTCGGAGGTAATTAACAGTAGGGGCTTGCGCCTACTGGAAAGAAATGACCCCTTCAAATAATAAACCCTCGTGAGAACTCAAAACCGTACAGTTACCGCGCTTCGGGGTGGTATCGGTATCGGCCTCTTGAGGCTCGCGAGGGGTATCTGATCCGCATTCTTTTTTGCCCCTCAATCCGAGACCGGATTTTCCTCTGTTGATCCGAGGGCCGTGAAAAAGTGCGAGACAGTTGTATGCTCGAACTCGTAGTTAAAAAAAATGAATTTCGAGAATAGATCAACATAACATATGCAATTAAGGAATCATTAATCCTAAAAGTAAATAATTAGTTCAAAAATTCAGGGAATGATCTGGATACGTATGACGGATTAATACTACATTTTGTAATAATTCGCTTGTAATAAAGATATCCAACATACAATATTTTATTTCTGAACGCATATTTAAACTTTCCATCTGTTGAGACAGAATGCTTCAAAATAAAATAAAATAAAAAACATTATTAAGTGGTATTTGATGATGTTTGTTATCACTCTAGTTGGTTTAATCACCTTTTCAGCAGCAGTGTAGTTTTGAAGAATTTTATTGTCAGAAGTTGAAAAAAAAAAACATTGTATCAATCTAATTATCATTTAATTATGGGCTAATCTTGTTCTGACATAGCTCCGAAGAGATACGACAAGTATGAAGTAATAGTCTCAAATACTCTCCATTCTCATTGGACTACCTAACTTTCGAAGCTTCTATTTTCAATTCTATGCATTTATATTATTTTGATTATTACCAATATTTTTTTTTCCAAAACTATCTTATTCAATATTTCAATAGCAAATGCATCAAGTTTATATGTATCATTCTTAGAAAAGGTGATTGATTCCACGTCAATGTTGGTACCAAATTTTTCTTTTTTTGGATGAAAACGACTACGAACCAAAATGTTTCCGGTTACAATATTATATATCCAAAATAGATATTTTTGGAGCAGTGTTTCAAATTAGATGTTATAGGTACAATCTCAGGATTTACCATCCTGTACTATCCCAACTAAAAATGAAAAGGGCATTGGAAGCGCCCTTTTCATTTTGGGCGCTGCCCTCCGCTACACTTCCTCTCTCTTTGCTATGCTCCCCTCTTTCCGCTAATTAATTCCTTATTAGAACAATCTGATCTCTTATTATAACACTCTAATTTCTTATTATAACAATCTGATCTCTTATTATAACAATATGATTTCTTATTATAACAATTTGATTTCTTATTATGACAATCTTATCTCTTATTATAACAATCTGATTCTTTATTATAACATTTGTGCTTGTAAGATGAGAGACAGAGGGAGGAGGATAGACGGAGGTCAGAGGAGAGGTGAAGGTCGGAGGAGAGACGGAGGTCATAGGTCAGAGGAGAAGAGGCGGAGGTCAGAGGTCGGAGGAGGAGAGACCGAGGTTAGACGTCGGAGGAGGAGAGACGAACTTATGAAGGTTGAGCTCTTGAGATTTACGGAAGAAAGAAAGAGAGAGATTTACACTGGAATGGTACGGGATGACAATTTTTGGATTGTCCAAAGTAATTCCTATTTCCAAATGGCCCACTAGATCAATTTGTTAGACACAATAATTCAACCTTCAGGAATAGCTCATATATGATAAATAGTTTGCAGTCTTGAATGCAAAATTGCGACAATCTGACAATTGAAATTTGCTCTATACTAAGTGTAAATCATATCAATAAAAAAGACAAAATTTAATGCAAATTTGATTATTTATTGAGAGAGTAGAAAATTACCACGAGCTATATTATATCCTTATAATCGGGATGTGATGATGATGCAATGTGAACAATATCTTTTTTTTTTGTCGAGCAATTAATCATGTCTGTCCGATTTATCATCAATAGTGGTGTGTGGAATATAAAATTATTTTATGTGATGTCACCAGAAATTTCTACAGTTATGTTATCGATTTACGTGGTGCCTTTTCATGTGTTCTTCAGAAAATACTAACTAATCAATTTTTTTAAAAACATCAGGGCTTAACATCAAATGAAATAATTGTTCACTGTATTTGTATGACAACGCATCTTTGTACTTTCACAGAAACAATAAGTTTGTGATTATAAACTTTCGCAAAGTTAGCATGATCCAACATATAATATTGTTTGTGATAAAGAAATGATAAAAACTGTAAGAACTAGTAATCAATAATATATATGTTTTCTAGTATGTTGACAATAATATTTTGATGCCATAAGTTACAAAACATGAGATATTGGAGGAAAATCAATTTTATATAAACAAATAGATGTCAACATTTTTCAAAGTAAATAACTTATTAATAAAAAAAACTTCTTATTCGTTGTACTAACACTTTAAAATTTAGTGATTAAGCCATTAATTTAAGATGAGAGCAATGCTAGCTAGAATCAAACGCAATCCTAATCTCAACTATTCAAATTTTTAATGACCGATATGAACCATAATTTACATATTATTTAATGTGTTGCCAAGAAGTTCCCGATGTGTTATTATTTTTTTTTCAAATTTTCAGTAACATAATAAAAATAGAAAACTAAAATTTTTGTTAGATTTAATTTCTGTAATAATTTCATGTTCCTTAACATGTCGTAAAATGATGGCAGCCAAAAAATAAATGTTCTAAAATTACTTGTATCAATTGCTCTTAACATATAACTAGTAACCTAACCATATCCATCTGCAATCGATTGTATCCTATTTATTTATTTATTTATTTATTTGTTTCTTTATGTTTACATTTGATTTGGTACCTTCATTTTCACATCATCTCATACATCTCAATTCACATGTATTGGAATGGTTCTTCGGTTCTTCCCCTTTCAACAATGGTGTCACCATAGCGGTCAAGCAAGTTTCCCTTCCTAATTTGAAGGCCTGCTGCAATGAAAGAAGATGGTACAACAAACACAAGATTGAACTTCAAAATGTATGCATGTCTTGTAATCTTTCTTTCTTTTTCTCCTCTTCTTATTTGTTTCTACATTATTTTCCGACAATTTAACTTCTTATATGCTTTTCAGAAAATTTCAATCTTAAGCCGCCTCCAGCACAAGAATATTGTTGGTTATTGGAGATGTCACAAGGTACGTATTTGAAAAAGTCATGTCAGTAATTCGAATACAGAAACCAGTTGTTTTGATACAGATAAGAGAATCAAATTCAATTTGAAAAACAAAAACAAGTCGGTGAATGGTTCAAAATTTATTGCAACAAGGAAGACAATACATCCTTTGAAAGAAAAAAGAAAATGATAGGATATGTAAATGGTTCACAATTTATTGCAAAAATTGAAATTATTTTAACTAAAAGAGATTAACTACTTCTAGGTCCCTTCAGCAAAACTCTCACTTTGCTGCTATAATGTGCATATAATGTATAAAGGAACTATAAAATTTAATTCTTACTGTTATCCTGAAAGTACTGGAGATTCCATATGTTACTTAAAAGATAGAAGAAAATCAAGATAGTTATGGGGATAATCATTTTTATAGTCCCCACATTGGCCGCCTAATTAATTTGATAAGTATTGTGTATCTATTTTGCATTTTTTTTTCTTTTAAAGATTCTGTGCTTGAGGTAACATACCTTTGGTGATAAGTGTACACAAAGGTATCTTTAAGTGTTGTGAAATGATTTCTTGATTATCATATGTGTGATAAGAGGCAGTGTCGATTGATAAGAGTAGATATTGCCAGAGATGTTTAGTGCAACGGCTAGACTTTACTAAATTGGTGAGAAGAGAGGGCAAGATAAAGTTGATTTTGAGTTGCAAGTTGTCATTTGGTACAATTGTAAGGTTAAGGGGTATTTGTCTTTTTATGCTTTTTAATATATAAGAGTTTATTGTATGTTTGTAAGTAGAGCTGTCAAACGTGCACAACGGGCACGGAAATGCACAGTGATGTTTACGTTTCGTTATTTAACACGTAACAAACTTAATTTCCGCTTAATGTTCCGTATTTATAACGTAAATGAAATCTCTTATGTTTATGTTCCGTATTTCTTGAACGGAATAACGTTAGTAACGTTAAAAAATTTGTTCCCATTGATAGCAGATCAGAATAAAAACAAAATAAAAGACAGAATAAAAAAAAACATTCATCTTTTATACCATACTTACACTATTACACAGTTGCACACACGTTCAAAAATTCAATAACAAAACATATAGATTGTACAACAAAATTAATAACAAGTAATAATTCAACTTGCAAGTTACAACATAACTCAGCCAAATCCAAGTATCACAACTCACAACAAAAATAACTTAAAAGAGTAAAATCTACAGCCATACCATCCAATCAACTGATCTCTTTAATAACTGGTACAGTGGTACCACCCAAACAACTGGGTCAAGCGATTTGGAAGGAATACTCTTTTGGAATACTCATTTAAGGTCCAAACGTACAAAATTGCATGTTTGTACTGATGGAACAGTGCATGACAGAGATGAAATCAAAGAAGCACTAGCTTCAGCATATAACACACAGTTGAAAAAATTGGTGCAAGAGGAATTGGAAGAAGTTACTAGAGAATTGAAGGAAAAATCAAATCTCTATGGTACCACTGTACCAGTATGGACCAGTACCATCTAAATATTCATCAAAGAAAAAATTAGAGAGAATCACAAGTTCATACCAGCGCAAAAAATGAAACTCAGTAAAAATTTAGAGAGAAAAAAAAATCAGTCAAAAAATAAAAGGCGAAAATCAAAATTGAACTGAGTTTACATTATTTCTTTATGTACTTTCCTCTTCACTCTATTCTCTCTGTACTTTCCTCTTCACTGAGTTTACCTTGTGGTAAGGGAGGCCATCGGAGAGGAGAGGAAAGGAGATGAGGTTTTGGATTGGTGGTCAGGCCATCGGAGAGAGAGAGTGGTTGTTGGGTCACGGCCATGGAGGAGGAGGAGAAGGAAAGGTCACGGCCATGGAGGAGGAGGAAGAGGAGGTCACGACCATGGAGGAGGAGGAGGAGGAGGTCACTGTTGTGGGGTCAACTTAGGCTGCGTCGCCTGAGAGAGGCTGAGGCTGAGGCTGAGAGGGATAATGGGAGATACGATCGAGAGAGGAGCGGAGCTACGATCGAGAAAGAGGGAGCGGAGCTACGAGCCTACGAGAGAGAGAGATGGAGATTGGAGTAGATACACTCGAGAGAGAGAGAGGGGGAGGTAGACGGCTCTCAGTCGGCGCTAGCCGCTAGGGTTATAATTACAACCCTGTTGCAGCGCTCCACGCTAGCTCTCTCCCAAGTCCCTTTCTACAATTATACAAATTGTACTCCTCTGCACGGAATTACGTTAGAAAACGAAACGGAAGACTGGTATTTCGTTTACGTTCCGTCTGCCTGAATGAAATCCTGTTCCATTCCGTCTTCTGTTCCGCTTCCTGAAACGTAAGCAAAATCTACTCCGTTTCCGTTCCGCCAGGACGGAACGGAACGGAAAACGTGCGAAACGGCACGGTATTGACAGCCCTATTTGTAAGAGTATTTTCTTTGCTTGTATTTTAGATGAAAGAGACAGTAGACATATGGTATGAGTACATATATGGGAATTCAATCAAGGAGCTTTATATGGAAAAGAAGTTTCATAGAAGCAACATATCTGCCTATACATGACAAATACTCAAGGCAATTATGTACCTTCACAAGAATAACATAGTTCATCGGTAAGAAATACTTCTCTTCACTTGAATTACTTTGCTGTTATTTCCTTAGAGAGTTCTTAAGTTGCATATTTCTTAGTGAGCTTAAAGTTCTCTGGAGGTTAGATAATTTTTTTTAATTACTTTCAGAGACCTGAACTGTTCTAATATACTGTTAGATGACAAGGGAGTTGTAAAACTTGCTGGTTTTCATTTTGAACAACAGGTTTCTATTTTTTATGCTTTTTTTATTAATATTTTATCTAAGGGATTTTGCTCTCCTTTGTCTTCGATTTAATGTGCTTATTCTTTAGTTTGTTCTTATTTGTTAGCTTAATAGATTGAGGGGAACAAAGCATTTTCAAGAGATAAAGAACTTGATGAATGGGTAAAATGGGCTGCACTTGAGATATACATTTCTAGTTTATAACTATTGGTGAAAATGAATGTGAATTATATAAAGCATTTGTGTATGTTTACAACTACTTATACCGGATGGTGTCAGTGATGTTTCGGGATGCTTATCATTACTAATACCTGAAAAGACTGCACTGTGGGACTGCCAGTGATATTTGGAGTTTGAGTTGCATAGTTTTCGAAATGACAACAACATCAGTTCCCTATTCTGGCATGTCCTGGGTATATACTTCATTCATTCACTAAGCATATGATATGTACTTTACCCAGCTTATTGTAGGTGTTATGATTCAATTTAGCATTTTGTATAATTATGTACTGTAACAAATACTTTTGGCTGAAACTTTCAATGGGATGCAATAGCTGAGGTCTATGAGATGTAAATTGCCTATGTTGTCAGAGAAGTTATCTAATGATTGTAGAGAGTTTATTGAGACTTGCCTACAATTTAAGCAATAGAATCGACCACTGCCACCCAACTTCTATGCCATCCTTTTGATTTACCATCCTTTCAATCGTGTAGTATTTAGTTTATGAAAAAAAAAAATTCAACAAAATTGATAGAAGCTATAAAGTATAAAATAAAAACACAACTAAAAAGCTAAAAAAACTTTGTTGGTACGTAAGGTATACGTGGACATATTTTCGTGTAAACGAACAAAGTTATTGATTTAAATTTATTGTTTTGATTTTACTTTTAATAACATATAGATAACGGCCATTTGTTGTTTCCAAATTGAAGCAACAAAGAAATAATAAATAAAAAAAGAATAAAATAATTAAAATTGTTTCATTGAAGTAACAGCGTCATGTACTTTCATATCCTTCTAATTAACATTGTTTCATTGAAGTAACAGCGTCATGTAATTTCATATCCTTCTAATTAAAATAAAAACCATTCTCAAATCCAATTATATGGTTTTCAATATTTAACATAGGAATCAGAGCCACTTTATACATTCTACAAGCACACACTATTATGAAGAATGAAATAAAAATCAGAAGCCACTTTATGTACCCGTCAAGCACTCCATGCTATTTAAAAGAGAAAAGTGTCAAGGGTCGTATTCAAATATCCAATATCCCGAAAAAACTGTAGATTTTCTCATAGTTGATACCATGACACGTCGCAAGCCTTACAACTTAAGAATTAATTTGATTTTGTTATGAACCAGTGCCATTGACTCTGATTTATATTTCCATTGGATCTAACACAACTTGTTACCCACTCAAATTGTCTTCGTCTGTTACTTTGATACGCTCGCACGTCCCCATAAGAAGAGCAAATTAATGCATCATTGCTTGCGGAAACTGCTTAGATGTAGTTAATAAGTATGCATGTTCACTAATTCTCTACCTTTCTTAATTCTCTCATCAATTATTGATTCGGTTTTATAATTTGTTACAAATAAAATACAAAAACTCGCCAAGATAAATGAAACCTAGATTAGGCATCTGGGCCGAATAAATTGTTAGAAACTTTCTCTGATCCAATCACAAATAGTATTTCGGCCTTTTTTAGAATTGCGGAAACAAAAGAGTTAAGAAACATAAACGATAAACCCAATTTTAAGTTGATGTTTTCCACTCTTTTTTGGGTGTCAAAGAAATCCTTTTACCTGATTATTCGATCCGTATAAAAGATGAATTTGAGTGAGGTTTTTTTTTTTTTTTCTTTTGTGAATTTATCAGGTAAGCATGCCGATGGAGATTTTTTTTCTGTCAGCTTATTAGACAAAGGTACAGTAAAAAGTTTTTTTTTTCTTTTTTATCGATACTTGTAATATATTAAAAATAAAATTATACCCCATACATTTGTAATCATACATAATGGACTTAATGCATACAACTATGAAAATTTTGATTTATAAAACGTATATTATAGTTTTAGTACTTTGCAATTTTCATTTTTTTTTAAATATGAGACGAATAAATGCATACTTTTTGTTTATTTAATAATTACATATTGAATTTAAAATAGAATGACACGTTGTGATTAAGAAAGATAATACACATTATCAATTTATTTGACAATTATCTGGAATCCAAAAATTATCTGTTAACTTTAATAAATGAGAATACATTATAAATAAGATTAAAATTTGACCGATACGAATACGAAAAATCTCAAGGCTCCGTTTGGATGCGTTGAGAATAAGGTAGGAAGAAGGAAGAAGGGAAAAAATTTATTGGGAAGAGGTAAATTTATTGGGAAGTGTGTAACTTTTGTGAAGAGTTTGGATGGTTAGAAATAAATTTATTGGTAAAAAGTGATTATTCCTTATTCCTTATTCCGAAAAGAAGCCATCCAAACGGAACCTAAGTTCCTAACCTTTATTTAATTATTCTATTCATCGATACACGAATACACGATACTGCAAATTTCTTCTCTCCATAGGTGACCCAGTCTCACAAACACAGCGGTCCACAATTCTCCACTAAGGCAGTAATATACAAAAGGGAAAATCGGATATAAACCTCTCTCTAATCTGCTCTATTCAGACATAAACCCCTCTAATTTTCAGAATAAGATATAAATCCCTCTAATTTGATTTTGTTTGGATATAAGCTTTTTTAACTATTTTTAATCATATTTTAAATAAAAAAATAAAAGAAATTACTGCTATGACTATTATACCCCTAATATACCCTGTCCTGCCTGCCCGCTTTTTCTTAGCTTGCTCTTTCTTTTCTCGCACTGTACTGGTTGAATCCTGAACTCATGAATTGTGTGGCATACAAAAAGACTAGATAATTTTTCTTTTTCATGGATGCACGAATTTCTCTTATCAAGTTTTCTTCATTCGGTTTGTGATGATCTCTCTGGTTGACTCGTTGAAGCTTTTCATACATTTCTTCAAAAGGTCGACCAGGTTGAACTTTTGAGTGACAATCATATCATGTGAATTTGAAATCTGTCCTTAGACACTGCAATAAAGAACTCTTGAGTAAAATCACGAAGAACCCTTTTGAAGAAAAATTTGGAAGCATTCAATATATTTAGAAAAATCACAAAGAAGCCTGTTTTAACGATTTGGAAATGAAAAAAAGGCAAAATCACTAATTTGGAAGATCGATCACTGGAAGAGAGAGAAAACGGAAAGATGAATCGTCCTTGCCTGGTATGTGCGGTGGGTATAATAGTCATAACAGATATTCTTTAAATTTTATTATTTAAAATATAATTAAAAATAATAAAAAGGATTTATGTCATGATAAAATCAAATTAGAGGGGTTTATATCTGAATAGAGAAAATTAGAGGAGTTTATATCCGATTTAAAATGTATTACTGACATTTCAGCCCACTTAGAATGATGGGTTATCTCTCTTAAATGGGTTTAATGCAGGCTTTACAATTCAGAAGTTTGTTACCTTTTCACACCATACTGGATATCACTGCGTTGAAAGCTTCATTAAGTTGTCATTTGGCGGTGTTGTAAGCAAACTTCAGTTCAAGGAATTCCGGGCGGCACTTCATTTTTCACCATTTCTGATTAAACATACACAATAGTTGGGACAACAGATATTCACAGTTTTCACTTCAATTCTGTATATCTGTTTGTTTATTTTTTAAACGGGGGTTTTCATCTTTTAGGCGTCTAAAAGTATGTAATTAATGTATAGGATTTTCAGTGGGCCTTGGCCCTTGTGGGTTTTGCTGTGCTTGATGGGTTTTTGATAGCTTATTCATCCAATCGCAGAGCCTAAGACTTAATGTGCTGTTTGTTTAGGCTCAAATAAGGACTTATTTGATTTTTTTTTTTTTACTTCTGTTATAGCATTTTTTTTTAATAAGAAAACGAATAAGGGCCATTTCTTATTGGGTGAGACAAACATATGAAGTTACGATCACTCTTACCTGAGATAGTTTTATCACTTTGTTATTTTCAACTTTGTATTTCTTCCAAAACCGTGGGATTTTTTGTTTATAATTCGAGTGTTTCGCTTTCTTTTTTTCGTTCCTCGCGTCAGTCGCGTCCGGTAAATAATTATTTTTGTTCGTATTATTTTTCTCCATTAATGAAAATTAAATTAGCGCACTTTTTGCCTGCTAGTACAAAATAAAATCGAAAATAAGGAAACTCACAAACATCATCCGCCCTCAAAATACATAAAAAGATGAAAGACAAAAAAGAAACAAAAAAATAATGAAAGTAGACTGTGAAGCCTATTTTCACTAGGGAGTAGGGACAGTGGCGAAGCTAGAATTTCGTGTCAGCAGAGCCCGTAAAATTTTTTTTTGCTGAAAATATATGTATGAACTATGATGTAACGTCTAATATAGACATAGTATAATAATAATTCTTATATAAACAACTCTAAAATAATGTTAGATAAATAAATCATGAGAAATCAAATATATATTATAATAACAATAGAAAATCTAAAATAATATATTTAATATATAAGATAATAATTCAAAAATCAAGACAACAAAAAATACAATAATTTTCTATGAATTTTTATTTTTTTTCATAATTTTGCATAATATGTTCTTTAGAAATCTCATTTAGCACTTATTTTATTTTTATTTTTAGTGATAGTTTTTATATAATATTCGAGTTGTATTTTTCATCCTTTCTGATAACTTTTATTTATAATGTCCTAAAGTTCACAAAAATATTATATAGAAAAATCACGAAATGTGCGAGATTCACACTAGTATATATATGCTACAAATAATTTTTCATCAAAATATTTCATTATATTCTAAGTGTTGTCTTAATAAGATTCATTGGGTAGGAGGGAAGAAGGCGATTAGTCACGAACAAATGCTATCTGGGTCCCTATGCGATTTTTTAGAAATAAAAGATGTCGTTATGCAATTCAAATCAAATACGACATGTCCAGCTGGGTCCTTCAAATATTTGAGATGGGTCCTTAACTTCTTATGGATTTTTTTTAATTACAAATAAATATAAAATGAAGTAAAATTTTTTTTTGAGGTGGGTCCATGTGCCATGTAGCTTCGCCCCTGAGTAGGGACATAAATTGGTCATGTTAGGTCAGATAGATAATATTATATATATTTAGTAAGAGTTTTGCTATGGTGAGTTGCAACTCACCAAAGCGTTCGTGAGTCGCGCTCAAAATTACGAAATTTGATTCAAAATGACCGATTCAAACCGTCTAATATGATCTCTCTATTGAAATCTCCATGTAGACCAAATTTTATATTTTTTTGAAATTTTTAAGTATTTATTTCAAATTTTTAAAAATTGCTATTTTTGAACGGTTCAGAACTAATTAGATTAATGATTTTCTAAAATTTCAAAAAAATACTTAAAAATTTGGAAAAAAATATAAAATTTGGTCTGCATGGCGATTTCAATAGGGAGATCGTATTGGACGTTTGGATCGGTCATTTTGAACTAAATTTTGAAATTTTAGACGCGATTCACGGACGCTTTGGTGAGTTACAAGTTACAACTCACCATAGCAAAACTCTATTTAGTAAATGGATCCTATCAGACTTAACCTAACGCATCACGAGTCCAAAAAGGTCGTATTCGTATTAGACACGACCAATTTAAATATGAACTTATATAAATTAGAGCAAGTTTCGGTTCCACTCTTAAATTTTAAATTTTGAAAAATAAAAAATAAAATAATACAGAATTTGTGGCACCATAAAAAAGTGTGACACGGAGGCTTGCTTTATAAATTAATAAACATATATATAATATAATAAGATGGGTTAAGTCTTTTTAGCCGTGCGCCCGTGCCACATAATCAATATATACAACATATATATTCGATTCTCTCTTCCTATCTCTCTCTCTATCTTTATTCAGATGGCTTTTGTAATTTTCTTTTCCTTTCATTTATACAATATTGTGTTTGATATTACTAGGTACAAAATTAAGCAATGCTCCTACATTATATTCTCTGCATGAATTAATATTATCACATTGTTTAATCACGCATGTCTTTTGCATTTTAAAAAGCATATTTATTTGTGTCTAAAATTTGTTGAATACGAAAACTTTTACATAAATTGTCACAGTTTAGCAACTAACTATCATTTTAAATAAATTTATTTATTTTGGAGCAATGTCCGAAATATCTCTAAAAATAAAGTAGAATGATCGCCTCCGTTTGAATGCGTTGAGAAGAAGTAGGAAGAAGGAAGAAGGGAAGAAAAAAAATTATAAACAATCCAAACTCTTCACAAATTTACACACTTTCAAATACTTCTTTTCACTTCTTTCATTCTTCCCACACCTATCCAAACGGAGTCATAGATAAATATATTATTTTATGGTGAAATGCTCAAGTTTTGTCAGATTAAATTTTAGCATTCCTAATTACTTCCAACCTCTCTGATAGAGTATTGCGCGCTTTCGAATGTTAATTGGTTTTTTTCAGTTTTGGTAGCATAATTCCAATCTGGACCAGTATATCAAATATTCTTCTGCCTTTACAAATATCTGTAGCTGTCAGTTTCCACTTGTCTTTAATTAGTATTTAATAATTGTTATATATCTGAAAGATTTTGCTCCAACCACTAATTATTCAATGGTGGATTGTTTTAAGAGCTGTTCCAAAATTTGTACAATTATATTGCGGTAGCATTCCAAACAAAAGAATGCTTGGCGAATGGGAAGAACAATTAAAACAAATTAAGATGCTTAGCTAGCGAGTAGCATCATAACATAAGGGACAAAAAGAAATGCATGTTAACTGTTAAGGGTAAACATGGGTAGTGAGAAAGACACAGAGAGGGAACTAAATAAGTAAAATTTTATTCCACACAGGTCCTACTACATTCATTTCAACTTAAAGTGTTTACCATAAAATACGTTGGTAAACGAGCAATAATATTTTGTTACAAGATTTCGCATCCTTCTGATGCAGGTTAGATTTGAATTTCAAAGAATTTTAACAGATTTTTGGTCCAAGAAAATTGAATTAAGTCTTCATGTCGAGTCTCAGTTCGTCTTGTCTTTTTTAATTGTTTAACTGCATCCAGTCACTGTCTCCACTGCCACAAACAAAGAAACCGATGATTTCATCAAATTCCTGAGGATGCTTGGTAAACGTGGCACACAATTCGAACAAAATTTGTACACTAAACACAAATATATAACAAGAAAAGCAAAGACATTGCAAAATGATGGAATAAAAAAAAAACATATGCTAAATTGCTCTGTTAACCAAAAAAGAAAAGAAAAAAAAACAATTCAATGAACATTTGTCCAAATTGATTAAACTGTTATATCTTACTGCACCACCATCACCTTTTGGAGCATAAACTGATACTTGTTTGGGTATAATGACACAAGAGAAACAAGTACCTTTAGGAGGCAAGACAGCAGGCTTTGGCATGAGAGTAGGTATGGTGGCCATGGCAGTCGCGGTGACAGGAGGGAAGAAGTGGGCTGCCGGGACGCCCAGCCCCTGCGAATGGTGGTGCTGATAGTGATAATATGGGGTGTAATACGGTAACATCCCGCTCGGTGCCACGACGCCTCCCTGCATCTGGGCCGGATAGGAGAATTGGCCCTTTATATACGATCCTCCTGCCGTCGGGCTCAGCTTCTGTTTCAATTTTTGGAGAGGGAAATAATATATGTTAGGAGTTTAGGACTAAGTAATTCAGCTTTTCAATAATTTTGACTATTGGGGATTTTTTTTTTAAGAAAGAATGTAATGCATTAATTTGGTTCCTTTTTTTTATTATGATATAAATTTTCTCCAACTTTCTCTATATAAGTATCCAATTCTTTTTAACCTTCTCTGTAAATTAAGCAGCCTTTAACTAAGTATTTTTCCTTGCAAATCATTAAATTCCTTGCGCCAAGTTTTATTGTAACAACCCTTTTAATTTCTAATAAGTACTTTTGTGTAATCATTTATAATTAGTATGAAGAGCATGTGAAGAGTGCTTACCGTATTGTAGCTCAGATCGGACATGTAGTTAGGAGAATACCTACACCACACAAGCAGCATTTCTTGATTAATTATTAATTATTACAAGATTCGTTTGACATAATAACAAAAATATGGTTACATACAAGCGACCATGTTATATACATGATAGAAGCTTGCCAACTTTTTTATAAAACTTAATACTGCCTCAGGAGTATTCTCCACATTATTACATGAAGTAGGCTAGTGTTGTGCATGATTTATACCACACAAGTAGCATTTCTTGATTAAGTATTAATTATTACAATATTCGTCTGACATAATAACAAAAATATGGTTACATACAAGCGACCATGTTATATACATGATAGAAGCTTGCCAACTTGACTTTTTATAAAACTTAATAATGCCTCAGGAGTTATTCTCCACGCTCTGTTTGGATGGTGTGGGAATAAGAAAAAATAAGAGAAAAAATATTGAAAAGTGTGTAATTTTATGAAGAATTTGAATTATTTATAATAAATTTATTTTTTTATTCCTTAATTATTAGAGTTCATCCAAACGGGACCCACATTATTACGTGGAGTAGGCTAGTGTTGTGCATGATTTATACACTACCAAAAAAAAAAAAAACTAAACCGAGAATAAAATTGGGTTTAGGCTAGAAAGGGTAAATATGAGAGCACATGCCAAGCACGATAGAGGAACAGAACAGTCTGGCACGCATCATGTAAAACCATGAGACCCATCATCCCATGTGCCCACGTGGCATGCTGTTACTGCACCTCCACCACGTTCCCTGTTCTGGGTCCCACTCCCTTTCCACTAGATCTCCTTGGGGGACCGTTCCTTACCACCCTCTCATTTTGACAAAATAATATGGAGACATCCATTACTGTTTTCTTGTCAGCTAAGAACAATATATTTATATTAATTGTCCCTGTAATAAATTTGCCATTTTTTTAGCATTGTTTCTATATAAATTAAAAACTCAATTTCACAAAATATATAATGAATTAATAATGTTAATGAGAAAAATTTCAATTTGACAAACTGAATATTTACATGCTAATATTAAATGTTCTTTAATAAAATTGTCATTTCATTTTAGCATTATTAAAAAATATTTCATGGCATGCAACGTATATAAAATTATAAATTATGAACTCGATTTTACAAAATACATAGAATTACTAATTCATGTTGTTACTGAAAATAATAATTCAATTTCAGAAATCAAAGATGTACATTGTCTAATTAACATAAACACTAATCCGAGTTTGCATCAGTAAAAATTAGGAACTTGTCGAATAGTATGGAATTACTCCCAAGAAATGTTCAATGTTTTGATTGACAAAATAAGTTAGAGAATGAAAATTCCAAAACATGCATGGATAACGAGTTAATATCTCCATCAAAAAGAACTGAACTGTACATCTCCATTTCCATGAAACCGGAGGTAGGGAACCAAACAACAAAAATTGTTAAGAAAAAAAAAAGGAAAAATAATAAGAAGGGTACCCGTAGGAGGCGGCGGAGGAAGTGTAGAAAGGTAAGACGCCGTGGAAGGTCGGGGGGTGGTGGGTTTGGTGTTGGTGGTGGTGGTACGGCGCCGGCGGTGGCGGTGTTGTCGAGGGATGGTAGTACCACGCTGCCGCCGGACCTGGCGACACTCCCCTCGTGGGGCCCACTCCTAGTCCTGCTCATTTTCCCATACCATGTGTATTATTATTAGCAAAGTACACTCCATTTATACTTTTTTTTTTGTCATTAATTTAAAACATGTTGCATCAGACATTATTTCCTTCAAAATCAAGGATGAAATCAACAATTATGCTCTCTTTAATTCTACTTTATTTAGTCTACAAAATGCTAATTAACCTACCAGTCTCTCCTTTTTCCTCTCTAATATGTCTCTGTCAGATAATACCTAGGACAAGTTTTTGGTGACAACTGACATAGACATTGCTTCTCTAATTATATGCTATATTGCTACCAACTTATGGTGCGACAAATAATTGAGAGCAAAATTTACCAAATCAGCTCTGTTTGGTAAGGTTTGGATAAGAAGCCAGTATATCCAAAAATATGCAAGGCGAAATTTCAAATTTCTATTGCGCCAAAATGGCACAAAGGACCTACTTCCCCGTACAGTACAAAACATCAGTCCCTCTCGCAATAAATAACAAGAAACAAATCCAATCTCCAAATTGCACATTCAATTAATAAATAGAAAAAAGAGTATACTAATAAGTAAATAAATGAATGAAAAGAATTTGACCAACCTGGCTGTGGGACCCCAGGAATTGGCGACTGAGCGGGCACCGGTGTGGTCGGTGGGGAGTTACGGAGCCGGGTCTTGGCTCCCAGTGAAGCCAGGTTGCAATTTGCACGCCGGCCGTTAATCACTGGCGTTGCATCCTCACACGCCTTCTTTGCTGCTTCGGCATCCTTAAATGTCACCTACACATTATACCAAACAATTAATTTGGGCTCCAAACTTGCTCTAATTAGGTTGCATTGTTCATTACTTGAATTGTTTGATCACATTTCAATTACAGTTATGATCAAACATGAAGAATTTAAATTATTTCTTTCCTTTCAAGTGTAGTATACGACAGCAAATAAAAAGGCTCAAAAGAGAAGCATACAAAGCCGTAGCCCTTGGACCGGCCGGTGAGCTTGTCAGAGATGATAACGGCCTCCAGTATCTCCCCGTACTGCTCGAAATGCTCGCGGAGAGTTTCCTTTTGCGTCTCCCATGCGAGACCACCAACAAACACCTTGGTCAGAGTGGTATCGCCGAATTGTTGACCCATACGATCAAGATCAAAGCACAACCGTTGATTTTGTTTGAAAGAACGAGGTGTTTGTTAGGTGTGGGAGAGAAGTAGAAGAGAAGGGATCTGTCTGTTAATATTCCTCTAATAAGATTTTATGAATGGTGAGAGAGGAGGGATTTATAAAGGGGTTTAATTTTATAAAGAGGGAGAAGAGGGGCGTGGCTAGACCTGTTTAACGTTGCAAACGGCAACGGAATGGGCCATTCCATTTGCCGTTTCGTTTCAGCAACGGTATGCACTGGAACGATTCGTTATCCGTTCCGTTTGTAACGGAATGGACGGAACGTAGCGGAACGACTCATTTTACACTGTATTTCACACAAAGGTATACCGAAATCCATTCCGTTTCGGAAACGTATGCTGAAAAGTGATTCGTCAGTCGTTTCGTTTGGACGGAACGTGCACGGTACACGGTAAACGGTATACCGTCGGCAGGTATAGGCGTGGCGAGGTGTAACAGCTTTGTAAGTTATAACGGGAAAAGGGATGCATGTCTTTATACGGTTATTTAATAACAAAAATGAATTTTTATTGAGTCCTTGAGAAATTAAAATATTATTTTTCACAAAAGCTGGAGCAGATGTGCCCTCCAATCTGATGACCCAAATTAACAATAAGTTTATCTTGTCCAACAAAAGTAATGAAATCAAGATGTCTGTAGCTTGATATGTTTAATTGAGTGCTAAAATGTGGGGTGTTTCTTTAGTTGATACATTTTATTAGGTATATATTTGTATATTTTTTGAGGAAAAATAAGGATCTATACGAAATTTTCTGCATTTGATTAATCATTAATTAATGTCTTGCCGGCCTAAGGCAGTAGTGTCTACCCTCAAAATCCAAAATTGGTTCTCATGACGTAATGCAAAATTAAGAATATAGTCTACAGGTGAAATTAATATATAGTACAAACCAGAAAATTAATTACAAAACAAATGCCAATTTGAAGATCCATAATTATATTACAGATCTTGTTTAGATCAACTGTCTGAGTTCTCCACACACATTAGACACAAGCTAGCTAGCTAGGACAGGACTTGCTCTAGCAAACAAGTAATGTTTCTTTGCACCAAATTACACTCACTAAAAAAATTATTATTTTGATGCTAACATTATCACAACATGTGTACTCACAGTGTAAATATAAGATGCGTATTGCAAATGCTGCATAATTATGCATGCATGATTAATAGAAATTTGCCAAAGGTCAAGCACCATTTTAGTTGACTGACAAGATTGTCTAGTTCATAATAACACGTTTTGTTTGTTTCTATTAATTGGGGGAAAAATTGAACATCAACAGAAACTGCATCACATAAAGCTCAAACATAGAACAGAAAAATAAATATAAATGACGATATTCACCAATATTTAGTGAAATATAGAAGTTCATGTATTCTCCTTACAAAGCATGTTTTTTACATAATTATATTAGAAGTTCATGTTTTATCAAGTCAAATGAAAGCATAAGCATGAATTGGAGATCCCTAACAAAGCACGTTTTTTTATATTAGAAGCATCACATGCTTATCTGGAACAAGGGGGCCGTTTGGATCCCCATGGGATTTTGGGGAATTTCATATTCCTACCATAAATTTATTATAAACAATTAAAACTCTTCACAAAATTACACACGTCCCAATAAATTTATTCCTAAAAATTGCAACTTCCCCAAATTCTCCAACTTTCTAAGCGATCCAAACGGCCCCAAGGTGAGGATACACCTCTGGCTATGTGCTCGGATAAACACGTTCGGATTGTTTGTGTCGAATATAAGTTAGATAAGGTGTAGCGATGCTCTGAATTATGGGGCCATATCAACTCTTTAACTGTGCTCTGTAGTTTTTAATTCTTTCTGAACCATCCGCAGGGTCCTGTCCGCCACGTGGAAATCTGGATTTAGGTAATTAGTTTAGCTTGGTTCGTGCTTCTATGTATTTTATACATCTTTTTTTATTTGTGTTTTATACTTTCTTTCAATTGAACTGTTCTCGCTTCCCTGTTTCTCAGAGCTTTTTTATTCCAAAGTTCTGGGGAACATTCATCAGTCAAACAATTATTGGAATGCAAAACACTTTGATCGAATGTAATGTGCAATTCTAATTTGAAAAGGTAACAGATGTTTTTAATCCTGACATGCATCATAGTACTATTTAATTAAACCAGAAGACGTATCTTTATAAAAATAAAAATAAACTCGAACCTGATATAAGTAAGATTATTGAACTTCAAACATATGCTTTTTCGTACCAGAAGGTAAAAAATAGGTTCTTCTGCTTGACATGGATCTAATAATTTAGTTAGCTCAGTAGACAAATTTAAATTTATTCATCTTTTGACGTCTTGATTTTGTTAAAAAACAATATTTTGAAAATTATGAACTTTCGTTAAAACACAAATATTTGACGCTAACACAATGTTTTTTCTTTAGTTTGTTAACTCTAACAACTAATTTTAATTTGGATTTTCAATTTTGTAACTCTAAGTCTCTAACAATTCGTAGTATAAACACTACTAGAATCAGACTTATCTGCTACCCAAATTCGCGTCCCTATTCTGACGCGACAAGGCCCTCGCGTCCACTTAGCGACGCAACCATAAGGACCCTGATACCCTAGCCGCAAATACTCAACATCTGGGTCGCATGGACGCGAATTACTTTACTGCGTCCTTAATTATGATCTCTGTTGCGTCAATATAAGGACGCACCTCTCCTCATCTGACAGCTCATTCGATTCTTACTGCGTCTCTATTTGGAAACAACTCTGTCGACATGGCGACGTCTTTCCTTAGCGACCCAGATAAAACAGTGCGAGAGAATACAAGACCCACATTGTCAGAATGTGGTGGGGCCCACGTTGTCAGAATGTGGTGGGCCCACGTTGTCAGAATGTGGTGGGTCCCACGTTGTCAGAATGTGGTAGGTCCCACATTAATTTGAGAGTCGATATACCGACGGCTTTGCTCATCGACCATTGTTATATTTTGTAGGACCCACATTACCTTATGCGTCAATATACCGATACATTTGTTTCTATTCATTTCAAATACATTTATACGGCCATTCATTTCTACCCGATACCAATTTGGTACCACCATTATTGAATTCTATAGTAGCCTACAAATTTGGTACCATCACTATTCAATTCATATGATTTCAATTGTTCTATAGTATCACAAACATGATTACTAATTCAAAACAAACATCACACACAAATTCTAAATTTCAATTAACTCATTAAACAACATTCTTACAAGAAATTTGATACAAATCAGAATTTAAAGTAAAATGACATACAAGCAAGAATTCAAAGTAAAATAACATAAACTTGTAAATATATCTAAACAAAAAAAAAATTTAGAACCTACAAACAAAGAACCTCACACAAGTTCTTGCTAAAGTTTCATAAACATTCACATATCCATGCTCACCTTGCTCCTGCGAACTAAGTAAGGTTGTGAATCCTCCCATAGTATTTGAAATGTTTGTCGATGCTACACCCAAGTACTCTCCAATATTTATGGCGGTGCAAAACTTCTATGTTGCTAAAATATCAAAATTTAGTTAGCAATCACCAACAAAACCTACTCTATATTGGCAAACGCTATGTATTACACTACACATATCATAAGTTCTTCTTTGTTGTTTGGTTAAAATAGTTTTGATATAATTGAAGAAATAGCAAGTCTACATGATATTAACCTTTGTGCAAGGAAAGGCTCAGAGAGAACCAAACGACCTTACTTAGATTTCTTTCTTGTTCGCACTTATTTTTATTCATAATGAATATTAAAGCTTCAAAGTTAAATTAGCATTCAAGTAGGCAAAATATAAAAACATGTACAGCAAAATTAAATTAATAAGTTACCTTATTCTATGGGGAAAAAAAATTGTCAGTAATGTTTTCAAGTCAAAGAAACAATGATGAGAACACACAATCATGTAGATGGATAATTCATTAAATCAGAATAAAGTTAGTTGTACTTACCAATTAAAAAAAATGTAAAAATTAATTATTAAACCTCAGTATTTGTAGAACCTTGCACTATTACATGTTAGCTCTCCATCACCATACCTACATATGAATAGACAAAAGGTTAATCATATGGGAAAGTTCACATATGCCCTTCCACAAAAATTGAATGACATTATAAAGTAGAAAACTGATCCAAATTACAACTTTGTCTTTTCAGACATACCAAAAAAATTTTCCTTTTTCACCTCTTGTACAGAGATAAAAAAATGACATAAAGGAGTATGAGAGTACTTCATTAAAAAGCTGGGTACCAATGTATATTCTCGTCTTTGTCACAAATACAAGTGATTAGGAGTGCAAATGCATTATTTTTTGAACTTCACAGGGATTCATATGAAATTGATCCCGGCTCAAAATAGTTAGGCCATATTTTCATAAAAAGATTGTTGGTACATGTGCATTGCTCTATCGGTGTGGTAGGTAGGCTTCAAGAAAATTATGCATAAAAATGTAAGAAACAAAACTCAACTTAATCCTTTCTTTTTTTCATTCACTATTTCCTTTTCCATTTTTAAACAGTAGTTTGTTTTAGCAATAATTGAGTGGAGCAATCAAGAATATGACTCGGTTTAATCATAGTTGATTTTGAAGTAATACTCAATCTAATAGAGTCAAATTCACCTAACTCGTGCAATTATTATTTACAAAAAAAAATAACAGAAATGAAACGTACTATTGTGAATAAGATGAGGCGCTCCCATTTTGAATTTAAATCACCAACGCATCTTGAAACCTGCCATACTGTGAAAACAATCACACACATAGTACAGTAAGAGCAATTAATAGCTTTCCATTCCATGAAAAAATGCAATCAATATAATTACTTTTTTTCTTCTAACAAATAAAGGATGTTATCTCAAAACCAGTGGCTAAGTAAACAAATAGCTAAGTAATAGTGTAGCCAATTTTAAATTATAATACATGCCTTTGAGTGCTCTTTCTAACGAAATTAAAAATGAAAAAGATAGGTTAGAGATAAAAATGGTGTGCATACATCAAAATTGAGCTCCATTAAAATTCATTTTGCTATCTAGAAAATTAATCCAGCACTGGAATATTTGCAATTCACATCCAACTCTTAAAATCAGTGTTCCAAGTAAATCGACCAACTTTGACTCTCTGACCAGTCACCAGATCATATCATAACTAATGACAGGACTTTATCTAGGTTAGCCTGACCAAGACTAGATAAGAAGAAGGTATCACCTAAACTTTGTACTTGATCTTGTTCAATATTTTTGAATAAAATTACAGGGTAATTAGTTTATATAATTAAAGTGAAAAGGCAGTATATACATGTGGAGTGGAGATGTAAGGCAGAAATTTAAAATCGGGAATATCAAGTGGGCATTTACAATGTGTTTTACCTTAGCAAAGTCCTCGGCCGTATCGATCTGTGTACCGAAGAAGACGGTATCGCGCTTCTTGTCGTCATCAACCTCGTTGTCCTCCTTGATCTCTAGCTTCAATGGCGACGGGCGCGGCGGCTCGGCAGGCTTAGCGCTGTTCCCGGAGCGCCGACAGAGGACCAGCAAGAGGCAGCCGACCACCAGCGCGGCTGATGTGGCGATGGGCGTGAGGATCTCGTCCGTGGAGGCCGAGGTGTCGCCGCTATCTCAAGAAGCAGATCTAGAAGCGAAGATTGTATTCCCTCTTTTCTGGCTTTACTTCTTCTTTTTGTTGAATAAATAGAGAGAGAGAGGGAACAGAGTCTATCTAGTTCTAGAGAGGCGATTGGAGCCGTCAGATCTACTTCTAAATAGGCGATTTGGATTTTTTTCGTGAAAAAAAAATAAGGGGTATGGGTGGCGTAGATCTAGGGTTTTGGGCAGAAGGAAATGAAGGATTAGCGGCGGGAAATCTGTAAATTAGAGAGGGAAATAAAATTTGTGAAAAATGTTTTTAAGTTCAACTTCTTGAGTTGAAATTTTTTGGCGAAATTTGAACATGGTTGACAATTTTCATAAAAATTTTAGGAAGGAGGCAGCGAAAAAAAAATTAGGAAGAAAATAATGACTAAAAAATCAAATGAAAGATCATAATATATTTTATCATATTAATTGACATCAACAATAATAAAATAATTATAGCAAAGGTAAATTTATATATCTTTTATATTGTACGTATAGATATTGGATATTAATTTATCAAATCCGTCATTTATATCTTTAAAATAAACGATATATGTATTAAGGGTATTAAAGATTTGATTAGTGAAACAATGAAAATATCATAAAATCAATTAATTAATTTTAATATGTAAATATTTCATAGTAGATTATTGTATCTGCATAATTAAATCTGATTTTCAAATATACATATTGTATTGATTGTTTGATTGAATTCATGGTTATTCATTGGTGTGTAAGATTTTTCATATGATAGATGCATAAGACTTATTATGATTGGTCGTCGTTAGGATATTATAAACTTGTCGTATCGTGTCGTGTAGTGTCAATGTATCATGCTATGTCGTATCAAATACCAAGAATTATAAGTTAGATGCAAGTAATATTATTGACCATGTGGCGAATATTTCTTATTATTGACCATGTGTCGTGGTAAATACGGTCGTGTTTGACATCATGTAGTGTCGTGTTGACATAAGTCGGATTTGAAACCGTGTCGTGTCGTGTCGTGTCAAGTAGAGGAAAAGATCGATACGCTACGGAAATTGATATGTGTCGTGTCGTGCTAGTGGTAATTAGTATTTAAGTTTTTTTTAACAAATAAAATATGATAGTGTTATTTCTTTTATTAATGCTGTTGCTTATGAATTTTCTATAATAATGCGTCTTTATTTATTTTTCTCATATGCATATGAGTTTCACAATTGAAAATTAATATTGTCACCTTTTCTTTTTATACAAGAAAGTATTTCATTCTAAATATTTTTGGCGTAATTTGAATTCGTAATTTGAATTTCTTATTTCAATATACTTTTGTATTTGATGACTCTCCGTTAAACTGATTGAATAATAATATTTCCGAGAATGAATATACTTTTTCAAATCCTACGTGCTTCAGCAATCTATTTAAATATTTAGTGAATAAATTATAACAGCATTGTGAATGAATAATAATGTCACTAATCATTAAACCGGAGGGATGAACAAAAAAAATATAGATAAATTATCATCAAAAGAGAATAGGACGAAATTTACACGAGGATATTACAAAATTTCACTTAATCCAAAAATATTTTTTTATATTTTGAGTTTCAAAATTTTTGTTTAAATGTTTTTAGAATAAATTTGATATATTTCTAAATCTTTTACATATGAAACATAATCATAAAATATGTTGTTTGATAGTTTCTAAAGTATAGCACAATTTTACAAATTAGAATATAAATGAATAATTTAAAAAAACGCATGTAATGGTCGAAATACTAATTAAAAATACTATTTTTCAGGTAAAAACTTTACTAGTTAAAAATTTTATATTTACTACAAAAATTCAGGCGCTTAACTTTATTTTCGCACTAATTGTCGAAATATACCTAAAAAGTTTATGTTCTATAAGCATACGTTTTCCAATATATAGTTCTCTATAATCTTATATTATATATATCTAGCTTTAATATATCACTTTAGTATACGACATGAGAAATATTAATTTGCAAGTCTCACCATATATTTACATTACATGTAAATGTGTGCAGTTTCAAATAATAAAATGATATACATGTGGAGTTCAGATCTGGTGCCGCGCGGCACACCGTGTAGCGCGGCATCGTAGCCGTCTGATCAAGATCCAATGGACAAGAGAGCCCCGTGCATGTAACCTAGATTGATAGGCCCGTAAAATATGAACCGTCCGATCAAGATCAGACGGTCCTTACGCGCGCTACACGGTGTCCCGCGCTACACGGGATTCGGGTCCATACATGTGGGGCTCTCTATCGATGACATGTCGAAAATATAATGATATACATGTGGGGCTCCCTATCGATGACATGTGGAGCTCCCAAATTTTTTGCGCTTGCTCAAAAGTCAAAACCAATCTCTACCCCAAATTAGAAAACCTTATCTCTTCACCAAATCCGATCAAAACCAATCTCTTCTGCCAAAATTATTTTTTCGATTGATGAAATTTATCCCTCCAAAATTTATTCCCCCTAAAACTTTTCGCGCTTAATCAGAGAATCTTCTTGTGCAATGGAAAAATTTATTTAGCTTGATGGAAAAATTTCGGCCGATGAAAATCTTCTTGTGCGGCAAAATTTCGCCTCCCTCCAAAAAAAATGTTTCGCGTCTCCCTCCAAAAAAATTTCGCCTTTATCCTATATATAATCTTTCCATCAATTCGACAGAAAATCAAATCTGAAGGTATGACTTCTTACTTTATTCAATTTTCCCTCAATTTTCTCCTCCCTTTTCTACATTTATTTTCTCTCAATTTCTTACTTTATTCCTATTCTCTCACTTCCTCATATTGGTTTAGAGCTTCTTACTTTCTTCCTCAGATCTGATAGTATGGCTTCTTATATCCTCTTTCTCTTCTCCCTTTAGTAGTAAATTCTTGCTTCAATTAAACTAATTGACGAGTTGAAACGAGCTATTAGATGAGAAATTAAGGGGTTAGTAAAATTCGATAATATTGAGCATTGCAATCTCAAATTCTGTCAGACTTTAATAGTAAATTCATTTCCTAATTGTGCTTTGTTTACCAGTAAATTCTGTATATAATCTTGCAACCAAATAGGATAGATTTGAATTGGTAAAGTAATGTTTATCTTACTTCATTTCTCTTCTCTTTAGGTTAGAGGCTAGCTGTTCGATTTCTTCACTTTAGGTCAGATGTATGCTTCTCTAACTTATTTTTCTTTTTATATTAATAATAAAGTTCTGTAAAGTTCTGTAATATCGAGTATTGCAATCTCAAAATCTGTATTTGATCATGAAAACGGGTTTTTATTAGTATTTGAACTAGGTTATGTAATCTCAAATTATGTAATTAGGGTTAGTCTCAATTGGCTTAGTAAAATTATGTAATCTCAATTCTTGATTGTTTCTGTACTCTTTTCAGTCCTTGTTTTCATTTGGGTTGTTTTGATTAGACGACATAAATTTTGGGTATAGTGATGAGAACTGGTACTTAAGTTTTATGCAAATATAGGTTTAATTGGGCAAATTAAATTAAAATTATGGTGGAGATCTACTAGGACATTATTTCAAAACTGAGAGTTCATTGTATTTCAAAGGTTCATTTCTTAAAACCTTTCTATGGAGGACCTTGAATCAGTATATAACATTGGTAAAGGTTAAAAGTCACTGGTAAAGGTTAAAAGTCATTGTTCCCGCTTTTTTCTACTCTCATTGTTGTCTTCCATAATTACATTTACAACATTAGGGTAAATAAAGATTCAATTAGTATATTTTAGGCATGATTACAGAACTTAGATTTTATTTGGCAAAGAAGATTGAAGCTTGAATGAAATGCTTGGGGTTAGTTGGGCTAAGTTGTACATTTCAGGGCGAATTGAGTTTAGTTACTTTTAATTGAGGCACCATTGAATCAAGGTATTGTTGAATATTCAAGGATAAGTGGTTCTTGATGATGCACTCAAGGTGAATAGTCTAGATTAGAATTAACTGTGGAATATTGCCAAAGATTAGATATAATCCAGATAAATTATTTAGAGAGATTTTGTACAGTTAATTGTTGAATTATTTAGAGAGATTAATTATACATACTTGCTGGGTTATGATGAAACTGAATTTCATGTGATGGAATTGAATTATTTTGTTAAAATAAAAGGTCTGCACTGCCACTTGAAAACACAAACACATGGAAGCTTGCAGTCGTTAGGAAACACAGAAGGCTTACTGGAGCCATTCACTTCTCTACTTTGTAGAGACTCCGGGCAGCGTGGCTCGTTCGGCTATGACAGCTTTTTTTTTTATAAAGGTATGTGTTACACTTGCTTCTCGTTCTATTATCATGTACCAAAATAGTGAGAACTGAGGGCTAATGTACCTTCTATAGATGAATATATGACAGTACATTAAATAGCATGAGATAATAATTTGGCCATGAGCTAATGTAAGTAGAATGAGCTAATGCACCAAAATAGGTAATGTATTATGTAGCTTACATATTAAGTACTATCAACTATGAGATTCTTTTTTGTAAAGTTTTCATAAGCTCCAAGCATCCTCCAAACATGCTTATTACATATAAGCAATTATCAAAAGAAAAGATGGTACCTTGTTATTCAAACCAGGTGTGCTGGATTGTTGAAGCAAAAAAAATTCTTGCTATTCTAACTCATTTTATTTTTTTGGATTGTTGAATAGGCAAGAACTTATAGGTGTGCTGGACACATGTGAAAACTACTCTACACCGACTTTTCTTTTAAATACTTTAATCTTTTAATTCTGTTAGTCCATTAGATTAGACTTTGCATGAATTTTCCATGATGTATGATTTAGAGTTATGTTGTGTTGAGAGATTAGATATATCAAATTCAAATTCGGTTGGTTCTCATTGAATGCAATTATGGATTTATGTCATATGTGTTGGCTTTTATTAAATTCAATTATAAATGTTATATATATATATTTTTTCATTGCATTCAAGCTTGTTTGATAGAATTAGAGATCCATGTGTTATATTCATCAGTTTTAGTTTCATGCATTTTATTTACTGACTCCAGATGCATATTTTGTACTTATGTTTCTTACTCTTGATGTGTGTTGTTTTGAAATATTTACTTGATTTATGGATCTAATATTAACCGTTTACAATAAAAGCGTTCATGGTTAACTTTTTAATGGATTTGGGTATTGGATTGATATATATACAATGAATGATTGGTATTGAAAATGGTACACAACAAAAAAAAAATGGTACTGAAACTGAAACTGGTACACATCAGAAAACGAAGCAATGTTTACCAAATATTGATCCATATATGCGTCGAAATACTAACACATTAAATCACCAAGTAATTTTAATTTAAAAAATTTAGTAATTTGATTATTAGGGTCCATGTTGATATGTGTCAACTAGCGACGCCAACTACGCGCGCCTGTAAGAAAAAATATTTGCGTCTCTATCTGAAAGAGTTACGCGACCTAACTAATACGCGTCCCTATTGATTTATGTCGGTATACTGACGCAAGTTAAATTCAGTATATTCGGGTCCCTACAGAGAACTAGATAGCATCTCTAGGTAGAGGGTTGTCGCGTCCCTACTAATATTCGTCGGCCTAACGACGCTGCTTAGAAGTCCTCAAGCCCGCTTTTTCCTTTCTGCGTCCCTATTTAATTGAGGGACGCCAACACGTTGGTGTTGCGACGCAGTAAAACGAAATTCTGGTAGTGAAAGTAGACTAGAAGCCGAGTCAATACTAAGGTTCGTCTTATTTGATTCATTTTTTGGTGTGTATACGTCGCAGAAACTCCAAAAGATCATAAATTAAGTACGATAATTTGACCCAGTTTCTGACTCTTTCATTGCAATTATAACCGTAATTAATTCTAGTCTATTTTTATTTGTCAGTTATCTCTAATCAAATGTTTTAAGTGCAAAGTTAGAACCGTGACGATCCATATAATCTCCTGGGAATTCTCGCGCGTGCGACGGAGAGTAATATTTGATTAGCTTCGTCTTATGTTTAATTTTGCTATTATTAGATGCCTTAAATTTTGCTGTTATTGGTGCCACAAATGGGGACTTTAATGGCCAAAAAAATAGAAACACTAACCACCGACCACATGAACAATTTTTTGCTACTCTAAGCAGAACGTACATGTGGACCTACCACACATGTGTATATTGAAGGAGCTGATTGTGAAAAGTTGGAGAAGGGTTAGACTGTTTGATTCGAACGTTGATGTCCAGCACAAATATTAGTTAGTTCATCATTTCTTTTTAATGAAGAATAATTCAAGTTTTATAGATTAGAAAAAAAAGAATTTAATTTTATGACTTGGCATGCTGGATTTTACGTCTTTAAAAGAAGGCATACATATATTGTTAATAAAATAAAATAATAAGACGTCCATTGCGGGAGCAGTAAGATTTAGTTTCAACCAAGCTTTTAAATTTTGCCGAAATAACAGCATTATTTTCGAAATTTCGATTTTCCGAAAAAAAACGCACCAACTTTATAGTTTCAAATCAGAAAAATGCGTAACGCGTCATTTTCGAAATAACACTGTTATTTCTGTGAAAAAAATCATTTTTGCGGAGAAAAAACGGAGACGAGAGATTTTTTATACAATCTAATTTTATATTATAGTATTAATGTATTATACATAGTAAATTTTTTTTTAGTTTTGTGCTTATTGTTTGTTTTCCTCTTTTCTTTGTTATTATCTTTGCTTAATTTCTTTCTGTTAGATTACACAACAAAAAGATTACACAACATCAGGATTAGTAATTTAATTGTGCCCTTTTCTTAATTTCTTTGCTTAAAATTACATATTGAAAAAAATATGGATTATTAACATATGAAAAAAATTAGATATTAGATTATTAGCATATTTAAAAAAATATAGAATTTGGACTTGTACTGTAGTACTGCACACAAGAATATATATGAGTTTGACACAGATGTTCGCATATACACATCGTTTTTTCGCCGAAAAAACACCGCACCGTTAAATCAATTCCGGACCGTCATACCGAAAAAAAACAAAATTTAAAAGCTTGGTTTCAACAAATTAAAATGTGGATATATAACAAAGTTTTATGAACGCAATTTATCAAAGAAGCAAGATTAGTTTAACGTAAGGAAGTAAAGTGAAAAATCGCAAGTGTTAATTTATATTACAAAACTATTCAGTAAAAATATTTATCTAACTTATTGAATATTAAAATGCAAAGTCATTTTTGACGATGTGAGAATTGTTAATTATAAATGTATTAATGTACGTACATCGAATTCTGAATAGTAGAAAAAGGTACTTTTGAGTTTGGCTTCTGGCAATATGTTATCAGGCAGAATATTTTCATGTTATTTAGTATAGCTGAGAGTATATATAAAACATGCATGGAACAAAAAAGGAGAATATAATATGTAGCGGTGGTATGTACTATTATTTGGTGGCCGGAACGAAGGAATAAAAGAGAACGACTGAACAAGGAGAACATTATCCTAAAACCCTGACAAAATCGAGTTTCGCCATATGTCACGCAGTCTAACCCGATCTATGACTGGACCAGCTCAGCCCAACTGGCCCACATGTTCTCCTCTCTCTCTAAGTTCGGAATCTCGGCTCCTTTCTTAGTGGCTCTAACGTGGACAACTGTAACTGGACAGAGAGGAAGAGAGAGAAAAAGGAGATAATATCTGGGAGGGAGAGACGAGAGTGGTCAGTCTGTATGGTTTGACCGCGATAAAACCAAAGAGAATTTTAGAGAGAGAGAGGACCAAATGACCAATGCATGGGCTGGTCGTTAGCTGTAAACCCTGCAACCTGAGCTGGCCATGGGAGGCCCAAAATAATATTAATTTAAGTAGCTAGACAGAGTTGCAAAAAGGATGGTAACTCAGCTTTTTCAATCTCATTTTTTCACCTTTGTTAATTAACTTGTTAGAAACTTACAAGTTTTTTTTTTGAGGAAAAGGCCCGTAGGCTAAATATTTTATTAATAAAAATTTTACAATCAATATTACATACCCATATACACTTCTTTAATTTACAACATCATACAATATCAATCCAAATAACTAACCTATTAATACACACATAAGCAAATAAACTATAATTACATCACACAATTATTGAAAATTAAAAGGAAGAAAAAAAGGAAAAAAAACTGAAGATTCAAAAGACTTCCAACATGGAATATCTTCTTCTTCATAGGCTTCTTGTTTTTAATGTCGCTTCATCGTCAAATAAGAATAATCATTTCGTGATTGTTAAGAAACCTGAAAAACAACCACGAAACCATAATATAATCACAAACTATATATTTATTAAACTGTTTAGGTAAGAAATGGAGAGAATATCAGAAAAAGAAGAGTAGAAAAGCGAGAAGTCAAAAAATAGTAGAGGAGAGGAGAGACGTTGAGAATAGAAAATAAGTAGAAAGACATCATTGAACATGTTTAACAAATCTTTGAAGAAAAAAAAATTAAAGAGAAAACAAAAATAAAAGAGAAAATTAAGAAAATAAATACTAATGGAACAAATCAAATGACGAAGAAGAATTATAAAAAAGATCTAAATTAAAAATGTAACGACAGAGGAGAGGCTTAAGCCTCTCCCCACCGGTGGTGGCACTCGGTTTTGGAGTTTTTTACCTTTCGCTTTTTTTTTTCTTTTCCGAAGAGGCGCGAGCCCCTTTGTTGGTATACACGACTAGAAAAGTTTTAGAAACTTACAAGTTACTACTTGTTAATTAAGTTGGCTCTTTTTACATCCGTACCATTACTAGCGTAATAATACTCTACAAACATGTATTTAGATTTGTTATAATTTAAATTAATGGTCATATATTCAAATTAAAAATTATTAATGTTTTTGAAGTTAGAAATGAAATAGAGGTCCCTAAAAGTAAAGTAATTAAGCTTTTATTTTATGTATTTCTTTTTAATAAGGGCTCGAGTGTGCTAGGAGATGCCAAGCTCATGTAATGTTTGGCTTGGGACAGACAGTAGTTGATCTCCACTTCATGCATTTCTCATTGGCTATTTTTAATTTCATGGTATCTATTCCCATGAATAAATGTTGACTTTTTTTTTGAGTTGTTTCTTGTGCTCTAGCGGTGGTTCTTTTAAGAAATAATGTGATTAACCATTATAATACACAATTAAAATTTGTGAATAAGATTGCTTGTTATAACATTTATCTTATAAGTTAAGCCAGGTTGACCCTTATCTTATTTAAGAGAAAATTAATAGTAAACATATAAAGGCAGTCTTGTTAATTTGTCTGTTCAATTATTTTTTTTTTAAGCAAAGAGCTTCCTTGTTAAGGGTGTAGAGCATAAAAATTGGAGGTCAAGTTCCATGACTTTGTTTCTAAAACATTTTACAATGTCAGAATAAAAACATTCCAAATTCATTCGCAGTTTAAGTTATAAATTAGAAGTCTGCTGTTCACTTTCCTTTTTTGTTAACCCTATAGCTAGCTTCTAATTGATATGGTGTTTTATTTTTTTAAAAAAATACCATCCCTATTTTTGGCTAACTTTTCTTTAGCCTTTCAAATATAAAATGATCATACCTTTGCGGCTTTGCCAATGCTTTTATTAATGTTTCGCCATTCAAATTATTTATATATTTCTACATGTTCACTAGTTACAGTACTCTTACAGATCGAAAAAGACAAAAAGTATTATTGAAAACTGTGGAGTAATAGAACATGCTAGTAGTACTGTGAATTCAACAAGGTTGGAGCCTCATAATGTGCTCGCTAGCTACCTACATGACCACATACAAGCAGTATTAATTGAATAATATGGTTGCTACTGATCTTATTAGGTGCATGGTACATTATGTAGTATGTACTAATTAACCAGTAGAACACAACATAAATTGCACAACATATTTGGTCATTGAAGTGGCGCCTACATATGAATCAGTTTCCATTATGAGCTTCCAAGTTCTTTACAAGTACAGTGACAAGAGCCTCAGTGTCATGGCCTTGGATGTACCGTGAGTGTCAGTAGGCTTTGATGTACCATGCACGAGCCATGTTGGTGTGATTTGTTTTGTTAAATAAAAAAAAGGAAGGTTCATGACATCAGCAATGTCTACAACTTTATGCACTCCTTTAGCTAAAATTTAAAAGTTAATAATGGCATAAATGATGAAGTTTGGAATACAACAGGACGAGTATGTAAATTTGGAAGCTCAAGGACCACATGGTACATCTTAGAATATGTAAGGACCAAAATGGCATATGAACGTTGTCACGTTGGGGACAAATTTAGTGTGGACGGACGACCTTTAATTTAGTGATTACGTTACTCAGAGGCACTTCTTTATTATAGTTAATAATTGACAAACTGAAAAATGAGAGTAATATTATGAAATTGAAATTATTTTATAAATAAAAAATTTGATATTGTTAGCAAATATTTTATATTGAATGAATGGGTTGCAGCGTGTCATACAAATATATATTTTTCTATACGTTCGTGTATAAGTTGTATTTTTTATATTATAATATTATTTTGATATTTGTTTAACAAATGTCAAATTTGTTCCCCATAAAAACGTGACAATAGTTCTTTATTATTATTATTGTTCCTGACATTTATTATTTATTTCGTTAATGAAATTTTGCCTGCACCTAAATATCAAATACATTATCTGTGAATAAAAAAAAAGACTTAATTTGAAAGATCATGAACATCCTAGTATTCGGATGCGTTCTTCTACTTTAGTACTAAATATAAATAAAAGGGAAAATGTGGATTCAAGGAGCTGCATGTATATCTAACCATGCATAGGATGCTAGCATAGATATACGAATCCAAATTGAGAGCTTTCCAACACAGAACCTCTTTTTCTATCATCTTCTTTTATCTTGCTTCGATGAAAAAGGATTTCAAAAGAACATTACAGTCCAGCACTAGCATTAGACTTTCCACTTTTCAGTAAAACAAAGTGTGTATATCAAAGTTGCATCCTATGTTACCGGATGCAAAGCTTTTTGTACCGTGTGGATAACTTGGGTTAAAAAAACATGATGCATTCCTTTTCCAAAGCATAAATCCGGTCCCAGAAAAATAATAATGAGATGAGATGAAGGATGAAGCATGGGAGGAGAGATGCAACTTGCGGACACTGTCTCTCACAAACAAAGCAAACCTACAGCTTGGAATAACAATACCACATTTCTACTGTTCCTCTTTGTTTCCTCTCCCCCTCTCAACGTGCTTATGCTCTGTAATAATTATACAATGCGATGCTTATTAGGAGCCATGCATTGCCAGCCTATATACACAAGCTAGAATTACAGATCACCTACTCCTCCATTCTTTTAAAAAGGGAGGCAGCTTCCGTCAGTTTCTTAATTTCTTTTATCTTTGTTATACATGAAACATGGCAATATTTCCAGTTTTTATATAGAATGGAGATGATTGATATGATGTAAAGAGAGGAAATGAGGATTAAGATATTTATGGAGCTAATAAAAGTGGCAAGCATTATAACTTGTTGAGCATAGTACACAACAAGCTGTTCTGGCACCAACTCCAGTGGGTGCGTAACTGTATCACTAACAGCCACAGGGGTCTCACTGGACCCAATTATCCCAACAATCATTAGTTCATGATCCAACTGAATTAATTCGGATCTGAATCCTTAAATCCAGTATATATAGTAATATTCCAGATCTGATGTCTTAGGTTTGTGTTTCCCCTTTTGCTTGATTAATAGTTTAATACTTTATTGTCTTTTGGGAGTTTGATGCAAATTTCAAGTCCAAGGTGTGGGCCGGGCTGGGCCAAGATCCATAAAAAGTTCGATTTGCAATCCTTTAATCTTGTAGTATTTTCTGTTTTTCATTGAGAATTTGAGACCACATTTTTTGGATCTTTTATTAATCAATTGATGGGTTTTATTGGGTTTGTATAATTTCTTAAAATCAAACGGAACCAATCAAATTTGAGCCTTTTGTAGGGGAAAAAAATATGAAACAGAAAAAACGGATCAATCATCTTCAATTAGCGTTTCCAGCCATCAAGCAATATTCAGCTACATTGAGAACGTGGTAAACTTTGATAGACCAAGCAAACAAACGTTTGGTCGTTCGGTGTTAGGGGTGAAACCGCGACTGTTTTAGTCGTTTTTTCATTTCATTTCGAAACGGTTAAAAATTTTGGTTGCGTTTTAAAAACAAAATCGTTAAAGCAACATGTAGTTAGTTTCGTCCATGTGTATTTTTCATGATTTTTTCGTAATTTCGATCGTTTCGTTTAAAACGAAACGGTTAACGCAAACACGTAGTCATTTCGTTGTCTTTTGTGGTCGTTTGAGACGTTATGCACCCCTATTCGCTGTAGTGACAATAGAGACACAAAAGTTAATCTGATTTATTGGGATGGAATTAGATATTTCCCTTTTCTTTTTTTTTTTTGAGGAAAAACAAGGGTCTAGTCCTTGTCTTTTAAATTTAACTTAAAAAAGTTTGCGATTACAGAATAGGTAGCAAGCTGCTAACCTAGATAGCTAAAGAAAAAAGTAAGAAAGAAAATACAAATAAATATTCTAGCGAGTAAAAAAAAAAGAAAAGAAATTAACAAACAGAATATAATAGATTTATGTATGCTTCTTCAGAGCATTCCATTCAAGCAAAGCTTCTTGAACTAGTTCTTCTGGCTCCTTTGCAACCTCCTTGAATATTCTGTTACACCTTTCTCTCCATAGTATGAAGAAGACAATTGCTAGCAGGTCCTTGAGTTCAGCTGATAGAGAAGAGTTTAAAATAGAATGGTGTTCCTCTGAAGTTGTGAGAGAACACCTATGAGTAACTGTGAAGGAGGCTAGGAATGCTTTGAAGTATGGGCAGAAATTGAACAAGTGCATAACTGTCTCAGAATCTAAAAGGCAGAGGCAACATCTATTTGGAAGGGCCCACCCTCTCTTCTGAAGATTGTCGAGAGTAGCAATTTTATTTTGCAACATTTGCCAAAGGAAAATATGGAACCTAGGTGGAATCCTCAATTTCCAAAGCTTGTTCAAAGTAATTGCATGAGTAGGGAATTAGATATTTCCCTTGCCGATAATGCTAGCAGATATTCAACTAGATTTTTTTTTTTAAACAAAAACATTATTATAGAGGCACAATAACAACGAAGACGATGGAGCCCACCAAGGATCGACACAGATCAAAGGGAGCACGTAGTAGCAACACAATAAGATTGCTGAGGAATGGAGAATAAGTTCTTAGTTCAGTGGCAAAAAACAATACATCTTGAATGAAAATTCGTAGATTTGAAATCCGGCTGGAGAATCTTTTGATAAATATTTAATTTAAAAATAAGTTGGTAGACTTGATCCCCAATTATCTTCAAAGAGAACCATGCATCATTTGGTCTAGTGACAAAAAACAATGCATGTTAAGTGAAAGATGGCAAGTTCGAAATTCGGTTGAATAATCTTTTATAAAAATTTAATTTTAAAATAAATTGGGAGATTTAACTCCCAATTTATGTTCAGAAAAAGATCGATGAGGAATGGAAATGGAAAAAGCAAAGAGGGATATGCAGGCAAGAGATAGTGGAGACGAAGGGCGGAGATAAAATCTATCCAGCGCATAGCAACAGATGAACGGCTCAGATGCACAAAGGGTACTGTATCATTCTACAAGAATTTCGCGGAATGAAATTGAAGTATACATTATTTATATTTTATAGCATAAAATGGTAGAAAATTGAAATGACGGGACTGTAGAGTGTAGACATTGAGAAACTCGTTGCTCTTCTACCCAGATCGAACAAAGTCAACATCGCTAGCTCTTGGAAGGGGGGGAAACTAGTTGACCTTAATTTTCTATTTGGAACGAGAGACTAAAAGCACAATACAGTCAACGAATAAAAGCGCGCGTTATTAATAAAATTTTAAAGAATCACTCAATTAGTGAAGGAAAAAAATAATATATCACCAACATACATATTGTAGATCTATAGACTATACTACAGGAAAAAGGCTCTTTAGCTCCGGGACATTGTGGAGGCAAAGAGAACTCGAATTAAAAAACAAAAAAAAAATTACACTGGAAATTAAGATCGATTAAAACAAACAACATTATATTATAATAAAACATCAACCGAGAGACGCATTACTTGACGAATAATAAAGCCTCTGAGATAAATAAATTGAACCGACTACAAGGTTCTTATTTCAAGCGCATAAGAAATAAAGCAAAGTATTTCAAAAGACATCGGCCTAATTAATAGATTGGCTTGGCGGCGCCATCCCTAATTATTTGCCGCCGTCAAAAAAAATATCCGCCTTACTGGGGTCCCATTGATTGCTAGGCTTTTCTGGTGTGGTATCACTGGCATCCCATAAAATAAAGAAATTATCAAGAAGTGAGATTTTCCGATTTAATTATTTATTTATACATAATTATATATATTGTCATGGTGTCATATAATTAATTCAATCAACCATTACAGGCCTGCTTTAATGCTTAACTTTCTGTACATATCTTTGTAATTTGTTTCTAATTACTTTCTTTTCAATGAAAATTGCGTCGTGGTTTTTACCACGGCGCCTTAAAAAAATATTGAATAAATAGGCATGCAAAGCTACAAGTCTGTAGTAACTAAGATAAAATAATTAATATACATAAAAACTTACATAATTTCTTGAAATTTCCACTCTTGATCACTGCTGTCATTCCTTAACCTTAATGTAAGCAGTGCCTTGTTCGAGTCTGCTTCGTTCACATAAAAGACATTAAAGGCTGCAGAAGTATTAGCTTGCATTCTTATTTCTCGGAAGCCAAGTGCTTTTTCACTCTCTGTCCAAAGGAGCGATGAATCCAAATAATTTCGGTTAAATTCCGCCAACTGGACCTGAATGAAAAATAAATTAAAGCAGTAAGCATCTTGACATAATATATAATAGTTCATTTTCTTATTCTTAAGGAAGTATATATGTAGGTGCATACTAGGTATCCTGGGCCAAAACCATGCTTGATCGCTTTGCCTGTGGCTTTGTTAATCAACGCAAAGGCTTGTTTCCCGTCTTGATCCTTGACTCGGTTGGCGTATGAGACATCTTTGATCCATATCTGGATCGAAATATATATATATATATATGTAAGAGAAAATTCTATCAAGATTAGACTATACAATGATAATTAAGGATACATATTTAACTACAATGGAAAATAATTGTAAAGAAACAAAAGGTATAACTATAAAATTGTATACCCCACATGACACAACATGACAGGACAGACCTGATTTGTATCATTTGGATCGGCAGGAGCCAATACAACAGTTCCACTACGAACGGTGAGGTTGAAGCCCTCTTTCCTACGGCAGGAGATGGTGACCGTCTTCGGGGCAGTTACCTGCTCGTCCTTACTGTTGTCAGCTACAAACTTCCATCGTTGGCTAATGTGGGTTCCATATGCGAGGTCCACGATTCTTCCATCATGGATTTCATGGTTATTCGCAACAATGTTGTAATCGAGTCTGCCCACCCAACAAATGTACTTGAAATCCTTGTCTCCATCCTTTGACTCTGTCCAAAGCACCGAGTTGTCGTCCGCTTGATAATTCTGAACCAGACCCAACTAGTTTGAAGAAAATTAACAGAGCGAAGTTCAGAGTCAGACAGATCTCTCAAGGTCACAATTTGTACTGAAATATTAACTAATTTTTAAATTCCCTCTGTATAATATATAAAGAAAAAATATGAATAATTATCAAAGACTTACCGGACCAATTTTCTTGCTATGATTGATTGTTTCGTTGGTTGCTTTGTTGACAAGAACAAAGGCAGGTTGACCCTCCTGGTCCTTCGTGGGAGTCTCCTTCTTGATCCATTGCTGCTCCGGCATTTTTAAGCAATTATATCAGATTCTAATACAGAACAGTGTGTTAAAAACATGGATAGTCAACCAATAATGTGCTAGCTTAATTACCTGGTAAGGATCACGTGGGTCGACAAGAGCGAAGACAACCTTACTAGCACGGGCGGCTAGACAGTAGTTCACATCGGCTTGGTTGATGATAAAGAATGTTGTTGCTTTGTTGCTCATGGTTTTTTAATTAAGAAAGGCAGTTTTGCAATGATCGATATGGTTTGATAGAAGGGTTTATCAAGAACAAGCTGGGGATGAAGTGTATAGAAGATCAAGAATCCTAGGGGTTTATATAGGCCTGTTTAATGCTAACAACGGCAACGGAATGGACCATTTTGTTCCATCATCGGTATGATTGTTCCATTATGTTTTCCGTTTTGTTTTTAGAAATGAAATGCCTTTCATTCCGTTATTCGTTCCGTTTGGACAGAACGGAACAGAACAACTTGTTTTTATTTTGAAAACAACACTATTTGTAGAAACGGAAGCGAAATGATTTGTTCTGTTTACCGTTCTATTTTTTAAAATGAAATGATTTTTTGTATCGTTAATCGTTTCGTTTGGACGAACGTGCACGGAAACGGTAAATGGTGTATCGTCGGCAGGCCTATGTTTATATAGAGCTGGCTACGTACGAACGTGCCAGAAAAGTCTCAAGTCTCAACCGTTCATGATTCACGTGTAATTATACAACCCCAAAGAGAAATTAAAATTAATAGGTGATCGAATTTGGTTTCTAATTTACATATTCGATCACCTCTTTTATATTAGACATATATATCCCTAAACTATTGCAAAAAGGGTAAAAAGTAAACTCTCAGTTCGATTGATTTGAAGTACATTTATCACAGATCAGCATTAGAAATCAATCCCAAAAGGAAATTAAACCCCTCCATCCATATCAATCCCAATATTTTGTTAAATTGCTATTTGATTTTATCATGAATTAATCGTTGTTTTCCTCGTCTATTTGTCTTTTTTAAGTTCAATGGTACAAATAGATCGAAGAATTCGACTGTGAATTCACGGAATGCCACGTAGTAATTAATTAATAATCGTTTTTGCATTTTGCTGGTGGAATTATTTTTTTATTATTACTGACTTCGTTTGGATAAGGTGTGGGAAGAAATGAAGAAGTATTGGAAAGTTTGTAACTTTGTGAAGAGTTTGAATTGTTTATAATAATTTTATTTCTTTATTCCTTCTTCCCTTCTTCCCAAATGGAATCCAAACGGAGCCACTAGTAAAAAAGTATTTACCATCCAACTTTTTGGAAATGAAGCACAAACGGGGTTTGAAGTTTGAACACGCGGTCAAATTAGTGTTAATTGTTTCTGCTCGAATATTAAATAACTCAACTGCAAATAAAATTTGATATTAATGATGGTGGTGTATAAAGTAATCAGCTCGAATAGTACTTAATTAGAGAGTTGAAGGAGACGATAGAAGCTTATATATCAAACCCGTGAAGCGTGAAGCGCGTGCAAAGGTCGCATGCACGGGAAGTAGAATTTGTGGTGCAAAGGTCGCATGCACGAAATCTTTCGGAGACGTCAGATTGATAGATATTGTTTAATAATTTTGCATTTATTTTAGGTAGTGGCCTAGTGGGTGGAGTAAAACTAATCCGATCGATAATAAAACTAAGATGCAAGTTGCATGCACACCAGCGCCAATTTTTAGGAAAAAAGAGTTCATTACTCTTATCACGCGGATCACATTTTGATGTTCACCCTTGCTACGTACACACAGGATAAGCATCATCTCCAGTTGCAAAACGGCAAGTATAGAATTTTCTATTTATGTTATACACATTTATTTATTCCTTTTTTTAAAAAAGGCGCGCACATGTTTGACCACTCGTTAAAATTATGAGAACCATTGTTATTAAACCCTTAATTTTGATGTCGTTTGATTTTGGGAAGAGAGCAGATGTATCAAGGATTCAAGCATCGATAATTCAAGTTAATTACTATATACCATCCAACTTTACGGTATCCACACCATTCACTGGACGTATCCAGTGGAAATAGAAACAATTTGGTAATTTTAATAGTCGCACCTAAATAAATACTTCTCATTTTCGAATTGATCAAAAAATTTTTGATCTTTTTTGAAGTAAAAGAAAGATGATATGTATCAAAAAAATATGTTCCTATAGAAATATAGGATATATTTTGTTTTATTTTATCTCAGTGATTTTCTTTTTAAGAACGAAAAAAAAGTTTTCAGTTAAGGTTAAGTGAATACAATTTTGATCTATATCTATGATTTCTTATATGAAATTTTTCATTTCATAAAAAAAAGATTAATTGAAAGTATAGGAATAAAATCTCTACAGAAAAAAGAGAGAGCCTCAACTCTCAATCCAAAAAATCTAGATGCAAAAAATCCCTATGGTGATACAACGTCTTTTTTTGAGTATTTTCCTTTAGTTGATCTTGTTTTGTTTATCCTTTAGTGTAGTTTTCATTTCGATTTATTGTATAAAATGAAATTCTCATAAAAAATAAAAGAAAAATGGAGGAATCTTTATGTCTCGTTATCGAGGACCTCGTTTCAAAAAAATACGTCGTCTGCGAACTTTACCAGGACTAATTCAAAAAAAAATATCAATTCCAATTTGATCCTAAAAAAGAATCAATTACTTTTAGTAAAAAAAAAACAATATGGTACTCGCTTAGAAGAAAAACAGAAATTACGTTTTCATTATGGTTTGACAGAACGACAATTAGTTCGATATATGCATATCGCTGGAAAAAGCAAGGGATCCACAGGTCAAGTTTTGTTACAACTACTTGAAATGCGTTTGGATAATATCCTTTTTAGATTGGGTATGGCTCCAACTATTCCTGGAGCTAGGCAATTGGTGAACCATAGACACATTTTAGTTAATGGTCATATAGTTGATATACCAAGTTATCGTTGCAAACCCAGAGATATTATTACTACAAAAGATAATGAAACATCTTTTGACCTGATTCAAAAATCTATTAAGTCATCTAAAAAAAATACATTACCAAAACATTTGACTATTTCAAAAAACAATGAAGGACGAGTACATCAAATAATAGATAGGAAAGAAGTCGGTTTGCGAATAAACGAGTTTTTAGTCGTAGAATACTATTCTCGCCAGATTTGAACCTAAGCAAATAAGAATTCATAAAATTTTTCCTTTTTCGCCGAACTAAAACGAAATGAATTAAATCCTGAATTCCTATTTTTTTTTCTTTTTAGAGGGAAAAAAGAACCATTGTGGAACTGATCAAAGATATCCTATTCCACATGCGTTTGGATCATAATAGTCAAATCGTTCTGGGTTATCTCTAGGGCAATATATGTCATAATCGTATACACGTGGGGGATATAGTACTGATCGAAATCAGTGATTCTGATTCAAATTCAAAGACTAGGTAGGATCAAAAAACTACAGAGGATTTTCAAGTGGAGGAAGATTCCGATCCTTCTGAATTGTTGTTCGATACGGAAACTAGAAATCAAAAAAGCAATGATCTTCCTCAATAAGCGGATCATAAGGAACATATGATCAAAAGAAAAAAAAAAACAAAGAAATTGAAATATAGATATATACGAATATAAAATTCAAATTGAGACATCCTTTCTATGACAGATCTTAATTTACCTTCTATTTTTGTACCTTTAATAGGCCTCGTTTTTCCGGCATTTTCAATTATTTTTTTCTTTTTTTATGTACAAAAAAATAATATTGTATAGAGCCTAGATCTACCGAGTATAGTTAATTTAAGGTGGATCAGCGAATATTTTGAATAAATAGGAAAGAAAACTACCAATTACTCTACATAATTTAGAGTAATTGGTAGTTTTCAAAGAGTGCTAATATCTATTCTATCTAATCAATTCGAAATGCTGGTTGATAAAAGTTTCTTGAGGCTCAAGAAAAAGAAAGTCAATTTTGGGTTATTATCTGAATTTCAATCGAATGCAACTGGATCTAGTATAGTATGAATATGAATTAGCGATCAAAAGATATATGGATAGAATTTCTAAGGGGGTCTCGAAAAACAAGTAATTTTTTTTTTGTCTTTTATCCTTTTTTTAGGTTCACTAGGATTCTTAGTGGTTGGAACTTCCAGTTATCTTGATAAAAATCTCATATCCGTATTTCCATCTCAAGAAATCCTTTTTTTCCCCAAGGAATCGTAATGTCTTTCTACGGGATTGCAGGTCTATTCATGAGTTCTTACTTGTGGTGCATAATTTTTTGGAATGTAGGTAATGGTTATGACCAATTTAATAGAAAAAAGGAATAGTTTGTATTTTTCGTTGGGGATTCCCTGGATTAAATCGTCGCATCTTTCTTCGCTTCCTTATGAAAGATATTCAATCAATCAGAATTGAGGATAAAGAGGGCTTTTATTCGCGTCGTGTACTTTATATGGAAATCAGGGGTCAAGGGTCTATTCCCTTGACTCGTACGGATGAGAATTTCTTGACGCCGCGCGAGATTGAACAAAAAGCTGTCGAATTGGCCTATTTTTTGTGTGTACCTATTGAAGTATTTTGAAATGAATTGCAAAATTCAAAGTTTTCTCAGACAGAAGAGAAGGAATTCACGGATTCAATTTTGAATCCAATTGAAGTCTTTTCTAAATGTTCATTTGAACAAAACATATTCCATTCTTCGATTTTCGTTTCCCTTGTTTCCCCGATTCACACCGAATAAAACACACATAGAATAAAATAAAAAAGAGTAGAACATAGAAAAAGAGAAATACGTATATGAAATTACAATGAATATTACTATAAGAAATTCGAATAAGTAGATTCGAATTTAATAATCAATTCAGAAAAGAAGAAATTTTTGGTATATTATTTTTTATATATCCAGATATAGCTCGTATACGTAGGTGTGGGTTCCAACCCCATCCTGGTATACTAGAAAATTGCTACTAGAAAAAAAGTAGAACTAATAAATTGATGAAGTAGAGAACAGGATTTTCGTGAGAAATCCTATGAGGTACAAGATTTTGAATTGATATCTTGGTTTTCTTAGTTTTGGCTATACAGCATGGTGAAAGACTTCGAAACAGTAAAAAAAAGAAGAACCTTTATTCTATTTCTATACTCTTTCTAGATCTTCAAAATCTAAAAACTAATTTAGAATCGAAAGAAAATAAGAATAGATCCATAGATTCTATACCGTGCTTGTTAGAAAACTCGTGTTTCCTTCAATCAAAGAAATCAATATCCTTTAGAGTCATTGGATAAAGGAGGTTGATTAAGTATTTCATTTACAAATCCAAAATGAAAAAAAAGAAAACATTGTCTTCTCTCCCATATTTTGCATCTATAGCATTTTTGCCCTGGTCAGTCTTTCTTGCATTTCAAAAATGTTTGGAACTTCTGATTAGTAATTGGTGGAATACTAGTCAATCCGAAACTCTCTTGAATAGAATTCAAGAGAAACATGTTCTAGAAAGATTCATAGAATTAGAAGACCTTTTTCTGTTAGAAGAAATGGACTTGGAAACATATATAAAAAAACTCCATATAGGAATCCACAAGGAAACGATCCAATTAGTTAAAACATGCAATGAATATAATCTGCATATCCTTTTGCATTTTTCAACAAATATAATCTGTTTCAGTATTTTAAGTGGTTATTTTATTCTGGGTAATGAGGAACTTATCATTCTTAATTCATGGGGTCAAGAATTCCTATCTAACTTAAGTGACACAATAAAAGCTTTCTCAATTCTTTTAGTTACTGATTTAGGAATTGGATTTCATTCAACTCACGGTTGGGAACTCCTAATTGGCTCGGTCTACAACGATTTTGGGTTGGCATATAAGGATCAGATTATATTTGGTCTTGTTTCTACTTTTCCAGTTATTTTAGATACTATTGTGAAATATTGGATCTTCCATTATTTAAATCGTGTATCTCCTTCGCTTGTAGTAATTTATCATTCAATGAATGAATGAAGAACTTATTTGATTTCTTATATCAATTCCATAAGAACCCTTTTGCTTTCTAAAATAAAAAGGATCATTTTCAATCTTAATGACTTTTTGATATTTTTACCTGTTCAAGATATTAGTCCTATATTGGAATAGGACTATTCTAGTACAATGACAACAGATTTTTGATAGGGAACTATACTAGTTCCCTATCTAATTTATTGTAAAAATTCTAGGATTTAGAATTGGCCATGCAAAATAGAAATCCTTTTTGTTGGGTAAAAAAACAAATGGCTCGATCCATTTATGTTTCTGTATCGATCATAATATATGTACTAAGCTAGGTATCTATCTCAAATGCATATCCCATTTTTGCACAAAAGGGTTATGAAAATCCGCGAGAAACAACTGGACGAATTGTATGTGCCAATTGTCACTTAGCTAATAAGCCCGTGGAGATTGAAGTTCCGCAAGCTGTGCTTCCTGATACTGTATTTGAAGCCATTGTTCGAATTCCTTATGATATGCAATTGAAACAAGTTCTTTCTAATGGTAAAAAAGGGGGTTTGAATGTGGGTGCTGTTCTTATTTTACCCGAGGGGTTTGAGCTAGCTCCAACTGATCGTATTTCTCCTGAGTTGAAAGAAAAGATAGAAAATGCATTAATAAGATAGAAATTCGAGAAAAAGGAATTTCTAGATCCATAAAAAAAGGATGCTATGCATAATCCGAAAGTTGCTATACTTACTGAAATGAGTGCATTTTGAAAGAATTCATATGAATTCACACATTGGTTTGAACTTTCAATAAAAGAGTTTTTTGATAAATTTAACCATTTTGATAATAGATCAAGATCTATTTCTCTTTCATCAAAGTGAATTCCTATTGAACCAATAAACAAGGTAAAAAAGACTAGTAGGAGAAGAGGAAACAGCATAGTATTATCTAATTCATGAGGATATATAGAAGTATATTTATTTGCAAAAATAGTATTGAAACAGTGTATCTTATTTTTTATACTATTTTTTTTTTGAGAAAAAAGAGACATTTTTAGTAATTTTTGATAAAGGCAAAATATTATTATTATTTGATTTCTTGGATCTGCTTTTACCCCATGGAGATATTGAATAAAACAAATTTGTTTTAGTACTACTGTAACCTTGAAAATGCACACGCAAATATCCATCAAAAGTAAGTATATATACTCGAAACATATAAAATGCTGTTAATCCCGCTGTGAAATAAGCTATTATCCCGAAAATTTGAGAATAAAACCAGCTATTTGTAAGAATCTCATCTTTAGACCAGAAACAGGCAAGGGGTGGAATACCACAGAGAGAGAGTGTACCTAATAAAAAAGCAGTTCTTGTAATAGGAATATATTTAGTTAAACCACCCATAAAAACGATATTTTGACTTTTTTCTGTTGAGTATCCAACAATAGGTTCCATTGAATGGATAATAGATCCAGATCCTAGAAACAATAAAGCTTTAGAATAAGCATGGGTGATTAAATGAAATAAAGCAGCTTGATATTAACCTATTCCTAAAGCTAGTATAATATAACCCAATTGAGACATTGTAGAATAGGCTAAGCATCTTTTAATGTCTTTTTGAGCAAGAGCCAAAGTAGCTCCTAACAATAATGTTATTACACCAATTGAAGAAATAATATGCATCATATAAGGTGTTATTAAGAAAAGGGGAAACAGCCGAGCCACAAGAAAAATCCCTGCTGCTACCATGGTAGCAGCGTGTATAAGAGCAGAAATAGGAGTGGGTCCTTCCATGGCATCAGGTAACCATATATGAAGGGGGAATTGTGCGGATTTAGCAATTGCACCAACAAATAATAAAAAGGTACATAAAGTAATAAATAAAGAATTTACTTCATTATTTTGGATTAAATTATTGGTTATTTCAAATAAATCTCGAAATTCGAAACTACCTGTTATCCAATAACACCCTAAAATTCCTAATAATAAACCAAAATCGCCTACACGATTAGTTACAAAAGCTTTTTGGCAGGCGTTTGCAGCGAGAGGTCGGGTAAACCAAAATCCTATTAATAAATAAGAGCACATTCCCACTATTTCCCAAAAAATATAAATTTGTATCAAATTTGAACTTGTAACTAAGGCCAACATAGAAGTATTAAAAAGATTTAAATAAGCAAAAAATCTCAAATATCCTTGATCATGAGACATATAATTGTCACTATAAATAAGAACTGTGATTCCAACAGTAGTGATGAGTACTGACATAATTGAGGTAAGTGGATCAATCAAATACCCAAACTCTAGTGAAAAATCTTTATTAATGGTCCAAGACCATAGAGATTGATAAATCAAACTCCCTTTTATTTGTTGAATAGAAAGGTTCAAAGAAAAGATTATAGTTATAATTAACAAGAAAATACTTGGAAAAGCCCATATTCGGCGAATATTTTTGGTTGCAGCCGGAATAAGAAGAAGTCGAAGCCCAATGAATATAGGAACAGGAAGTGAAAGAAAAGGTATTATCCATACATATTGATGTATATGTTCCATAAAAAATGAAGAAGATTAATAATTTTAAATTGATATTCTTTTCTAAAATTTCGAATTCACCAATTCTTATCTTTTTGAAGTAAGATTTGAAACTTAATAATAATGTAAAGAATAAAGAGAAAATATGGGAATAAGAAAAGAAGAAATCAGACTATAAGACTTTAAGTTAAATAAAAAAATTTACAATTTTTGTGCTTTATTTGATATGATATGAGAATATCATCAAAATATTAATAAGTTTTTTACAAATCGATTTCTTAAGAAACAAAAGGGAATTCTGATTCAATAAAACTAGGATAAAAAAATCTTTTTTGATTTTTAAAATTCTTAGATGAACGAATTTGGCCTTTTTTTAACTAATTTCACTATAAATTAACTAGGAAATCCAAATTAGTTAAATCAACTAAATAACTAACTGGGAAAGAAGAAGTCAAAAATAAAGGAAAAAGGGGACCAAAAATTTGGATTTTTTTTATTTTGATTTAGAATTAGCAATTCTTAGAATTTGGAATCATTCTAAGTATTTCTTATTGTCGAGCCATAGTAATTGCACCTATCAAGGAAACTAGAATAATTATAGAAATGAGTTCAAAGGGAAGAAAAAAATCTGTTGCTAAATGAATCCCAATTTGTTGAACGTTATTTGTGAGTTCCTGTTCTATAATTTGATTTGATCTTGTAGTCCAAAGAATCCCGTACCATGATGTATCTGATATAGTAGCCATTAGTGAAAAAAGAATAGTTGTACAAATCAGTGAAGTAACCCCATCTCTAATGGTCCGAAGATAGGAATCATTGGAATATTCTGAACCATTCATGAACATTACAGCAAATAAGATCAATACATTTATGGCTCCGACATAAATAAGGAGCTGTGCGGCAGCTACAAAATAGGAGTTCAATGAAATATAGAATAAGGATATACAAATAAGAACCAATCCCAACGAAAAGGCAGAATAAATTGGATTGGTAAGTAATACTACCCCTAGACCCCCTAATACAAGAACTGATCCTATAAATACCACAAGAATATCATGTATTGGTCCAGGTAAATCCATTATGTAAAAAAAAAAGAAAGAACTTCAAATCTATCATGACCGTACTAAATGGTCCAGGAAAGGAAAAGGGGTTCCCCTATTTTGTTCTTATATATAATATAGTTTATGATCCATTTATCATAGAATGAAATGGAAATATGGATGAATGGAAATCGAATTTTTATCCGAAAAAAGACTCGTTTGAATAGTGGTTCAAATTGTATATTTCGAAATCATCCCATCACGAAAAATCCCCTTTAGAAACTCTCTCTCTCAAACCTTAGCCGCTTCAAATCTGAAACTCTCTCTTTCGGAGATCTTCGCCTCTCATCTCCTCTCGCGTCTCTCCGCCTCTCCTCTTGCGTAGCATCACATCTCTCTGCCTCTCCTCTCGCGTAGTGTCGCGTCTTTCGAAATTTGTGACTGATTCGAGAAGAAGTAGTGAGTGCTCAAGGAAAATGGATGCGATCGATTCAGTGGTAAATCCGCTCAGAGAGTTCGCCAAGGACAGCATCCGCCTCGTTAAGCGCTGTCACAAGCCCGATCGCAAAGGTTTTTTCCTCTCATTTTCGTTTCAATTTCCTCTTTTTATCTGTATTACTTCGATCTCGATCCAAGTTGTTAGATGTTTGCTTTACCGATAAGAGATCGGATGTTGCCCACTGTACTCTCAGATTATTTTTAATTAATCAGATCAATGTAATTCTTATACACATATATACACCTGAAATCATCAGATCTGACCTGATTGTATGTTCTGATCCATCTTCGAGTTCAATTCTTCTGACACAGTTGTACAAGTGTTTAGTTAGTGTCTATATATGATTTTCTTATTGTATCTAGGGATCAATTACAACAATTTGTATGGTATTTATTACTTTGTTGTCATTAGTGTTCAGTTAATTGTTATTACGGATTAATTCAATTATCATTAAGTGTTCAGATATACTAATTAATTATTTAGTTTTCCTAATGAATTAGTTAGTCATGATATGTGTTAAGTTAGTATCTTTAATGGATCATCTTGTTTCATTATGTATTTTTTAAAAACTTCACATCACTTGAAAGGATTAAATATTATTAAAGCATTTAATTAATAATTGGTCTTAATTGTATTTTGTTTTGTTTTGTATAGGAATTATAGGACAAGACGAGAATAATTATGCAGAAGGAATCAATTGAGGAGTTGATGAATTGTGTTAGCTTGTAGTGGTTAAAACTGAGTTAGATTTGTTTTATTATTAATGAAAGTTATATATGTGTTCAGTTCATTGTTGTAAATGTTCTATTTATTGTTGTAAATGATTAGTTTGTTTGTTCAATTTGTTTATATTGTTTATTTATTAAATTAATATTTGTACTTATTCATTTTGTTGTTGTAAGTGTTTGTTTTGTTGTTTTAAATGTTCATATTTATGTCATATCAGGAGTAAATTGTCATATTACTGATGCATCTAACTGAACACATAACTCAATTTAACTCATCCCTTAACGTGTTAAACTGAGTGCAAAAAACTATGAAATCAAATTTTTGCTGCAGCTAACTGAACACATAAAACTTTAAATTCATCCCTAATCGAGTTTAACTGAACACAAAAAACTTAAAATTTCATATTACGACTATAACAAATTGAACACTTAACGCAAATTAACCCATTCCTTGACTCATCTAACCAAACAAAAAATTCCGTCCATTTGATGACGTCAGCAGTAAAAAAAATTTTGAAATTTCTGTTTCCGAAATTTTTTTTATGACGTCAGCACGAAAATTGATGATGTCAGCAGCAGATTATTGATGTCATCACGCGGATTGATTACGTCATCAAGCGAAAAATTGGACCTATCCATTTGGATGCTTGGATATTTTAGCGTTGGATGGTGTATATCAGCTCCTATAATTCAATATGAATGATAAAACACTAACGGGCTTTCACTTATTTTTGTTTGGGCTCTGATGGAGTAGGCCCATTCTTGAAAATAATTAGTTTACATTGTATAATTATGAACCTCTGCGTGAAAATTTATAATCACAGCATTGGCCAGGTCTACGCCCCACTGAATCCGCCCCTGATTGTATTGATATCACAAATGGATGGTATTCGACATGTGAGTCTGGTGTGTTTGAATGTTGCATGGATAAAGAATAAGAATAAGAATTTAGAAATTTGTATTTATTTATATTTTTTATTCATATTTTAAAATTTTGTTAGAATATGAATAAGCACTCGAATAAATCTAAATTTCTTATTATTGTATTGTTTGAGTTTCACGCGAATAAAGAATATGGAGCTTATTCTTATTTACATCCTTATTCCTTTGCATCCAAACCCTATGAATATTTTTTTAAATTCTACCCGACTATTAAAGTTATGGACAAACATAACAATCATATCTGAAAACAATTTTTTATTTCCAAATTGAACATTTGAAAATCAGAAAATGTAATCTAGTATTACATGTGCAAGTTTTATTTTTTAAAAATTTGATGTTAAGTTTTACGGCGCATATAAAACCATATCAATAGCTTGCAAACTCTTATGCTTTAATAATTTTTTCTATCGAAAATCAAACGACATCAAAATTATATAAGTATATAATCAATCATAATCAATCTATAAGGGCAAGGCTAAAAACATGTTAATTGATCTTTATCGTCCTCTCACTCAGCTTAAATTCGGTCTTCGAATTGAGATACCAGAACACGCATACAACTTGGTATTATAATAATTCTCTCTAACGTGTTCCATATTATCTAAAAAGTAGGAACATTTTGAAAAAAAATCTCAAATCGAGGGAGAAAGCGCAGTACGAGTGTGACGACCACGGGAGAAACCGGCACGGCTTACCTGAAACCCTATGTTACCTGGATACGGCATTTTCACTGCGTATCCCGTATCGGATACGTGTGCGATTCGCGTGCGATGCGCACCGGGTGCGCCACGTGGCATATCTGAATATTTTATTGCGTTTGACCAGAAAATTCGGTCAAGATTTGGCTGGACACGCCAAAGATACGGTTTTTGATGTACGTATCCTTAACGTATTTAATATTATATTTATATCTAATTTAATACTAGTAGTACTAGTACAAAAGGTGCAAAGCACATGTGCATTTGCCAAACTCGCACCCATGTGCCACCTACAGCCAATTTCTAAGCACACTAGCTTTTGTTACTTATATACCACCTATATATGATGTAAATATCCCATGTGGGACTAAAATCCCACTTCAAAACCGGATAGTCATCAATCTCATTAATTGGGCTGAGTTTATTTTGCTGGGCCTTTATTGTTTTTATACTAATGACCGATTTTTTTATTGATTTCATTGAACTGGACAAGGCCGAGGAAATGAGTTCATATATAAATTAGTTTTTTTAATTATAAAAAATATTATTTTAATTATTTTATATATACAGCCGTATCCTAGTTTTTTGAAAAATGACGTATCCCCGCACCCGCATTGTATCCGATACGATACCCGCACCCGCACTCAAGTAACATAGCTGAAACCTAACCCGTTGTCTCTGTCCTCTACCTAATTCCAAGCTCCCTTCTATAATACCTCCACTCTCTCTTCTTCTCTCTCTCATTCCCAAACCCACTAGCCTCTAGACCTGGAGCTCTCTACTACTTTTCCTTTAACGTTTTTTATTTAAGGCACTACTTTCCCACCTGATTTTCTTTACCTGCTCAAATTTTATTGTGCTCCACATTAAATTTTACCGCCCCCTCTTTTTACCAAACTTTACTGCTCCTTTTCGTTATGTTCCCATTTTTACTTGTATGCAATCAAATCGGCACCTACCCAACATGGCTCAAAAATACCACTTCAGAACCACTAGGAGAAGATTCACCCATGTCACTATGCACACCAATAATACCTTTGACCGCCTTTGCGAAGACCTTAGCTGCTCCCTCACCATTACCTGGCCTTCACAAAGCCCTAATCCTCACACTATTCACCAAATACAAACACATTTTTCTCGCAGCTTTGGGAGCGCACAAGCAGATTACAGAATAATTAAACCAACTGACACTAGCATTATTATCCATCTCCCCTATCATTTACAACCAGAGGCAGTTAGATAACTAGCTGCTCCTTGGCTGTTGAGCTTAGGAGCCTCTGCCCAGCATTATGTCAGGCAATGGCGCGCATATTACCGCCCTGATTACATCATCAGAATCAAGATTTTTTATTATCCCTTTGAATTTTGGGACTATGAGTTTTTTGAAAAAGCAGCGAGTGAGATGGGATTCATTGAGGAAATCATCCAAGAGGAAGGAGGCCTAATAGATGGTGTGCTTAGAATGTGGATCAAATGTCGCGACCCTTTTGAAATCCCAAAATATTTAATACTTGATTTGTCAGAGGGATGGTGTGCTTGTAAGGTGGAGATAGATAATTGGAGAATTTCACACCGCTCGCAGATGGATGGTAACCCATACCTCATTGATGCAAGGGATGTTATGCCACATTCCAAAGAATCTTGGGGGCATGATGCCCAATATACGGTCCATCAATCCTTGTTGAGGACTCATGCAAAATACTTACGTGGTGCACTGGAACTTGATGTGCCACTTGATGATGAGGCGGTCGAGTTGCCGGAGTTACAGTTGGAAGGGGCCATGCGCAAAAACATGATATGGTCTATGGATCCTACACATACACTGGGTTCAGCAACAAATCACATAACCGTTGGGAGGATGACACGTGTAGAATCATAGAGATCATGTGTGGGTCATAGTGAAGATTCCTCAACAGACCAACTATCAAGGGCAAAGCAGGCATCCAACACAACCTTTCACCAAAATGGACTGTTGCAGCTGACAAGTGAAAAAAGAAGGTATGATAAGACTTTCAATATGATTAGTTTGGATAATAAACCCAATGCATTTATAGCATATGGGAAGGTAACAGCTGACAAAAATGAAAATGATAAGGAAAAATCTCTAAGTGACTCTGCACTCCGGAAAGCAAAAGGAATCCATAGATTAAAATTAGAAGACCCAAAATGCATGCATGTTTGGAACCCAAACCCTGACACAACCAAAAGTGCTCCTGACCTTTTTCCTTTCTCCCCTAATAACTCTAAAACAACTGTACAAAAATCAGAACTTTATGACCATTCCTTTAAAGGCCTTTATAACGATCCATTAAATACCCACCATAAATCAATCCACCAAACACTAGCCTTAAAAAACCATAAATCAATCCTTGGCCCAATACCTCAAAATTCAAAACATAACCTGACCTCACCCAGCCAAAACTTGCTACCCAACCTAACTCCAACACCAAAAAATTCCATTATGGACCTTAATGATGAGGAATTCCTCACTCAGTTTGCCTCGTTGAGTTCAAATGATGATGAAAATATTGAGGCGGTGGATATTCCTCAACATGCAGAGAAAGAGAGGAATTGGTCGGCTTGCATTATTGTTAGGGTCATGTCACAAAGAGCAATATCTCACTCACTGTTTTCTACTACTATGCGAAATGCTTGGGCTGTACACCCTGACACCGACATTGAAGCGGCTGGCTCAAACCATTTCATTGTAGAGTTCAAGGGACATGATGAGATGTTTAATGTGCTGAGAGGTAGTTGGCATATCAGGGGTGACATGGTGATTTGTAGAATGGCTAGAGGGTTGGAAGACACTGTCAAACCGCATGTCAAAGAAGCTGTTGTATGGGTTGAGGTGCATGGTATACCGGCTGAAACGGTCAAGCTTGATGGTGTGCAAAGGGTTTTTAAAAGAGTAGGAACCCCACTAACTGACATAAAAATGAGTTTCTTTGGGAGTTACAAAGTATACAAGCAGCAAATTCTGGTGAAAGTTGATGAAGCGTTGCTGCCAAAGGTGTCGGTTAACTGTAAAAATAAGAATTCTTTTTGGGCATATATAGTATATACAGGGGTTATAAATGTGTGCCTATTTTATGCATACATTGGTCATGACCATGCTAATTGTCCCATTAAGATGAGGCTCTGGAGGATGAAACTTGAAGGAAAATATGCAAAAGAAATCCCTGACCAACAGATAGGGAGATGGATCAATGATAGAACAAGGGTACCAAGGGATGATGGCACAACCTCCTCTACTCCTTCAATACCTAGGTCGGCTAAAGAGAAAGAAACTCAAGATGACAACAACAGTCAAGAGTCGGTGGGATCGAGTGAGAAGAATAGCCTGAAGAAACAGAAACGTGTCAGTGACCTCAATGAAGAAGTGGCAAGGCTGGTCAACCTAAATGAGAAACTACAAGCGAGCCATGGAGGCGAACCCAAACTCGCCTTCAAGTTCTTAATGAATGCCTTTTCATGGAATTGCCGCGGCTTCGGGGGCCCGCGGAAAAAACAGTTCCTATGAGACACTCTCCGTGCGACACATGCTGATATTGTCTTTTTGTCGGAGATTAAGTCCTCGAGGAGAAAAATGGCGAGATTCATGAATACTATACCAACACATGAGTACTATGTTGTGCCGGCCAGAGGAACCGTAAAGGATTCGGTTAGTATACAAATCTTGAACTCTTCACTCAGCTATATTTGTGGGCGAGTAACAGTAAAGGATAAACCACCATGGGTCATTATAGGAGTGTATGGTGACCCTTCTCACCTCCAGAGTAGACATATTTGGTTAAGTCTGGCTGAACTTACTCGTATGCATGAAAGGGTTTGCATGATTGGTGATTTTAATGAGATCCTTGATATTTGTGAGAAGTATGGTGGCACATCTCGTTTGAAACCTCATTCATTAGACTTTCAGGAGTTTGTTTTCAACTCGGTTTGGTTGATATTGGCTATAAGGGACCCGCCTTTACATGGACCAACAAAAGAAATGTGTCAGAAGCTATTTATCAAAGGCTTGACCGTGCATTAGCTACCCCAGAATGGTTAGCTATCTACCCGGGTGCTTATGTTAACCATCTCCCTATGATCCATAGCGATTATTGCCCCATCCTTTTGAGAATCAAGAAACCCCTTGATAGAAGAAGAGAGTTTAGAATAGAAACTTGGTGGCTCAAAGAACCGGGTTTTCAATTGTCTTGGGAAGAGAAGTGGAAACAAAGCCCTAACTTGCAGTGGGAAGATCGGTGGGATGGTATGAAAGAATATATACAACAATGGGCAGCTAGGCATAAAACGCCAAAGAAAAAACTATATGAAATTGCTGCCAAGATCTATAAAGTACAGATGCAACACCCGGCCTATAGTAACCATGCTTTAGAGACTCAGTTGATGAATGATTATAATTTGGTGGACGAACAGCATGAGCTTTATTGGAGATAGAGAGCAAGGTTGCAGTGGGAAGAATGAGGTGATCGCAACACAAAATTCTTTCACACGGTGGCAACTAACCGCCGGCGACACAACCTAACAACTGTGATGGAAGATGAAAATGGAAGGTTAACTGGAGATGAGAAGAAAATCAGAGCAGCCTTTGTTAATTATTTCAAGACCTTGTACAGCCCACAGCCTACCCTAGCTCATACTAGCCTAACTCCAAATACAGACCAACACCACCGTTCAATATTTTTTCAATCCCTGTCAAATGACCACAAACCAAAAATTCCTGACTCAGCCCACAGTTCTCTAACCCGCTTACCAGATTTTCATGAAGTGAGAAGAGTTCTTTTTCGAATGGGCCCAGACAAAAGTCCAGGCTCAGATGGAATTACCTGCCGTTTCTTACAACAATATTGGCACATCCTAGGCCCTGACCTAGTTTCTCAAATACGACAAATCTTCTTCAATTCAATCATTCCAGCTAGGTTGTAATATTGTGCTCATTCCAAAGAAAGATGATCCTGTCTCCCCGACTGATTACAGGCCCCTAAGTATAGGTAATGTTAACCTATCGATTGGTCATGAAAATCATTGCTCAACGGTTGAGACCGTATATCAAGAAAATAATCTCTGAGGAGCAGACGACGTTTATATCAGAAAGATGCATTTCTGATAGCATCATTCTTGTAAAAGAAATAATTCATTCTTTCACCTCAACCAGATTCAAGCATAAAGCCTTTATGTTGAAAGCCGATATCACAAAGGCGTTTGACAAGTTAGATTGGGCTTTCCTGAATGAAGCTATGAACTATTTAAATGTGCCAAGGAAAATCATTGACCTGTTGCTATCTTCTTTCAAAAATGCCAAGGTCACGATCAAAGTGAATGGCACTGGGGATGGTTTCATAACACCAACAAGGGGCTTGCGCCAAGGCTGTCTGATGTCATCTTACTGCTTCATTATGGTGATGGAGATGCTCACAAGAAAGTTGCACCAAGCGCTGGCAAGGGGCAAATCCGAGGGCTCCATTTGGCATCTGCAGGTACAAATTGTCCCATACTAACACATGTTGTTTATGCAGATGACCTCATCCTGCTAGGGCACGCTGAGAACAATGAAATGCAGGAACTGTGTGATATTATGGAGGACTTTGGAGTTGTTTCTGGTTTAACTATCAACCCGACAAAATCCAAGTTGTGATTTTCCAGAAAGTGCGAAGAGCAACAAACTCAGATGGTGCAACATTGCTTTCAAGCGGATGAGGCGGGTATAGAGGAGAAATATCTAGGAGCCATAATTTCAAGAACCAACAGTGCAAGAAAAACTGCTCAGATGCTCTTGGAGAAGCTGCAACAAAAACTCACAGGCTGGCGTTCCAACATGTTGTCCCATGCAGGCAGGCTTGTATTGTTGAAATATGTCCTAATGAGCGTGCCAGTCTATAATATGAGTGTGGAGGTACTGCCTAAGGGTATAATTAAAAAGATGGAGAGCCTAATTGCAAAATTTTTTTGGGGTAAAAGTGATAAAACAAAATATCTGACATTTGTTGCTTCGAAAAGAATTTGCCAACCCATTGAGAGGGGAGGATTAGGGGTGAGGCAACTTGATATTTTTGGAGAAGCGTTGTTCCTGAAGCTGATCTGGGCAATGATGAGTGATGAAGACAAGATTTGGGTCAAAATCTGCAAAGAAAAATACTAGAACAACTTGGGTTTTTGGAGAGCGGTTAATGTGGCTGGCACCAGCTCCTTATGGAGGCGAACTGTTAAGATGACGGATTTTTTCAAACAAAATGTGAAATGGCAGATAGGGAATGGACAGAGGGTAGAGGTTCTATCTCAACCATGGTACAATGATTGGCAGGTAGCAACGCATGCATTGAGGAGGGACAGGAAAATTAAAATTGTTGATATCTATGATGCAAGTAATGACCAGTGGAAGAGTCCAGAGATGGTAAGGCTGCTGGGGAGTGAGGCCACAACACATATTATGCAAAATGTCTCAAAGCCGGGTAGGATGCCGGGCTTGAATGACAAACTTATCTGGAACTACACTAACTCAGGAAAGTACACAGTGAAAGAAGGTTATCGGTGTGCTGTGGAGAGATTCAATAGGCAAGAAAATGAAATCTCATGGAAATATATATGGAAATGGAGGGGGATACAGCCAAAGGTGAAAATATTTATGTGGAGACTACTTGTAAATGGCCTACCATTGGCTCAGAATATGCATGCTAGAATTCAATCCATTTTACCTATGTGTGCAAGGTGTAACCAGGAAAATGAATATCCTACCCACTATTTTTTCTTTTTTCACAGCTCTAGAATGGTATGGTTTGGAGGTGACCTGGGGATAAGAACTGACAACTTGCCACTGGATATAAAGGAAGCATTGCAGTATATAATACAAAGCATGAATGAAGATTCCATTTGGATTTTCTGTTACACTCTATGGGAAATCTGGTTGGCACGAAATGAATGGTTGTTCCAAAAAAAGAAGTTTGACCCGACAGGTGTATGCATGAAAGTCAGAGCTTCGATTGCTAGAGCGATCAGTGAAGTAGATGTAATAATAAATGGAGATGCAATTGCAGAGGTGGTGCCTTATGAGATTGCTGCTGATGGATGGGAGATCATTACTGATGGCTCATGGGACACAATGCAAAAAACAGGAGCGGCATACCTGTTATACCATGGGGGAAGGTTGTACATGATGGGGATGAGAAATATGATGTAGAAGATGCCTTCCTGGCAGAAGCTATGGCACTGGAAGCGGGTTTACATCGTGCGGAAGGATCATTAATTGGGCTAGAAAATCAATTAATTCAGCTGTACACTGATTGTATACTCCTGGCTGATGCAATTGAGGATAAGGATTTGGATAACTTGCCATCCTGGAGAGCACGACCTGTTGTGGCAAGAATTATACAAAGCATTGAGCAGTCGGGGCATCAGATTTGGGTGAGATATGTAACAAGGGAGGCTGTGAAACCGGCACATGATTTAGCAAATCAAGCCAGAAGAACGAGTTTTACTTATCATGGAATACCTATGGCAATGCTGATGTGTCAACATAATATAGGAATGCACATGGATACCAGATTTTTTTCAACAGGTGTTAGAGGCGCCGCCTTGATATTTTTTTACTTTGCTCCGGTCCCCTGAGTCTTTTTTAGCTTATTAGTGGTTTGTGCTTTGTTTGTTTCTTTTTATTTTCTTTCTTTCTTGTCCTTTTAATTTACTGGTAAATTAGGTAGTTGCTTCTCTTGTAAGGGGATCTGATATTTCCTCTGCTAGGTTGTTTATTTTGGGACCGCTTTTATGCTATGTAAGTGAACTTCAATTGTATTTTCCTTTGCTTTAATGAATAGCCTACGGGCAGATTATCAAAAAAAAAATATTATCTAAAAAGTAAAAGCTATGTAGGTCAAATATTCATTTCGATGGAAGTTTATAACCAATTTTTGTTTTGCACTTCTTTTTTTCGCTCCGCTAACTTTACATCATAACAATAGTTATGGAACAGGTAAATGGCAGAAATTTTGATACATTTATTTCTTTGTTGCACCAATTATGCTTTCCCTTTATCAGTTTTAACTCATCATTGCCATAACAACTAACTGGTAGCTACAAGCTGAAACAGCTGTAAACAACTAACTGGTAGCTTATTAGTGGTAGCTTTAAACAACTAACTGGTAGCTTATTAGTGGTTTGTGCTTTGTTTTAATCGTGATACTTTGACTTCAGATATGGTGTTTAAAGATAATAGCACATTTTTTTTTATATTTTTCATTCTTCTTATTTTCTAATATATTTGCCTACCCAACTTGTTTGGGACAAAAGGTTCTGATCTTTTCCGTGGATCTTTTTTCTTGTTGGGTTTTTTTTCTTGCCCTACCCCAATTTGTTTGGGACAAAATACTTAGTTATTGTTGTTGTATATTTGCATTTACTTTCAAATTATATTTTGAGAAGTGAAGTACGCATTTCCAGGCCCTCTAGTTCCCGTTTGAATTATTTTTTTAGTACAAACAGAAAATAAAATTTTGAATCTACCAATGACCTTCCGCATGCTCCATCTGACCTTATATTTTCCAACTTTGTTGTATTCAAATTCCCTGTACTCGTGGAAATAGCTCATCACTTATTCACTTATAAGAAAAAGATTTATATACATATTAGCTTTGAAGATGAAACTTCAAGCTATAGACTTGCTTTACTAATTAAAAGCAACAAATTGCTTTAATTACTTTTATTACGGCCTCTCTAAGCATTATTGCGGGCTACCTTTTTTATGCCTGGGTTGCAGCAAGTTTGGTCATGGGATCAAAGCTTGCAATGCTCTCTTGAGTCAACTAAAAGGTCCGATCAAACATAAATATGATACGTTGGAGATCAAGCATCTCCTTCAACTTTATCTGCCCAGCTGAGCTATATGGTGGCCATTCCAGTCAAGCCCTCTTCTTGTTACTTCATTTGCCAGAATATGAACCTCTACCAGACTACCAGTGCATTTCTTCTAAAATGTCTGACCTGTATTGTCCTGCCCAGACCTTCAAGCACAGTAATTGTCTGCGCCACCTGCTGAAAAGCATGCCAAGAGGGTAAATTTTCAGTATCCTATTTGACCATCCAAACCAAGAGGGGGACGGCATAGTCATGCAAGAAGATTAATTTTAAAAAGGAAAGTAGTAAGCGCATATGAAAGCATAGTTGTTAGAACTTCCATCTGCCTGCATGTGTAATTGTAGATCAATAACAACCAATTGTCAACAAACAAATTGTTTTTGTTTTGAAGGAAAGGAAAAACTTTTGATATGTTGTTATAAAATGCTGGGTTTTTTTTTTAAGAAAAATAGAGAAGTAGGATACTTACACAGTGCTATTAATTGATTTTCCCTAAAACTCAACACTAATCAGATAAAACCAATATTTGAATTACTTTAGGGGGTTCAAGAAAAAAAATAAAAAGAAAGAAAATGTGATTGCTGGTAATATGACATAAATACCCCACATAGAAACTGTATAAATATAAATCATGTAAATTCTGAATTTCAGTTGTGAAAAATGTTGTACTTTAAAGAAAATTGAATTATAAAGGTCCAAACCAGAGATGTTGTATATCCCTTTGTCTCATTTCAGAACTTCATGCTTTGATTCATTTTAGAACTTCATGATAGGGTACTGAACTGTCCATTTCAGTCACATTCATTCATAAACTTTATGTAACCACATGAAAAATTTGAGCGTTTCTTTTTCTTTCCTTTTTAAACTTTTTCATCTTAAAATTGACCACTAAATTTCATCTTAGTTGCAGATTACATTTGGGGTAACTTATTGGCAACGGCATTTGAATATGTCATAAATTGTTTGCATAACAACTTCAAACTGATACAATGATTCTAAGTTAAGATAAGGCAAGTACCAGACAAATTTCAGAACAAATCATGCACTGCCAAGGATTCAGCGTGCAAAGAATTTTCTAATTTATCTTTTACAACATTCAAATTTGTCTTTTGGGTACCGGTGCTCTTAGTACTGTCAGTATGAAAAAAACACAAAATTGACTAAAATGTCCCCCAGACATTTCATTTTAACCCAACTACTTGCATACTAATTTTATCTGATAATTAATGTTCCTTGTTAATTATCAAGATTACGGACCTTTTAAATTTATTATTGTCATTTAATGAATTATAAATGAGCTACAGAGATCTACAATTAAGATCCTCAACATAAACGATTTGTCAATAAATAAATCAAGGAACAAATGATCAAATATCATCAATAACATATATAAACAATAAACAATAAAAATAACATATAAAATTAACTCTTAGGACATAACTCTGACATTGACAAGATTTACTGTCAAGATTTACGGACTCTGTGACTGTAATCCCCTACAAATGTATTGAATGTTGCAGACGAAAGGGGTAAAAAAGTAAAAAAAAAAAAATGAGTGAACCATATATATCCTATACAATTACGGATCTGTATAATATAGGCCAGATGGACAGCTTAGCTTCGAGATGCACTTTTTCCTTACTAAATCCCAGAAAATTAATTAGAATATTAAAATTTAAGTGTTCTCCTGTGTATATATGTAAGGTAATATACTAATCTTAGTATCCAGTGTCACTTCATGTAAATCTGTAATTGACTAATTAAGCAACAAAAATTTAAAAAAAAAAGGCAGGACACCCAAATACAAATATGACTTATCTTTTAAAAACCTTTTATTGTCTACAATCGTCAGAAAAGACTGTTTTTATAGAATAAAAATTTAAATGAAGAAGCGACCAAAGGCGAAAATTTGATGCCATCAATATATGTCTGTGAGTTTGCCATCTGTGTGATGATTTTTACAATGAACATACGTTCCTATTAATTTTCCTTTTGATAATCCCACCATCTAAATAGTCTACATACAAAACTATCTGAAATTAATTAGAATTTCAGTATTTCATGCTGGTATTAGGTTGTTTGAAAGTGGGTCCTTATTATAATCTGGAAATGGCCTTGTAAGAACTTCCATATCAGAAATTCAGAATACTAACATACAAGGCTTTTTGCCCTTTTCCAGTTCAGCAGTAAAGATATACGCATCATCCGAATTTGATAAGTCATCTTTCGCATTGTTGTGATTTTCCTCTGAACTCTATCGATATTAACCTTTTATCCATATCGCACATGATGCCATGGACATAAATGAAAAAAAAAACAGGCAAGTGATTTTTTTTAAAGATAAATTGGAGTTCTAAGTCACCCAACTTATTTTTAAATTAATTAAACGTCTATGAAAAACACAGGCAAGTGATTTTTATATGCATATCTAATTTATTTTTATTTAATATATTTGTTTGTATGTGTTCATTTTGATTATTTAAATATTCATTTTGTCTATTTCATATGTTCATTTCGTTCAATCCATGGCAAGTAGGGGTGGGAATGGACCGGGCCTATCCGTGGGCCTAAGGGCCGGATAGGATCGTAATTAAAAATGGATCGAACATTTTTCGGACATCCAGTTCCATCCAATACAACCGAATCATTATTTCTCGTTCTCGATCCCAATCGCCGGAGGCCCTCCGATCCCAGTTCGAACCATGAATTCGAGCCGCCTCTCGAACCTCGCCATCGACACTCGCCGAATCCTCTCGTGCGTTGAACCCTCTCAAGTCTCGAAGACTCGAACTTCTCTTAGTCGCGACGCACAGTGAACGATTGAACCCTTGTCTTCGACTAGGTTACTTCTCTGTTCTCTCTCTTCTCTTTCAAACCCTCCTCTTTCGATCTTGACTCTGCTGCCGTGTTTTGGATTTTGGGTTTTGGGTTTTGGTAATTATATTTCATCTTCTTAACCGAAAAGAGTACAGAAAAAATGAGGTAAAGAGTAACTGAAATTACAGAAATTCCAGATAAAAAAACGACTGCAAATAGAGCAGGTAAACAAGTTTTCTCAGTTAAGCTGTGTCAATGCCAACAGGAATTGAAAAGAAAATTTAGAGAAAAATTGTGCATCATCAAAATTTTTCTTGTTTTATGAATTTCTATCTTTTTTTCAGAGGGAAAAAATATAAAGAAATTAAAAAGGTATATGCCATTAAATCTTGAAGTGAGCACTGAAATTACATTTGTATAATTATATATATTTTTTTCCAATGCAAGTCTTTTCCTAATTACATTTGTATAATTATATTTTCTTTTTTCAATAAAAATCTTTTACTTTGTCACATCTGTATAAATACATTACTCTTTTCCTGTGTACTGGAATATACATGTGAAATTTAATTTCTTTTCTTCATATTTGCTTGCTAAAATTTCAATCTGAGCTCTTGTGATGATTTCATTGGGTATTTGGTAAGAATCTGAACAATAAGCAAAATTATGTGATGCATACATGTAGAATAAAGTTGTAGTTGAATTAAAACTTCATGGTTGAATATTGGACATTTAGTATGAAATTTAATTTGTGCTACTAATTTAAAGGTATCCATAATAAGTGTTTAAGTATCATGCAGTGTTTTTATATATCTGGTAACAGTAACACTATAAAGTGGAAAATGTATATGGTTTTGTGTTAAATTTATTTTATCAAGATTGCATATGATGTAAGCCATATGAAAATGTATGCTTCAGGACTGCTATCTTTTTTTCTATTTTTTATTTTGTTTTATTTTATTTAGTTCTTGTGTGCACTGGGATCAGTCATCAAATTGAGGAAACAATGTTCTTTAGTGAATAAACAAACCCTTTTCCATAAAACATTATACAAATGGCAAGTAATAGATTAACTAATGGAGAAACATTAAATAGAAGGCTCTCAGTTTATATTCACCTTTTCTGGCATGTCCTCATATGTATATAGGCCTGCTAGTGAGTCGAGTTTGTCCGTGGGCTCACGGATCGGACATCCTATTATTCGTGAGTGGGCCGAGCTAATTTCAATTAGGGCCTAAAGCTCGGCTCGGCCCTCAGGTTTTATCATGCTCGATTGAAGCTCGACTTTTCCTTCCTCCGGCCCTCAGTCCTAAGTCGAGTCAAGGGATTGACGCTCCGCCTCTCGAGTCTCGACAATCTCAACTCCGTCGCCATTGTCGCCTCCGTCTCTCTCTCACGACTTCTCTCCCCGTCTCTGTTGAAAGTCGCTCTCTCTCTTGCGCAAGTGCCGACCTCCACCTTCTTTCGCTCTCAACTGGGTAAGGTTTCTCGTACTCTCTCTCTCTCTCTCTCCATCTCTGTTGAAAGTCGGCTCTCAATTGGTGTTGAAGCCAAGCAAAAAAGCTTGGATTTGGTTTTGGGACGTTTGGATTTTTGGATTTTTGGGACTTGATTTTGTTATAAATTGCTTTTGGGTTTCGGCATCTGATGAAAGATGGCAAAATTTGGTGTAGAAAATGCATATTATCAGAAAATATCACTAAATTAAAAATGTTTGTTGGCATGGTGAAAAATGGATATTTCTATCTGCAGAACAAATTGAGACAAAAATTAAAAGCATTTCAAATTGGGTTGGAAGGCTTTCCTCAGCTTCAAACGGTGTCCTTTATTTTATTTATTCTCTTTACACAGTTTCTTTTCTGTTTTTCCGTTTTGTATGATAGCAAGTTGGTTTGTATAAAGTATCGTCATGGTGTAACTGATAGCAAGTATTATAATCCAAATTCGACAAATCAGTTTCTGTGTTTTAATTTGATCTGGAGGTTTACAAATTACCTTTGGTATATAACAGTCATACAGTTTCTGTTGTAAATAAATTATGGGTTTTGATTTGTGGGTCTAGCAACAAGTTGGCTTTAGTTTACCTTGGTGGTTCATTTTTATTGTAAATACAAGTCTTATAATGGATTTTTCTTTATTTATTAACTTTTCTTTCTGTGTTTTTAGGTTTACTCTGAAGATGAAGAGGCTCAACATAAGAAGAGAAGGAGCGCAAGAAATCTGCCAATAGAGAATCAACATAAATTGATCTCAAGGTACCTCTTTTCTTTTCTTAATAACAAGATCATGACTTGAAGTAATTTATTTTAAAAGAACAAATGTCACAATTCACATCCTAACGTGAATGATCACCAGGGAAGTTGAGCAGTATGTAACACTGATGGCATTTTCTTTTAAATAAGGCATTTAATATATGGCTATCTCTGTTGTGTTATGAGTGTCACTGCATTTGATATGTGACTGTCATTTAACATATGAATTTTGTCTTTCTATTTTGCGGTTGGGTACATTTGATATGTGGTTGTCATTTAATATATGGTTGTGTATTGATCTATTTGAAATCAGATGCAAATAAAGTGTTTTGAATTAGATAGCTATGCATATTTAGTTCACTGTTTACATCCAGATGAAACTGACTCTCCATTCTACATCACTACATCTTATTCAAATTAGATTTTTTTAACAGGAGGTGAAATGTCGCTCTCTAGTAGGGTTTACCACTGGACCGTCCGGTCCAACCCGACCCTTACCCGAACCGGACTTTTTCCCGACCCGACCCGGACCGTAGAAGAACCGTGATGGACCGAGGGGGGTGGTCCGGGTCGGGTTTATCACGGGTTTGGGTCGCCAATTTAGCATAAACCCGACCTAAACCCGTCCCGTCTTAACCCGTGGACCGGCCCGGACCGGACCATAAACCCGTGCAAACCCGTGAGAACCGTGGCATTTTCAAAAAAAAAAACCAAACCAAACCAAACCCGTTTGAATTTGTTCAATTATTAAAAAAATTACAAATCAAGTTTTTAGAATAAAATAAATTTTAAATAAACTACAAATTATTTTATTATTAATTTTATTGGACTTAATATATTTTAACTAATTTTTATAATTTATATTTTATAATCTTTTGTCATGCAATTTTGAAAATCATCGACAATGAAAATAATATTAAAAATTACAAATTACATTAAAAAAAATTAAAATGGACTACAAAATTATACTTAATTATTTGAACTATAAATATAATATATTTTAGCGAATTTATATTAATTTATTTTACAAATTTTTTATATTGAAACAATGAAAAAAGAAAAAAAAATCTGAAAAAAACCCACTTGGACCGGACCGGACCGGACCGGACCCGGCCCGACCCGCCTTTACCCGTCCGGTTCACATAGGTCCGGGTCTACCAAGGGTTTGGGTCGACGTTTGAAAGGTGGCCCGTGCTAACCCGTCCCGTTTGGACCCGTGAACCCGTGAACCCGTGGCCCGTGATAACCCGTGGACCGTGGGGGTTTGGACCGGACCGGACCGTTTGGTAAACCCTACTCTCTAGTACGCAACCAAATCTTAATGCTGAGGCTATTGTGGAGGAAACTGAGAGTCGAAGTGATGCTATTGAAATCAGGCCAAATCGTTCAAAGAAGAGGTCGGTGGTTTGGAATTATTTTGAAGATGTTGGAGACCTGAAAGTGGTTTGCAAACATTGTGGAAGTACTCTGAGTAAGCTTAAAGGCTCGGGTACTTCACACTTGCGTCGCCATATTTTGAACACTTGCGAAGGCATCACAAATGATGAAAGGGCAAGAATACTAACAACTCAAGAAGATGACTGCTTTGATCCTTCTACCTTCAAGTTTGATCCCATGCTGACACGTGGTCTCCTCACGTTTCTCTTTGCTGACGCTGAGATTCCGTTTGCTGCAATTGATAGTCGCTTTTGGGAACCGGCGATGCGGTCAATGAGACCAGAATACAGAGCTGTTGGGCGTCAGACGGTACGAGAGGATTGCGTTGATGTTTTCAAGGCGGGTTGTGATCTCGTAATAGCTGAATTTGAAAAATTAGACTCCCGTGTGTCCTTTACATGCGACATATGGACATCAAGTGTCAATTTGGGATATTTGTGCTTAACAGCACATTGGATCGATAAGGATTTCAATCTTCATAAGAAAATAATAGCTTTCAAAAAAATCCCTTATCCACATACGGGATCAACAATTGCAAACTTGGTTGCAAAGATATGGTCCGATTGGAAGTTGGATGGCAAAATTTTTGCAATGACACTTGATAATTCTTCAGCAAATGATAATGCTATGAAATTTTTGGAGATCAAACTATCAAACAGACTGCCTTTTGATGCAAGCCATATGCATATGAGGTGTTCAGCCCATATTTTGAATTTGATAGTGCAAGAAGGCATGAAAATCATCCCATCTGCCTTGAAAAGCATTCGAGAACTGATGCGGCATATTGCTTCGAGTGGCTCAAGACTTCAAGTTCTCAATACCATTCTAAGTGAAATGAAGATGCCACCCAAAAAAGGATTGACATTAGATTGCTCCACCAGATGGAACTCGACATATGCAATGCTTAAGGAAGCATTGGCATTGAAAGAGGCTTTGATAAGGTATTTCGATGCTTCTTCCATGAATGGTCCAAATGCAGAAGAGTGGCAAGAGGCAGAAGATATGGCTGGATTTTTTAAGCCATTTCTTGATGCTACAAAGACTTTCTCAAATGTTAGAAGGCCGTCTTCTCACACCTATATAAAAGAAATTTGGGCTATTCGTAGATTGTTGCTAGATGAGGATAATCAAAAGAGCCCAATTTTGAGGAAATTGGCACTAAAAATGCGATTGAAATTTGATAAATATTGGAAAGATCCGAATGTCATCCTAACAATTGCAACTTTCTTTGATCCACGATACAAGTTCATCTTTTTGGCGTTTTACTTTAAGAAAGCATATGGAGATGGATCTGAAGCAAAGCTGGAACATATTCATGGTTTGATGAATGAGTTCTATGAGAAGTATGAGAAATCTAATCGTGCGGACCAGGTTTCAAGTGTTGGGTCCCCGCAGGTTGGGAAAAAAGTTTGTGAGAAACAGAAGCTTGATGAGGAATTCGCCAAATTCAAATCTGAAAATGTTAATTTCAATTCAACAATGTCTGAGTTGGAAAAGTATATGCAAGAGAAGCTTGTGGACACAGAGGAAGAAAACTTCGACATTTTGCAATTTTGGAAAAAGAATTCTGGCTTATATCCAACACTTGCAAAGATGGCAAGAGACTTTTTGGCAGTGCAAGCATCAAGTGTAGCTTCTGAGTCGGCATTTAGTGCAGCGGGCCGGCTGACAGATCAACTTCGCAGCTCAATGAGTAGCGAAACACTTGAGTCTCTTGTTTGTGTGAAGGACTGGTTTGGGCCGAATGATGAAGTATTTGATTTGAACAAATACCTGCCTTTAATAAGGAGATCTTGATTAGTAAAGGTACATCAAATTCCTTTGTCATGGTTTAATTTATTTTTATTTCAAACTTTGATATATTCTGTTGCACTACACTGGATTGTAGTGATTCCTTCTATCTTGTTGGATTCTGATGATTGAGTTTCAACCTTAAATAGAGCTTTTCAAGTAGAAAATTTAACATTATTCACTAACCTTATTTTAGTGAATAATACTAATTCTAACCAAAACACTGCACAAGGAAATATCAGATTTGGTGATGTTACTGTTCAAATACTAACTCTGACAAAAAAAAATTGAACAAAAAACTTCATTTAACAATAATATTCATTTTTCCCTTTTCAGGATCTTAGTTGGGTTCAAAGAAAGTTGTTGGTTTGACCCTGATGAAGCAGTATGTTAATTACTACTTTTCTGGCTATTTGCATTTAAAAGTTGTTGCTTTTACTACTTCATTTAACAATAATATTCATTTGTTAAATTGCTGGTTTATCAATATCTAAGTGGCTTCGTTTGGTATTACCAGAGCATTTCAATTTTTTCACTACTTATGTCAAAACGTAAAAGACAAACAGACAAGTAAAAAACCAGCATTGTACTGTTTTATGCTTTAAAACAAAGTATAAGTACAAACCAACCTTCCAACAGCTGCTACATTTCCAAAGATGAAAATTTGATGGGACGAACAAAAGCCACAAGAGACTACAATAGTGCCAGAATTATTGTATAATCCACTGTTGTTCTCAGTTCTGTCTTGTATACTCAATATGCATGGGTTATACTATATGTTGTTGCTTAATTAATGATGAGACTCACTAGCTGACATGATTTATGGCATATGTAGGTACTGTCCTGACATTGTTTCAAGCAATGAAGAGTGCATATGTAGGTACTGTCCTGACATTGTTTCACAAGCAATGAAGAGAGCACAATTTAGTTTTTTTTTTCCCTTTTTTTTGTTAATTTACAATTGGATTGTGTACTTGTTTATGATTAGATTGACAAATGTTAAGTTTAGAGAGGAGAGTTCAGATTCTTGTGTGATGATGAAATGATAGATGCTTAGATTGTTGTCTTAAAAATTACAAAACTATTTAGAAATCTAACATGTGTCTTTCTTATTTATGTGTCAACTTCATTTTGGTGAAATTTGTATGATATTATACCATGCTAATTTACAGTCCATTGTATGTTTACTGTGTTCAATTTTATTTCTATAAATCTTTATAATTTATTTTATTTGGCTCATATGGTTTTTTGTTATGTCCCTTATTTAAAAAATGTATCAGTGGCAGACTGGCAGTTGTATACTTGTATATGATCTTTTTTTTTTCCATTGTCTGTCCTTGAAGATGTTCATATTTTATAATCCAGCTTTTTGTTTTTGTCCTTTTATTGTTAAAGAAGTATCAAGCTAGAAAAGTGTGCTTGTATAACGCACTATATGGATCTGTTTAATAAATATTAATTAATTATTTTATACAGTGGTCATGTTTTGTCGTTAACTAACTCTTTGTGGTATTTCTCGAATTCCTGTGCGAGTCTAAAGAGTCTGAAGTAGATGGCGTAGATGGCTAGACGCTTAGTTCAAGTTCAGGGCCGAGTTCAAGCCAAGTCCAGGTCGAATATAATTTGGATAGGGCTGGGTTCGAGCTTGTTATCTCAAAAAAGGGTCGAATCTGGCTTTGGATATCCCGTCCACGTTATGGATATGGACAGGGTTTAGGGCCGAGGCCCTCCCATAAGCAGGCCTATATGTATATATGTTTTTAATTTCTTAATTCTCTTATCTCTGGCATTTAATAAAATGCCTGTTGTTTTTAGAATACTATTAATATGATCGACAGAACTGCTGCACAAGATGATGGGGTCGTGGGGCTGACCAACCAGGGTACAAAAAAATTTTTTTACTCTGACTTGTATAATTGATAGTTTACCTTAAAATAATAGCAAAAGATCAACTGAAGTTAAGCTTATGTTAATAGTACAATTTTAAAGAAGAGTGGTGGGCGCTTCCCACTAATTTCCAAAAAAAATAGTACAATTTTACTCCTAGCCCTTACATTATATTTCTTTTTTTGGGTCTAATTGACATTTCCATGCTTTGTTGAACAAATTGGAGAAAAGATCAACTGAAGTTAGCTGAGGTTCAATTGCAAATTTAGTAGTAATCGAGTTTACCAGTACCTTGAGCATCCTTTTAAGTTTTGTTTCTTTCTTATACCATTAGTTGTTGCAGTTTCTTTTCTAGTTAAAGGAATGCCAAAATTAGATAATAATTACAATTAGAAAGAGAATCTGTTAGAAAAAGTCTCAATATTGTTATTGTAGCACTGCAAGATATCAAATATAAACGTTCTTAGTTCCAAAGGTTCTGTTTCACATGCCTAGCACTTATTTTCTATGTGATATGTTTTGAGGAGTTGATATTTTATTGCTTGTTTGCAGGAATAGTTTATCTACTGTATATGAATTCAAATAGCATTTTTTTTTGTTTTTTAAAAAATCAGGTTAAAGGTGGAATTAGCTCCAGCTTTTGTAATTCTAAAGGGAGGGGCTGTTGATCCTGCTGTTTACCATGGAGAGAGATTAATTTTTCGCTTTCTGGATCTTTTCTTTTTTAGATAATTTTTCTAATTTTTTTTTCATGGACGCATGTTGTTTGTTTTAAAAATGTTATGGCAGCTGAATTCAGATATTATTGCTGTCTTGGTATGGGCGTGAGTTTAAATTGGGTGTGATGTAGTTGAATAACTAATTATATGCTACTCGGAATGGTTATGTATTGATAATTTAATATATACTGTTATTAAGGTCTAAAGTACAAATTATTTGTGAAATAAAATGATCGTAGGGTCTGATTTGCAAATTTCTAATTAGTACAATTACAAGGAGTTCTATTTGTATCCTTATTGTGACACATTTTGAACATATTTAATTTGTACTGTTAAAACGACCGTTCGGTTTTGCTTCCTGGGCTATTTTTTTACTTATATCCAATCGGGATCTTTGAAAGTTCGAACGGGCTTTTTTTCGGATAGTCCGAGTATAAAGAGTGGATATCGAACCGAACCCGAACATAAAAGGGCCGGATTTGGATTGGACTGCAGACTCATCCACATAGGGCCGAACCGAACTATCCGGTCCATATGCGTCCAATACCATGAGTGGCAAGCAATGCAAAACTGCAAATTACAGTTATCATTTCTGATCCTAAATTAGCTTGAAATTATTTGACAGATCTAAAAGACCGTTAAAACAGGAACGTTCATACACAAAAACGAGAATCAATCAATTTACACAATCTCAAAAGGATGACGAATTCTGCCCAAGTCGCAGAATATACTAAAAACAAAAGTTATAGCAATCTTCTTTATGCTAAAGGTTGTGTTTGAAGTTTTGAACTCTAAAAAGGGAGCCAATTCAAATGGGTAAAATGATGACGTCTCTCTAGCAATAACTTTGTTCCAAATTATCCCCATATTATATTTCTTCCAAACAGAGCTATAATAGAAAACAGATCAACACTATCGGAAATGCAATTTAACTGCAGCTCACCACCTTGAGCAAATCAAGGAACAAGACCAACAAACAGCAGAAAAGCAATTATCTAAACAACTAGATCCTTTACCTTTCTCTACAATCTAGACCAGTCAAATAGTTCTGAATCAAGATGCTAAACAAGCTAACAACAGACAGCCGCGACACAACAAAAAAAATCCAGCTAAATACATGAAAGGCACACCTAACAATGTTCAACTACATGCAACGACAATAGACAAACAAGTTTCTACTAAAACTTCTCGCCTAGTCAGGACTTCCTAGCAAAAGCAACCCAGCATCTCATGCAGATGGCTCAACTGGTCTATCAGCTTCAGCCACTACTTGCGCTGGTTCCTCCTTGCCTTCACCTGTATGAAAGATGAAGAAATATAAGAAACAAGAAAATGAATAGAAAAAAAACTCCAGGAACAGAATTACATTACACAGCAACTAAATCAATAAATACCAATACAACATTTGTGGTTGACAGTATTTTGAAGGGTTTATTGCCATTTCCAGCCAGCATTTTCCATTTACAAGTTGAAAATTGATGAAGGTAAAGCCAAAGAATGCTTATCCAACACGTGCATGAAATTACAGCCTAGTATTTGGATAATATGCTTGGATCAATTCATAGTTGGCAATGACTTGAACCCGAATAAGTTGACAGCAAAACTCACAAGATAAGAGGCACCCATGTAATTTTGGAGAAAAAAATTCTTACATACGGTTATAAATGAATGTGTAAGTGTGCCTTACTCTGATAGCTAAAAACAAACTAGCAAACTAAGTGATAAATAAGAACTGAAGGGCAAAAATGGAAATTTGGGTCAGAGCAAAATATCTTTCCATATTAACATGACAGATTAGAGACTACTAAAATGAAGAAATTAGGTCGTGATTTACAAAGCAAGCATCATCAAACCAGTGACCTTCGGATCTAAATTCCAGTCTCATATTTGGATGCCACACTCTGGATCATTTCATATTGGCAACGAGCTGACCTAATTAGTTTTGGAATCACAACCCGAAATACATGAAATACTTGTGTAATGCTAAGGAGATGGAATAAAACTCTTACATTCACTTTAACTGATTGCGGCAGCTAAGGGTTGTTGCAGCTAAAATTTTCTAAAATAAACAAGCACACTAATGGACAATCAAAAGCTAAGTATGAAACTAAACTCTGATCACATTGAAGCGCAATTCTCAATTGATCAGTAGATGAGAAACTACTTAAAAGTTAAACAAAGAGTCCAAATTTACAAAGCAACCAGCATCAGAATAGTATTAATCAAACCTAAGCATTAAAAAATTAACACACCTTAGATTATTTTATAAACCAATTATTATGCTAGGCGTTTAATAATGAGTGTTGGATTGACCAATTGTCAAATATTACAAAGTAATATGCATTATTATAGTACTAGTTACCTGGAGCAACATCTAAATTAGTGTCGTCTTTGGTTGAAGCCTCACTGTTATTCACCAAATTATTGGCCTCAGCCGTTGAAGCATCACCATTATCCACAACATCACCATCACTTGGAGAAACCTTTGGTGGGCCTGGCGAGTAATTAAGCTCATAGCTGAGAAGAGCAGGCCCAAACTTGCTATACTTCCCTGCACTGCTAAAAGCTACCTCAGCATCTGCACGCCTTTGAAAGACCAGTGTTGCGCGGTTCAGCTTCTTATCAATTTCTGTGTCAGCCTCTCTGAGAAGTCCATATGTACCAAAAATCTCATTCAATTCTTTCTCAACAGGTATCGCATCTGGCTTATTGAAATACAAAACAAGACCTGTTGGTCCAGACTCATCACTGCTCTCTGCAATGATATCAGTACTCGCCAAAGGTTCCTCCTCTGCAGGAGACACATCTGCCTCACTGTTCTTACTGCTCGTCTTCTCCCTTTTATTGTAGGGCCCTCTTTTCTTCTTCTGGCCACTAGTGGAAGCAGGATCCTCATCCTTGTCTGAACCTGTATCCACCAACACATCAGTCCAGTAAGAATCTTGTATGTGCTTAGGTATTGATACCCTTCTTCCGCTCTTAGTAGCACTTCCAGTCTCCTCAATCAAATCCTTCCCTTTGAAGGTGTCAGGTGCCAGTGAATCCTTGTATTTGGTGAATAAGCTCTGCATTGTAGGGGTGAAGCTTGAGCTTTTCTGTGGGTTCTGTGCTGTTAGACAGAGTTCAGTGAGCATATCGGTACAGGGTGGGTACTCGACCAGACGTTCTGGAACTGTTGGAGCTTGTGCAACATCTTTTCTGGGCCTACCCCTCTTCTTACCTGTATCAGATTTGGTAGGGGTTTTTGACTTGGACAAAGTTGACTGAGTTTTTAATTGTGAGTCGAACTCTTCATCAGAAATCCCAACCCCCTTTGATTTCTTAGGCCTGCCTCTCTTTCTAGGGGTACTGATGTCAGACTTTGTAGGACTTTTCAGCTTGGAAGAAGGCGAACGGGATTTTGATACTGACTCGAACTCTTCATCAGAGATCTCATCATGCTTCTTCTTCTTAGGCCTGCCTCTCTTCTTGGGCATCTCATCAGATTCAGACAAAGGGTCATATTCATCATCGGAAATCTCAGCCTGCTTCTTCAACTTAGGCCTCCCTCTCTTTTTGGGCATCTCATCCGATTCAGACATGGTATCATATTCATCATCAGAGATCTCAGCCTGCTTCTTCTTTTTAGGCCTGCCTCTCTTCTTGGGAATCTCATTAGATTCAGCCAACGGTTCATATTCATCGTCAGCAATCTCAGCCTGTGTTTTCTTCTTAGGCCTCCCTCTCTTCTTGGGCTTACTATTAGATTCAGATGACAGGTTATATTCAGCACCAGACACCTTGACCTGTTTTGCTTTCTTAGAACTGTTATCTCGCTCAGAACCAGATTGCAGGTCATAGTCTGAATCATCTGCATTGACCTGTAGGTGTTTATCTTTCTTAGGCCTACCCCTCTTTTTAGGAGTTGCCTCGCTCTGTTGCTTGTTCTCATCCTCCTCGTCTTTCTTCTTTTTACCTTTACCAGTTCCAGACTTCTCGGCCTCTGGAAACTTATCTGGATCATTACCAAATTCTTCACCATATCCAAATTCAGGAGCAACAGGGAAACCCCGGAATTTATCAAAAGATTTCAAATAAGCCCTTGCCAAAACGAGCTCCAGCCGATTCATATTTTCAGACCCATAAACAGCTACCTCATGCACATACTCCATTAACCTCTCGACATTAAATGACTCTAAAATTACCGAGCTATCCACATCTGGCAAACGGGTCCCATCTATAATGCCAGCACTATCCACCAACTGCTCAGTTAGCGATTTTCTATCTATGCAATTACAGCTTACAGCCAGCTCAATTCGCCTCGAAACCTCAGCCAAGGAGGAGCTAACACCTCTCACAAATGCCTCAATGCCGACCTGTTTCTCCATTTGATGAAAAGCCATCTGATAAGGTTTTAAAGATGAGGCTTCATTCCATCCGAAGGTGTTATCCCCGAAATAGGCAACCAGGAAGTGATCATCCTTTTTAATTTTAACAGCAGCTTCTGAAGCAAGTGACGGGTCAAAAATCTGACCTGGCCACCATGGATGGCTCTTAACCTTTCCCCAAACCAAATCATTCACCTTGTACTTGTACAACTCGGTTCCAGTTGGCTCTTGTTCCACCACCTTCTCTTCTACTTGAAACTTAAACAGGTAATTTGGTGGGGTTTCAACTGGAACCTCCTTCTTCTTTCTACCTCTTTTTTTAGGAGGATTGGCGTTAAACTCAGGGTTAGGGTCTGGTACGGGGCTAGCGTTGAGGTCTTGTTCTGGAGCAAGGTTCGAGCTTTCCTCCTGTTCCTGCACCATGGTTTCTCCTTCCTTGGTCGGACCATTGGTTAGGGTTTCGGCCTCAGTCTCAGGCTCCGGCGCAAGCGGCGCCGACTCGTACGAGGAGTTCTCAGATGACATCACGCAAAACCCTAGAAAGGTCTAGGGTTTTGGGAAACAGAGACAATTACTAAAAATGAAAATAAACTGAGAGAGGAGAGAGACCTGAATGCTCCTTCAAAAATTGAGAAATTGTGTCGGATTAGAGGCGGAGGAGGAGATCAAAATTGGGATTTTCTAGCTGAGAGCTGGTTTTATAAAATTTTCAGTATGTTTCTGTTTTAACTTGATCCTTCCTTGCGCGTAGTTCTATTTTTGGGTTTTTTCTTTTTTGTTGTTTTTGAGAAAATCCCGTAGGAGTTTCAAACTTTCTGTACTTGGTTGAAAGAGGGAATAAAATACAAATTGGGCTTCTAAATTTGGGTCCAAATTGGGACTCTGATTTTGATATTGGGTTTGTGATGGGCCTAATGTTGATCCGCTATATTTTTTAATTAGTTTGTAGAAACTAGAAAGGCATTATCTGAGAATATTGTTTAGAAAAAAAAAGGAAATGAAAAAATTGAGAGGGAGTTGTAGCATTTCTGGCTTTGTGCCTACTAATAATAGCATATTTTTTTTATATAAAAAGTTAGTTTTTACTTGTCAAACCAAATCCTAACACACATCAATTATTATTATTATTTTTTTTTCATCTCGCCTGCTAGATGATGGGCATCCATCCTTTCAATACTTGATAGATTACTTGCTCTTTATATGTTTCCGAGTGGGAATAAAAAAACAAAAAAAAGTGTTTGGAATAAAAGAATATATATGAGTATGAAAACATACGTCTTTTTTTATTCGAGATGATAGGAGTTCTTTTTTTTTTGTAATTATCTTTCTAGCAAACATATCTTGGGCATATTTAGAAGCAAAATAAATAGAATAAATTTAAGAAACTTTTATAGTATGTGAGGATGGAGATAAGAATCATCTTCTTATCTCGATAAAAAAGATTAAGAGAAAAAATAAGTTTTCCCATTCATTGTTTTTAAATATTTTATTAGTATAACTATGGAAAAAAATATAATTTAACAATTCAAAATTTTTTAATTGAAAAGGTTTCTTCCATTGACAACTCTAGCATCATCTTTGCCAAAATTAAAAACAAAAACATAGAGGTGTGTTTGGATGAGCCTTGAATAAGGAATAAGAATAAAAAATTTCGGTATGCGTGCTTATTCTTATTTTGTGCAACCCAAACAACACAAGAATAAGGAATTTGGGCCCTTATTCTTATACTAACAAAACCATGGTATAAGAATAAAGAATTTGGATAAGCACGCATACCGAAATTTTTTATTCTTATTTCTTATTCATGGCTCATCCAAGAGAGTAACACAATTAAATAGTATAATTATATGCACTAGATTATGTTAGTAAACTGCTCAATTTTAATTTTGTGACTAATTACGCTTAATTAATCAAATTAAAACACAAGCAACACGAGAATCTAGTGTTAAGTCAATTCGACACAAGAGATAGGTGAAAATTTGTACCTCCCGCGAAATCGTATTCGCGGGGCTCGATCCTATGGCATAGAAATCGATGGCGTGCTCTCCTTCGCCTCCTCCATGTTTGGCCTCGAGTCCACCAAGGAATTTGGCCATGTCCCAATTTTTGTGCTAGCAAGAGAAATGAGATAGCTAATCATTTTCGCCATTCTTCAAGTAATTCTAGCAATTAACCTTTTGGAATAGCTATTCTCAACACATGAGACCTATGGAAATGCAAGAGAGAGAGAGAGAGACCTTCATGGGAGAATCAAAATTCTGCCCATGAAAGGTGGTGGCGGCTAGGGAGGAAGAAGGGAGGCAAGGAAAGAATGTTAGGTTTTGCTTCTTCAAGTGGTCCTTATATAGAGCTCCATCCCTTCTTAACACTTGTAACTAATTACAAGTATGCCACTATGTGGCCGGCCATATACATGGGCCTTACGGGCCATGTGTTATGTTTGTTCAATCTCTCTTAGTCCATATTAATTCAATTATTTAATAGGCCTTTCAAGTTGCATTCAATTTAGGCTCAAATAGACTATTAAATTAAAAGTCTATATTTTAATTTAATTCACTTAATTAAATTAAAGTGTGATGAATAAAATTAATTATCAATATATTGATTAATCATTTTAGGATTAGCATGTACATTAATTTACTTCTATATGATCCATTTGACTTAATTAATTATAACGGTCCGCGACGGTATATAATTAATTAATCAACTCATCATATTTCCACAGTACTCACTGCTGTGAATAAATAAATAATGCACGTATGGTCAAAGTCCTATTTGTGTGACCCTTTGAGGATTTATGCTAAGTTGGACATAGAATTAGATCGTTAGTTAATTCCAATAATCATAAGCGGTATCTAGCAACACGTTATGATTCCCAATTCGCATAAATAGTGTACTGCTACAGTATTTAAATCATGCATAAGAGAATAAATGTATTTTCCTATTTTGATTCTTATGTCTCACGATATCATTGTATAATCCAAGATAGGAATGTGTCATTCTTGCAGATTATACGTTTCTTGATCTAGAGTTGATCGCTTAGTTGCGCGCATATGATCCAACTCCATCAAGGGGCCCAAACAGATATCGTCGCTCACTAAGTGAATTAATGAGGGACATACGATTTTCTTGATGATTAGTTTTTCCCCGCACAATTCAAGAGAACATAAATAAAGTCCGTATAGCAGCCCTTATTGGGAATCAGCGGTAGACAATATTTATTGAACCTATCCTCATGTGGAAAAGATAAACATCTCAAACTTAGAACCAAAATCATAACGAAATAAATAATGACACATAACACGATCCATATGTTTATTTCGTTGGGTCAAGTCTTGTACTATGTTCCATAACATACACATATGCAATTAAGTTGGTAACTCTTTACCTATGATTTGTAGAACTTAATCATCACTTAACTTGCATACTAATCTTATATGATAATTAATGTTCATTGTTAATTATCAAGATTATGGACCATTTAGATTTATCATTGTCATTCTAAAGAATGATCCACAGAGATCCACGATTCAGATCCTCAACATGAATGATCTGTCAATAATAAACTTAGGAACAGATGATAAAATATCATCCAAAACATAAACTAATAATTAAGTCATTTAATTATTGATTTTTAGGACATAACTCTAACATATTAGTCTGAAAAATCAAGCAATTGGGTCTCAATAATAACTTCTCTCTTAGTCAAATGTTTTGCTATCAATTCTAAATAAGAAAATCAAACTTACAAAAATAATCCTAAAAAAATGAAAATTAATAAAGAATAAACAAAAATAAGATGAGATACATTTCTAACGTGCATTTCAAATCAACGGGCTATATAGATTTTTGGTGAGACACTTTGCTTAGCTCGTGCATATTTCTAAAGCAAAAGGAAGGGGTGTTTGGAGACGCATCTTCCAACCTATATATTTCATGGCATTTGGAGTGTTATTATTGGACTTATCTTTTGGTTTGGTGGAAAATGTTCTTCATTTCAATAATGAAACAATTCATGGTTTATGGCCGAAAAAGATACAAAGTTGGACCACATTGACAACTGGTGCTTTTACGGCATAATAATGTAAGGCAGTTATCTTTTGTTCGCATGATTTTAATTCTTTCTTTTTTGATATTCAGATAGCTGATCTGCCGCTTGATTCGATCTACAATAAAAAAAATTAATCGAAAATCAAATATTATATAAAATGTAAAATAATATTAAGATCTTATGTTTTTTTAATATAAAAAAAATCATTGATTGCTTATATATGCGCATCCAATAGAAGTGGTCTGTTTTTCATCATGTCAACAAATAATAAAAAAAAAATCCTAAAAAGTTGTTTAATTTCTTACAAAATTATGATATAAAGATCAAATAAAATAGTTTGAATTAGCTACTAAATCTTAAATATTATTTTTAAAACCATACCAGTTGTATGTACTCATGCAGTTGTTCACATACACACCAACAAATCGCCAAATCCTTCTGTACAGACGTACAGTACAGCCACACCGATAAAAAGTATGAAAAAAAAAAAACTAAAATGGCCGTATGACTAACGGTTCCTTGTCAGCATCGCACCCATACGTATAGAATAAGCTTACATACAGTTAATTAACTTAATAGTTAATATACAGTTACTTGCATTTTTTACAGGATAAGGACATCCTCTCCTTCACGGAAATTACCTAATTAGACCGGGCACCACCACTTTTAGACTTTTAGTGGGAAATATTAAATATTACAGGTAACTGGCAATATGCATTAATACCAACTGGATACCATGAGCTCACTGCGTCTTGCTACGTGTATGGCCCATCTCTGCCTCCCGATCTCGTCTTTGCCACGTGTCGCATCCTAATCACACCGTATCAGAACTATATATAAACAATAGTATTTTATTTATCATCTGGAAACTTCAATCGGCGCCTTACTTTTAAATTAGTAATCACTTAATTATTCATCATAATTAAAAAAATTAAACTGTAAATTTGACACCTCACCTAATAAACTATCTACAAATTATAAGTATCTCAATTTCAAGTTGGGAAAGAATTGTAGACTAACTTCAAATTCCAGCCGTCCATTCTTTTGCTGCTTGCACGATCCTTCGTTCGTGTCCACTAAAATGTTGGCACTCTTTCTCTTTTGATATTTTGTGTGCGTACCTTGCTGGCTTCCATGTTGTTCTCTCCTGCTCCGTAAAAGTTCATTGGGATCCATTTTAGTGTTAGAAGACTATATAAAAGGATTCATATAACTGTTCGCATAGGATAATTACATAGTGAGAGTATGGATGCACGTGATGGTTCCATTGTTCTGGAATGGGTGCAGATCACATGGACCAAAGAAAATTAGGAAGGGTAAGAATGCACGGTGTGCATGATCCAAGTGCACAGGACATTTGTTTTGTTGAAGCTTCTAGCTTCGCCTGTACCATTTGAGTTTCCACTTTACCTAACTCCTTTCTGGAGAGAGAAAAAGAGAGAGAGCAGGAAACTTCTAACTTCGCCTCTACCATTTTATACCAAACACCTTTCTAGGAGAGAGAGACGGCAAGAAAGAGGTTGAGGTAATTCTATCTTTGCATTCAGATCATCCTATGTTGAGTTTTTCTTTGCTTGCTTTGTTTTTTTCCTTCTTCTAACTGTTCTGTTCTTCCTTCTCTCCTCAATCTGGGATTCTGGGTGCTCCAAGGTAATTCTACCCACTTTAGTTACGATTAACCTACTTTTTCTCTTTCTTTTCTGCTCCGTTGAACTGATAGCCGCCCTAAACCCTAAATCAAACATTTGGGTAGTGATTTTAGATGTAGATCACAGTATATTCTTAAAACCTCAGATTTCGTTCAATTGGTATTTGATGATATGTGTTCCATTACGTATTTTTTTCTTCTTTTTAACTATTTTATCAATTATCAATTATCTCATTAATTTTCTTCTCAATTTCAGGCGCATAATGGATGAATCGGCTCAGTATTCTACGGAAAATATGCTGCGAATTTAAGGGTTTTTTCCTCCTCCTTATTTTGTTATTTTAGGTTATTCATGTTAGGAAACTTTCATTCAAATTTGCAATTTGAGATTTTCATATTTTAAACATATGGGTAGGTCTGACTTCCATAGAGCATGTGTTAGGAACATAATCCATGCGTCTATTTTTCAATTCTTGCTCTCTTATGTAAAAGCTGATTCTGATGTGAATTTGTTATTATTGGGTTTTGTAATTGCTTACAGTTTATGTAGGAAAACTGTGGTCAATTGAGCTTATTCCTTTTTATTTTTCGATTCCTTGCAGGTGTCGGCTTCAGGGTTGTTCTCGAGTTGGCTGCGTTCTCTTTTCAACCTTCAGCAGAGGCTCAAGAGAAAAGGCTGAAGAGAGAGGAGGTATATTTGGGTTTGCTATATCCTTTTCTTTTTGTGGCTAGAAGTCCTCCTTTTACTGTGAAGTTTTCAAATAATTGTTGTTTCTCAAATTAGATTATCAAAAACTATGTCGTGGAGAGACAGATTGGAAAAAAAAATTACTTACCAAGGTTCTATCATAGATTTGATGGTTGCAATCAAACTCTGTTGTATTAGATGTTCGCTTTGATAACTAACTTTTCATATATATATTTTTTTTGTTTTCAGATCCGACGACAAATTGATGAGTTGGCTTAGGGCGATTGAATGTATAGCCTGTCAGAGCTGTGCTGCAAATGAGGTAAAATGAAGAGGAAGAACAGCCACAAGGCTCTACTGAACCTTAAGTTAGCGAAAGGATTAGCACGAAAAGGATGAGGTTAGTTGAAATGTCTTATTTTGCAATTAAGTCATACAATTTGAGTAAATTAAAGAACTTCCATAACAGTTCCTGCTTTTTGGTTTCCAATGAATTTTTTTTGTCCTATTTAATTACGTTATAGCTTAGACAATACGTTATCAACATTTGAAGGTTGGAATTGATATTTGTCATGATGCATTCCTTATTTTGAACATCTTTGGTTTAATATGACTTTCTTTTTATGAAATTTGCTATTTTTTTGTGGATAAAATGTGAATTGAGCGGTAGGGCAATAATAAAAAATTAAGTGTATATCTTTTAATCTCAGAATTTGGTTACGATATATTATTAGTATTTCAGTGAGGAATGATTCACTCAACCAAGTGGCTGTGATCTCAATAATCCAACAAAGAGAAGCTTATTGATAGGCTAGATTGCATGTCAGAGCCAACATTAGTTGTGTGTCTGTGGTGCAATCAACAATTATCATATGATATTATCTCATGATATTCTATGATCATTTTTTTTAATTCCTTATAGCCTATTTGGACAAAGCAGCGCAGCAAAGGAACATCAGGAATATTTGCAAACTGCTAAAAGACAAGGGTAAGATGTTGGTCTGATCAAGTTCGTCTAATCGACAATGATTGATAATCTATTTTTTTAATAATTTTTTAATATTATTTTTTTTTAAATGGAAGGGCTTGCTAAGTACATTCTTCAAAAGATCAATTGATTATATATTCAGCTCTTTGTAAAATGATATATACTGAACATGGTACACTATTGCTTGCTGAAAAGTTGTCCTTATGAGGTATCTTCTTCATTTTTTTATTCTTCTATACTTCTTTTTCCTTTTGAAAATACCTATCTGACAATTTAACTTTCTTTTATAATATTATTATCAGAAATGGTTGTGTAAGAATCATACCATTGTAGAATTAACGAGTAGACAACAAAACCCGTGCATGAAAGTTGTGCAGTATATATATATTCTTTATTATTAATTAACATCGAAAAAACTATGAAAAGTCATGTTCTAATATACTTTACATGTTATTGTTATTTTTTCTTTGCATTGTTCAGTACGAAGACAACAAACTAATTAATAGAAATGTCAAAATTCCTACATGTTTGCAGGTACAGCTTGAAAAGAATGAGGTAAGAGAGAGAGATGAAAGTGCCAACCCTTACATACGATTGTGAATTTCAATGATTTATTGTTACAATCAGTTATTTTAGCAGCACATATGAAATCATACTGGCATGAAATATTTATATCTAAGTGAACCAACAATTTTTCCATGTATTCTATGTCAAATGAGATGGATTCATCATATATACAGCCCTAGAATTGCATAGTGGCTCTGATATCCACTGTAATGAGGCTATTTATCCAACAACTTTTTATGTGTGATCTTAGTTTATTCAGCTGACCAACAGAAATGATAGGGTATTCATATGAAACTATCTTATTTTTAAACGTTGGTTGTTTGGCATGAGATGTCTTTTTTGGTTATAACATTATGTGTAGAATAAATAATCGCAAGGTTAGCCCATTTAATTAAAGGATTTTGAGTTTTGAATGAGGTTCTGTTCTATCTTAGTTCCTGATATATGTTCAGTTACAATGTGTGAAGAACATTGAGAAAAATTGAGCTATGAAAGAAGCTATAGGAAATGTTTGGTTAATTCTTTTCTTTTTTTCTAACAGATCCAACTATCAATTATCTAAATATTGTCAGTCAGGAGTGCTACTAAGAAATCACGCAATTATACATGCATTCAATAACAGTGCTGAAATATCAAGAAGCAACTCTGTAATGTGTTTACTTGGTTTTTCAATTTTCGTTGTTTTTACAATTTTCGTTGTTTTTATTCCCTTTGTTAGTAAATGAAAAAGTATGCATTTTTAAATGTGGCCTAAACTTTTTTAGATTGGTGTTATAATTGATATTTTAATGCTAACAGTTTAGGTGCGGAGGGAAGATACCACTTTTAGTTGGTGCCTTTTTAAAAAGAAATTATATATATGCATTTCTTAATTTGGTTTAACCTTTCGTTCTGTCAGAGCACCAATTTCTTTGTTTTTCTAGATAACCCAATTTATTAAAAAATTATATTTAATTGTCGACAAACATGGCTGCTTGATGAACAATCAATGTAATGAACAATCATTTCATGTTGATCTTATATCGCGCGGTAGTGAATGCCTTCCAGGGCCGGGCCGGGCTCCCGGGAGGCCGGGTCTAAAAGGGCCTACTCAAGGGCCGGGCCGGGCTGAACATAGGGAGGCTTTTGGAAGGGCCGGGCTTAGAAGGGCTTAAATATGAAGATCGAACCTGGCCCTTCTCAAGCCTGGCCCTTTTAGGCCCTCCGGGTTTCGAGAGGCCGGGCTTGAAGGGCCTAAAGGATTTGAAGGGCCGACGAACATACAATATATTTCTTTAAATATTTATTAAAACTATATTTAAAATAAATAATTTTATTTATAAAAGATAATAAAAATGAATAATATTTTTTATTTTCATTATATATAATATTTTTTATTTTTTCATCTTTAATTTGGGTTTAAGAACGGTTATATTATAATAACATAAAAATAATTTTTTTTTATTAATGTATTAATGAATTAAAATAAACTAAAATTACAAATGTATGAAATAATGTAACGTAAAAGATGAGAAATATGTATATTTTTTTAACTTGTCTTAACATCATGTTCAAAAATTAAAATATTATTTGAAATGATATGTTCAATTTACATTGTATCAGATAGGATCTTACCTTTCACTTGAGATCGTGCCTGATTATTCATAACTTCGGTCTATCTAGACCTTAGGCCCTTCCTAAGCCTGGCCTCTCTAGGCCCTGGCCCTTCCAAAGCCTGGCCTTTCTAGGCCCTGGCCTCTCTAGGCCTCTCTTCAGTTGAGATTCTGGCCTGACCCTTTCAAAACCTGGCCTCTCTAGGCCCTGGCCCTTCTTAAGGGCTTAGAGAGGCCGGGCCGGCCCTTCGTGTTAGAAGAGCTTGGCCAGGACCGGGTCCAGGACCAGAGGCTTTTGGATGTTCACTATCGCGCGGAGCGCGATACAATAGCTAGTGTTGAGTGAAATTGAAAAAAGGAAGCACCACGCCAATTCACTCCGCACTAAAAAAAGTTACCTCTTATGGTTTAAGGTCAACTGCCATTATTTACGGCCTCTCCAAGTCTCCATCAACTCTCTCTCTCTCTCTCTCACAAACACACACAACTACACAAGCACGGGTACTGAGCTGAGCTCTGCCCATGGCTGAAACGGATCGGGCTGGACCGAGTGAGGAGAGAACCGAGGTTGAACTTGAAGAGAAGCCTTATCATGATAGAACGAGTGCTTTTTGCGAGATAAGGAAGAGAGAGCTCGGGTTGTCTCAGCCTACGGATTTCTCTCGCCGAGTCGGTGGTTCCGAGGTGAATTTTCACCTCTTTTTGTTCGATTTCGGTGTTTCTGGTAAAATTGGTTTACCAGATTGAGTGTAATTTGGAAATCTGGGTAGGGTTTTAAGAATGTCAGAACTGAGGTGATGAACTGATCTTGTGGAGCTTCTAACTATGAAGGATGAGATTGTTATTTGTATTTGTTTTGTTCGAGTGGGAGAAATTACCAGACGATTTGTTTCCTCTTCTTTTTGGGTGTACACACTAGGGTTTTGTCAGTGGCAAGGTGTTTCTGATCAGTAAATAACATGTATTCCTTTCGTCAGTAGATTAAATCTATCGTTATTAAATTCCTACTATGCAAATTAAACATAGACCATTTAAATGAGGAAGGATAATTTAGTTTCTCAAATTCAGCTATTTCAATCTTATTCGCAATAAATCAAATATTTTACTAAACATATATATCTTTTTATTTGAACAAAAGTGGCCTACTAGAGTATATTTAGCATCCATTATATTTGTTGTGATCATGTTTTGAAATTGATTTAAGTCACATTTTGAATTGGTTATGTATTCTATTATTCTCATGCAGGTTATCATAAATTGTTTTTACTCCTTTATTTGTGACGAGTGAACAAATGCTCAGGAGGTTGACTGTTTATGTTAACTCGATACCTGACCATATGTAAACCAGCCCAGGCTCTGTTAAAGCTTAAGGTGATGACAAAAGGTTAATTTTGTTATTTTTATTCTCTTTCCCACAAGAATAATTAAGAACTTAAACTTGTGATATGACTTTACCAGTAGGCACATTATAATTCTGTGCAACTTGAACTAGTAATTGCTCACTTGAGCATCTAGGAAGTTTGATTCTGTTAGTTGGGTTGAGTTCTCTAATATCTGACACTGAGATGTGAGAAATTTTATCTTTTGCATTCTGGGCATATAATTTAAATTTTCGAATTTGGCACAGGCACTGGTTAAGCGAATGACAGAGTATGGAAAATTACATGGACATAAAGGTTGTGTAAACACCGTGTGCTTCAACTCGAAAGGGGATATCCTTGTGTCTGGCTCTGATGACAAGGACATTATATTCTGGGACTGGGCAGTTAAAACTAAGACACTTTCTTATAATTCTGGCCACAGCGAAAATGTTTTTCAGGCACGCATCATGCCTTTCAGTGATGACTGTACTGTCATTTCATCTGCTGCTGATGGTCAGGTACCTTTTTCTTTTAAATTGATATCTCCTAGTTACTGATACGATGAAAACTTTAAGTCTTTCACAAGTTATTATTGTTTAGATTGTAGATATGGTCATGCTAAATATTTGTTATATATATATATTTTTTTTGGTGACAGTGTAAAACTGATCTGTTGCACAATATTTGGGAGGTAGTTTGTAATTTAATATATATATGTATAATTTGGTGCTAGTTTGGTTTAATATCTGAGATGATTTGTTTATTTTGTTTCCATTTAGTCATGTCAAAATATTTCAACTCTACAGTGAGTTTCAAAAAAAAAAAAAAAAAAACCATTTGTGGTCCAGTGGTAAAGTGAGTTTCAAAATGCTTTGGGGATTGTTTTTATAAGTTGTAGTTAGCGGAGATCAACACATATTTACATGAACCAGAAGCACAATTTTAGGGTGTGTTTGGCAACCGCCGGAATAAGGTTATTCAACTTTTGGAATAAGCTTTTCTCTCTCCTCTCTCCTCTTATTTTGAATAAGAGCTAATACCACCATAGAGGTGGTATTAGAATAAGGGATTTGAATAAGCCTTATTCGGAATAAGGCTTATTCAAAAGACGTTTGGCAACATCCCGAATAAGCTTATTCATTCCGTTGCCAAACACACCCTAATGTTAATCAGGTCAGAAATTTAATGTTAATCAGGTCAGAGTTGGTAAAATTAAGGAGGATTGCGAAGTGAGCACAAAGCAAATAGGGTCCCACCGTGGAAGGGTCCGCAAAATAGCAATTGAACCTGGCAGCTCGCATGTGTTCTACAGTTGCGGTGAAGATGGTTTGGTTCAACATGTATGTTTCTTTAGCATCTAATCTGTCTTTCCATTCTTTGGATTATTGATAATTTGAAGCCTCCAAAATTTTGAATGATATATAAATTATTCAATGGATGTAGAAAGCGATATTGCTAATCTAGATTCACAAGCTTAGAACATGTTTTTACGATGCAAGAATTATAGCCAATAATCAGGATTGGATGCAAATGTTCAGGTAATATTTTGTGTAGATGCCCCAATAATATCCTTTTTTTTTTCTTTTCTGAGACTTTTTTTTTTAAAGCAAAGCTCTTTTTCTATTGTTAATGTATTAAAACAAACTTATACTCTATCAACAGTTTGACTTGAGGAGCCCAAGCCCTACCAAGCTGTTTATTTGTTCCTCCATAAGTGGAAATCGACGGTTACCACTGAACGGAATAGTGATTGACCCACGAAATCCAAATTTCTTCTCCATTGGCGGGGTTGATGAGTATGCCCGGTTATATGATCTCCGCATGCACCATCAGACTGACCCATTAATAGATCAACCTGTCGAGCTATTCTGCCCCAATCACCTAATCAAGTCTAATGGGATCCATGTCACTGGCTTATCCTACTCCAACACCAGTGAGCTTCTTGTCTCATACAATGATGAACTTATCTACCTTTTTACCAAAGATATGGGTATGGAACCTGATCTGCAATCAGTCCCACAAGATGACTCAGAGAAGAATGAGAAAATCAAGAAGCCACAGGTGTATGTTGGCCATAGAAATGCACAGACAGTTAAAGGACCGAGTTTCTTCGGGCTAAGGGATGAGTATGTGGTTAGTGGGTCGGATTGTGGGCATGTGTACATATGGAGAAAGAAAGGAGGTGAGCTCATCTGCATGATGCACGGTGACAAGTACATTGTCAACTGCATTGAGCCACACCCGTATTTCCCTTTTCTTGCTACTAGTGGGTTTGATAAGAGCATAAAATTGTGGACACCAACTGCTATTCGAAGTACGCCATTGCCCAGAAATGCAGAGAAGGTATGTTAGCTTGACAATATTCTGACTTTTCTGCTTAGTTTTTGCAAAGTGAAAGTATTTTACAAACAATGCCCAATATTTTCCTTTTCTTCCATCTTAATTTAGTTGCTGCTTAGAAACAGAATCCATAACATGATTACCTTAGTACTAAGGCATGATTTTCAACATAAGCTTGCCATCACTAAACTCTAATGGATAGGTATGTCTGAGAATTAAAAGCTGTTGTTCTTTAGCTGTCAATACAACAGAACAGATCTTGGATCTTAATGGTAAGTACCAAAAAAAATTTTGAATTTGCAAAAGAAAAAGGAAATGTGGTGGGAAGAAAACTTTTGTGTCATGTTGCACAGCACATATCAGTTCTTCAGACTGGCATATATCTCTTTTCCATGTTTTCGTCTAGGTTATGGAGGCTAACAAGGCTGGGAGAGAAGCTCGAGCGCAAAGTACACCTGATATAATAATGCACGTCTTAAGGTTGCAAAGGAGGCAGGCTTTTGCCTACATCGAGCGAAGGCCAGCTGCCCATGGGAGCGATGGTGAGGATGAGGGGAGAGAGGGTATTTTAGTTGAATTTTCAAACGATGAAGATGGTGAAGATGAAGATCCTAGAGGGTGCTCCATTACATAAACTGAACAAAATTATATATCGAGAAGGTTATGTCAAATTGTCAGGTTGTGTGATAAAATAAATAGCGTAATGCCTAAAGAGATGTTTGTACAGGAGGTAAAGCATGCGTTTTAGCTATGTTCCAAATTAGTCAGAGTTCCTTGTTTTTAAGAGGGGCTGTTCCTTGTGTGCTTTGTGTGATCACTCGTAGACTCGTAGTAGTTCCAGCTTGAAATTTGTGATCGTCCCCCCTTCAATTCTTCTACTTGGATGGGAGATTCATCCAAGTTTATCCGTTCTTTTGGTTTTGTTATTTCCTTGTCTTTTCACCTTCAGGCTGGTAATGGGGGCTCTATTTTAGAGATTTTGGGGGTTCTGTATTGCTTTGTTTATTATGTGTTTTTGTTTGTTTTGTTGGAAATAAGTGTTTGGATGTGTTTCAAGTGGTTTTGTGGATGGTACCTCATTTGATCTCTTTTAAACGATGTTTGAACCATAAGTCTTCTGACCTCTCTTAAACGATTTTTGAGGTGGACGTATAACAAAAGATAAACAATTAGTCAGCATTTTAGCCGCTGGCTAAATTTTGTAAATATTTTTTTCTCAAAAACAATTCATCAGCAAAAGAACAAATTAGGTAAAAAAAAAATTAAACAACCAAACCAATAGGGCTGAAAATGGTAGCTGTTTCAATCGTTCTTTCGTTTCGTTTCGTTCGGAACGGAACGGTAACGAATAATGATTTCAGTTTCGTTTAAGGAACGGAACAACTAACGCAAATAGAAATATTGTTTCGTCTCAGAACGGAACGATTAGTGAAACTGGTACATTTCGTGGTCGTTTTATTTCGCGCATTTCGTCAAAAAAAATTTCATGGTTTTATTATTAGATTGCAGAGGACCTCAGCGGAGAGATCGAGGGAGAAACGAGTAAAATTAGATTTTTGCAGCTTGCTCAGTCATTTCTCCGCCGAACACAGTCACATCTATCTCTCTCGCCTTTACACCACCCAGTACAATCATCGTTGAGAGCGAGAGGTGATGATGGTGCCTCCCCCCCTTTCCCGTGTGACCTAACCTGTCATTTCTCTATCTCCGTTTCATACAAAATGCATAATAGTTTATTTTCTTGCATCTTAATAAAAATGTAAAACAGTTAGGTAGTCAAAGACGGTTATAACCGTTTTGATCGTTCCCATCAACGAAACGATCAACGCAACATGTGTTAAACGGATGCAACAATCAACGCAATAAATATAAAAATTTCGTGCATCAATACAACGATTAATGAAAATGACCACTTTCGTGATCGTTTTCCACGTTATGCACCCCTACAAATAGGGGTGGTTTCGACTCGAGTTACGATCAAGTTAGTATCAACTCAAAATCAAGTCGTTACATTTCGAGTTAACTCGTGACTTGATCATGAGACACTTTCGAGTTCACTCGACTAACTCGAAATCAACTCATGACAACTCGAGTTAACTCATGACTTGATATTTCTACTCGAAATTGGATTTAGCTATCATACAAGACTAATATATTATTGTGTAGTACGCTGATACAATGCTTATTATTCATCACAAAACACACAAAAGCTAAGCTTAGCTTGAGATATTAATGTGTAGTACATCGGTACACTAAGTCGAAACGTCTGGGAGTAATTTTTGGCCGCTACACTTTGATGCACTTGAGTTGGAATTATTTTTTTGGTCTGCACTGATTACTCGAGTTAGAACCGATCGAGTTGGGTTCAATTCAAAATCACGTCGTTTCATTTCGAGTTGGTCCTAACTCGAGTTGTGACAACTCGATTTCTACTAACTCGAGTTACATCCGAATTTTTTTCAAGGCGAGTTCAAGTAATTCATGAGTTACGATTTTTTTGCCCACCCCTACCTACAAACCAAGTAACCAAACAGAGATGGACATCATATTACATCTTTTTTAAAAATTGGTGGGCCAATGAAAGCCGAGAGTCCTTGAATGAAGTAACTCGATCATTTGTCCGGCCCAGTGTTCTAACTAGGATTGTGTGCGCGAGAAGTAGAGCATCATATTTTCGACAGCTCCTCGTGACAAAAACAATTTACAGAGAGAGAGTTAAAAGTTAACAACAGGTCTCGACTCACTGCAAAGTACATTTTCCCTTTTGGTCATTTGGTGGATAATGGAGCGAAACAACTTGTCCTCAATATTGAAAAAAACAATAAATTATATCTGAATCCAACCAAATTCACAAGTACAGAGAGAAGCAGCAGCCGCAACAGATGTTTTTTCTCTGAACTATATTTCAATTGTGCATACCGCATAAACAGACCACTGACACTATTTCTCCGTTTCCACGCACCTTGCTACACACACTGTCGACCTATATATAAACATGCTAACTAATTGACACATTCATACATACCCAACACACACAACCAATTTCATACCAAGCTCAAGACTCATACCCTGAAATGTACCATTGTACCATTTATTACTGATATACAAAAGAACACATTACACAAGCACATAAATGGCATAAATAATTCCTGGAATATAGCCCAAAATAGTCAACAACAGACATATCCAAAACTCCACCTGCATATCACAAACAAAAAAAAACAACAATAAATAAATAAAATAACATTTAATAGTCGATGTGAAAACATTACAAATACTAATGTTTACATTGATCACAATAAATTCAGACAAATTTTGTTTCTATAATTGCAAAAATTGAAATTTAAAACAGAGACTTACACCACATCCATAACGGAGAAAAACACCAACTGGAGGCAAAATTATGGCCAACAACACTTCCAAAAAGGTAGCAGAACCCATCTCTCACTAATCGTTAGCTCAGTTTTCGGATAAATTTTCTTGTTCCAAACTTCCAATTTTGCAAAGTGATGTAAGAGATCAGGACAAGTATACCGGCGGTTTAAATAATTTGTTAAGAGGGGGACACCTGGCAGGTGCTTTTGGTTTCCTGCCACGTGTTATGCTCTTAAATGCCACGTATTGGTTTCATGATCCGTTTCTGACTCCTAATCCCGTGTGGCCCTCATACTAAGTCGGCCATGGGGCCAATTGATCTTGGATTAGGATCCACAAATTTCTGTGTCCATGTACAAACACATAACAACTTGTGGCGGGTTGAGATTACCTGTCCTTGAGTTGAGATGGGTGGATCTTCAGTTAGTGTCAGATGTTTGTCCCATGAAGAGAAGTTCTGTCACTGCCACAAGGAATCCTTACTCGGACTATGGTCGTGTGCATCGGCCACACGGGAATTGATGCATTTATTACTGTCCAAACCTTTAAAAAAGAAAAATATATTGCAGTTGTGTCGACTTGGACGGTGCTCGTGTAGTCGTACCTGGTAATGCCGACTAGCATTGTTTAAGTACCTGGTAAAAGCATGGTTTAAGTAAAGGCAATATGCACATGCTTCCATGTTTCGTTGAAATCGAGAAACCTAGCATAGTTAAACAATCGTGTAATTATGAAAGATAATATAAAAAATAAGGGGAAAATAATGGGAATCAGAGAACATCGGCAAGCTATTAGGGAGTTCCAATCTGAAGCCCTATATCTATATGACATGGATCCAAATTGTTAATTAACAAGAATATAATTTTTTTTTGGTAAAACCATTGTTTATAAAAACAAAACGATACACATTCTCACTCTTCCTTTTTTAAAAAAAAAATTGGAAGAAATTTAAGAAGAATAATTTCTCCTTTTTTCTCTTATATGAGTTTTGCTATGGTGAGTTGCAACTCACCAAAGAGTCCGTGAGTCGCACTCAAAATTCCGAAATTAAGTTCAAAACGACCGATCCAAACTGTCTAATACGATCTCCCTATTGAATTCTTAATGCAGACCAAATTTTATATTTTTTCAAAATTTTTAAGTATTTATTTCGGATTTTTAAAACCTGCTATTTTTGAACGGTTCAAAACTAATTAGATTAATGATTTTCCAAAATTTCAAAAAAATATTTAAAAATTTCGAGAAAATATAAAATTTGTTCTGTATGGAGATTTCAATAGGAAGATTGTATTAGACGGTTTGGATAGGTCGTTTTAAACTTAATTTAGGAATTTTGAGCGCGACTCACGGATGCTTTGGTGAGTTGCAACTCACCATAGCAAAACTCCTCTTATATTTGATTATTTGTATTAAGTCCCTGCAATTTATAAAAGCATATCACAAAAAATATACTAGCAATCACAATGGCTCCGTTTGGATGGCTTCTTTCCGGAATAAGGAATAACCTCTTTTTACCAATAAATTTATTTATAACCATCCAAATTCTTTACAAAAGTTACACACTTCCCAATAAATTTACCCCTTCCTAATAAATTTTTTCCCTTCTTTTTTCTTCCTATCTTATTCTCAACGCATCCAAACGGAGCCAATATTTATAAATTCATGAAGCATATCACTGCCTGTGCTAGCCATGAAGTGCCAATACGAAATATAGTTGCTGCCTAGTTGCCGATCAAATCCAATACCAAGATTTATTATTATTATGGTGTGTTTGGTAACAAAGGCTCGTTTGGATGGTGTGGGAATAAGAGGAACAAGGAAAGAAATATTGGGAAGTGTGTAATTTTGTGAAAAGTTTGAATTGTTTTTATAATAAATTTGAGAGTAGGAAGAAGCTATTCTCTTATTCCTGCACATATCCAAACGGAGCCACAAGAAATAAAAAATAAGAAATTTAGACTTATTCCGACCATTATTCATATTCTAACAAAACTTTGATATTTGCATAAGGAATAATGAATAAGCTTTTCTCTATTCCTATTCTTTATTCTCACTCCATCCCAACATACCCAATTTATTAAGCCAACAAAACAATCAGCACAATACAGCTGAAATACTTCAAGTTAATATGAAACTATAATAATGACTTGTACTCGATCAGTAAGGGACCGAATCGATGTTTGAAAGAAAAAACACCATCATACATCTCCATTTGGTCTGTCTAATATTATTATGAATCTAACATGTCCAAGTCTTCACTTACGAGCTGTGCCGTTGGAAGAAACATATAACAATAGATGCAACATTAATTTATTACTTAGAAGGACACAGGTGGACAATTTAAACTAATTTCAATAATATAAAGTTTTTTTTTATAAAACCGAGTTGGGTCCATTAAGCTCGCTATTCGTGTGGTTCTACGCGCCCATGCTGCTTAGATTAATAAAAAGTTTCAAGATATGCTCAACTGCATTTTAATTTGACAATTAATCTCATTACGAGCAAACTAAAATGGGCTAAATTAAAAAAAAAACTATACATATTTTCTTATTTAATTTTTGTAAGTACTTTATTGTTCAATCCCCTCTTAAAATAAAATTATATCACACTTATGTATTTGATTCTTTCCTCAGTTCTGATAAGAACAATCACCACCAGTGATTGCTACTGTTCACTGCAGTCACCTTCTATTTTTGACTAGTTGGTCCAGATGAACGCTACCATCTTATAATTTTTTTTTCCTCTTATCCTATGCCATGTCCCCTACTTTCTCTCATTTTCAGTCTGCCGATACCCGGGGCCCTCCCCACCCGTCGCCCTCTTCCGCCACCCCCTCCCGAAACCAATCGTCCTTTTACTCCGAGTGAGACAAATTATAAAATGTACATAGATAATTAAATGAATTACCAATGGACAAATCTATATTGTATATTATTTTGTCTTACTATATGTTTCATTTGTTCACATAGCGATATTGTATTTTTATCTTACTATTTATTTTAATTGTCTACCTATATTATATATTTGTATTACTATTGTATTTTATTTGTCCACCTACATTGTATATTTATCTTACTAATTATTTTTTTGTCCATATAGTAATTTGTTGTTAAGACGGAAGTAGGGATGTCAAATGTGCGAAACAGAATCAGAACTGGTATGTTCTATTTTTGCTCCGTTCCAAGTAACAAAACAGAAATCGTGTTTCGTTTCCGTTCTGTTTTAACGACTTGATCAAATAGATTAGGTCACGTAAGAACAAGATTCAAATATCTCAGTCTGTTAAAACGGAACGGAACAAAATTAACGTTCTATTTCAGTTTTGCGTTCATTTTTCTTTGTAAATTTCTTCTTTTGAGTGTTTCGTCTCCTGAAACATTGTTCCATTTATATTCCGTTTTTCAAAACAAAACTATTTTTCTCTTCGTTTATGTTCCATTTAGATGGAATGAAACAGAAACATACGAAACATCATGGTATTGACAGCCCAAGCCGGAAAACAACGGTGAGAGAGGAGCGGAGGGTCAGGCGTGGTCGGTAGGATGGGAGTTGGGGTGATGGTAGGAGACAAAGGGTAGGATGTAAAGAATAATTTGGTATTAGAAGTAACTTGGTGATTACAGTGATTGCAACAGACAGTTAGGGCTGTCAATGAAATTCGTTTAACCGTTTACCCTACTCATATTGTATTCGATAAGGCGGGTATGAGTAAGATTTTATTTTCGTCAGACTAACAGGTATGGGTACGGAATTTACGGATAAAGAAAAATTTCCGTTAACTTATCAAATACGGGTATGGGTAAGGGTTATTTCGCACCCATTATCTAATGGGTAATATTTTACAAACATATATGTATATATAATCATGTTTTTAACATATTTCGTAAGATATGTTATTCATTTCAATTTTCATCCAAATTTATTTATGATGATGAAAAAACTAATTTACACTCTATATTATATTATAATTTATAATTAGTTATATAGATTTTTTTAAAATTCAATTAATATGAGAATAAATTTCATGATTTTTGTTATATCTAAAATATTATCTAAATATTTTACTTTATCTATATATTTATTTGATATTATTTATTTAGCACATTATATATTTTTTATTAAATTAATTTATAATATTATTATTCATTAGGTACTCTGTTACTCTATCTTTATCGTTAATTCTTAACGGGCATGAGTTGGGTACGGATAAAGTTTTTTTTAACGGTACGGATACGGATAAAGAAAATTTTAACGCATACGAGTATGAAAATATCTTTTACCGTATCTTATAGTACCGTACCCATTGACAGCTTATATTATAGAATGTGATTGCACTCAACAATGTAATACATATATAGTTAATTAAATATAAAAGCCAAGTTAGTTTCCTTCGGAGCATATAAAGATCCTATTTGATCTTCCGGCATTTTTCCCCAAGTTCAAAAAGGAAAATTTTATTTCATAATATTATGTTTACCATATATTATTATTATTTTTTTGTTTGATTGAAAGATAACAGGACTGTTGTCTGTTTGTATAGTCCAAATTTTCAAAACTAAAATTTTTGTGCTATCCAAAATGCAGAATTAAAAAGAAAATTAAAAATTAAAAAAATTAAATCACAACGTCTCTCGAAACGATTGCAGCCTAACTTATTTCTTTTTAAAAAAAAAAATTCACGGATTCATCTCATATATACATAATTTTTAACGTTTTAATATCTAAATCCTAGCGCCCAACTGCAAACCATCTTACCGCGTTTCTTCCTAGAATACCTGCTGCATCTGTGCGGCCAATTGGCCTTTTCTCTTTAAATAAATACAAACTCACTAACTTCACTTCCATCTCCTGAGAAGAGAACAACAGAAAGATCAAAACTTCCATCCTGCACACAACACACAGAAAATTAGAAAATTAAACAGAGCAACATAACTGAGAGATGTATCGGAGAGCGACGGGTCCGATTGGGATGACGGCCTTCATCACCTTCTTACTTGGCATCCCCATCCTCGCTGGTGGCATATGGCTGTCGAGTGCGGCAACTGACTGCATCCGCTTCCTCCAACTTCCACTCATCATTCTGGGTGTCACACTCATGGCCATCTCTCTCTTCGGCCTCTCGGCAGCATGCTATGGCCAGCTCAAACTCATCCGCTTCTTCCTCTTCCTCCTCTTTCTCTTCCTCTTTGCTCTCCTCTTCTTCATCATCTTCGCTTATGCCGTCACGGATAAAGGCAAAGGGCAGGTTGTCATGAATCGTTCGTTTTTGGAGTACCTGCTCAACGACTACTCCGGGTGGCTCAAGGATAAGGTTGCAGATGGAGAATACTGGGAGAAGGTGAATGACTGCCTGCATCGGTCAGGTGAGTGTGGAGTCGCCATGGCCCGATATGTACGAGACCCGAACAGCGGCTTGCTCGTGCCTGAATCAGCTGATGCGTTTTACCAGAGGAAGCTGTCTCCTATTGAGGTCAGTTGGAACACACTCTCTCTGCGATTATTTGTTTTGATAATTAAGTTGTTCTGTTTCAAGAATAAAAGATTGGTACTTTTATTATTTTTTTTCCCGTTATTGTTATATATATCAGAACAGTCGCTTTGTTCTTGTTATTAATTTTGTTTTAGACCCAATCTGACTGAAAAGGTGAAACAACTGCGAGTGAAGGGTCTCAATTTTGGAATTTTGTTGATAGTCTTAGTTTTGGATGTAGCACGAATGCATGAAGCATGATGCCTTTGCTTTTTTTGTGTCCATCTCGCGTTAGGTTAATACTACTTTAGAATATGCACTAGTCTCGAAAAGAACCCGCTTTATTAGCATGTCCGGTATGGTATCATTGGTATAATGGTATGTGCTTGATTAACTCTGGTGATACTTCATCTCAGATTGGTTTGACTTGTTTAAAAATACATTGTTTGCTTTCAATTTCATTTTCAAACAAATTTGAAAAAACTTAATCCGTGTTATTATTCCTTTGAACCGAGGAGAATCTAATATAAGTATTATGCAAACGTAATGCTTGCTTACTCTTGACGAAAAGTTACACTACTAATTAATTCAGGGAGCAGATATGCAGCTACAATTGTGGCTACCTGCATGATTAGCCCCCTGTCTAATTATACAGAAACCAAAATAGGTCAAGTAGTCAATCAAAGAAAAAACTTGTTAATACAAGGAAAAATCTAAACAAAGTAAATGATTAGTCTACAAAATAATAATGGATAAACCTTAGCTTGTCATACGGGTAAGAGTTGAGCATGTAGTTCCATAACGTATATTACGACTTTTTTGTCTCTTTGTTGAAACTTACCCATCAATTTTACCTTCTCTATTAAGATGTATAGATTCTCTAGCTAGTTCGAGTAGCTTCTCTACTCTCTTGGACCTAATGGTTATATTATGTGTTAAAAAACTAGAAGAGAAAGGTCTTGTTAGTACATGATGGAGTCTAATTGATTATAAGATTGAATCGATGTCCTTTTCTTCATTTTTCTTCCACAAAATCAAAAGATAAAGTCACTTTACTGAACAATCGGTACTTTTCTTTAGTATTAATAGTGTGACCCCACTAGATTTGCCATCAATACTCACTCTGCTTCCACAACTTCTGCGCTATAAGAGATTGAAGTGAATAAAAGCCAGATAACACAAATAATGGACTTCTAGTTTTTCTTTTAGAACAAAAGCGTTGAGAATCTGATTTTAAAAAGTGTCAAGGAAAAAAAAATTGTTTTCTTGGCTATGGACTTGTACAAAATTGTATAATTCAAGTCAGTAGATATATTATGTTTGTGTTTGTGGGTAAGTTGATTCTAAGACATGCACTACATGGCACATGTTCTTAGCATATCGGACAGAATCTGACTGAAAACCTACTGCTTCACTTCTATCTAAATTAACTAAAAAAACTGTATCCCCATTTTAATTTACTTGATAATATAATAAGTTTTTGTCTTGTTGTCCCTCAAAAAAAATATATAAGTTGTTGTCTTGTTGATTGAGAATGGCTTAAATAACATCATAATCGTTTAACAAATTACCAAAGAGGTTAATATATTTTCTAGCCAATCATTATTATTAAAGATATTCTTTAAAAACGGAAAGTATCATATTCATAACCATAGAATATTAATTGGGGGCCTAAAAGTATGGGTTTGACCAATTATTGCACATGTTCAGGTTTAAAGAGGGGGGGGGGGGGGGGGGGCTATCTGTTGTCTTAATTGATTCTGACAATCTAAAAGAAATACCAAAATGAGGACGGGTCTATTTGCATTTTGCTTCTCTCCGTTTTTTGTTTATCCTTTCTTACGAGGTTTCTAATGCACGAACCGGGGAATTGTGTTTTGAGCTGTTTTTTGCATCAAACAAATTTGACCGAAAAGCAATGTTAGGTAACATTTAGATCTTGTAGGCCATTTTCTGGTTACCTTCTAGTCTAATTTTCGGGTTAAAAAAAAAGAAAAAAAAAACTTGCAGTGTATGCTTACGTTAATAATTTACTAATGTATGCTAAATTCCTCGCATATATTAACTTTCACCGTCACCAATTTTTTTAGTAAAAAGCACCTTCCACTCTTTAACTAAAAACGAAAAAAAAAACAAATTTCCCCGCAAATAATCTGATTTTGTTCAAGCTTTTCTTTTCATTGCAAAATATTGATAACTTGTTGCTTGGCAATTCAAGGGGGAAAAAAAACGAAATAGAGTCGGTCATTGCAAGAGAAACATAAACAATAAAAGAAAAAAGTAGTCAACAAAAGAATTCAACCAGATATATATCCTTTTCTTTGTTTTATGACATGCTCGGGTTGCTTTTTCTAATTTGTACTTTGAAAGAGAACAAGTGTATATCAAATATTTTGCATTAAAACTTTGAAAGTGGACATAAGCGGCTTAAATTAATATTTTGTGGCACAAAAAATTAAACGATTTATATTGGATCTTTCATACACAAACATATACTTATTTTTGTTTTTCATTTTTTTTATTTGATAGTCTGGATGTTGCAAACCACCTACCTCATGTGGGTACACATATGTAAACGAGACGGTATGGAACCCAGTACCGGGTGTACCAGCCACAGATCCAGACTGTACCAGATGGAGCAATGACCAACAAGTACTCTGCTACGAGTGTGATTCATGCAAGGCCGGTGTGCTCGCAACCACACGCCGTCACTGGAGAAAGGTCTCTAAAATCAACATAGTTGTTCTTGTGCTTTTGGTAATTTTCTACTTCATCGGGTGTTTAGCATATCGACACGCCAAAAGAGCGCACTATGACGAGACTTATGGTGTTAATCGTATGTCCAAGGCAACACCGAGTATATTTCGGTTTTAGGACGATGTTAGTGCATTAGTTTGTGCTTTCTTTTGTATAATAATTGGAAGAAGCTAAAGAGTTGGCTGCGCTTAACTGGTTCTGTCAAGTTGTGCTTTAATGTGTTTTAATCCTCTTGTATTTTAGGTTAATTAGCATTTTTCTGTTGCAGTATAATGTTCAATAGCTGAAGAAAATGGTGTATTGTTATTTAATTCTAGGCTATTTTAAAGTCTTTTCTATGTAGAATTCAAAAATGAATTTCTTCCTTTTTCCTTAGGACAAAAAGATAAATTTCACAAGTGTAGTAATGATATTAGTGCTTCCCATATAAAAGAATAACATTTTTATGTCATCTTAAAAAAAGCTTGAAATGCTCAACACGTGTACAGAATGACTAATGTATACTTTCAGCGTGTACAAATATATATTTCATGCATGTAGTTTCAAATCTGAATGGATGCAGATAGAACAATCGATTTATATGATATCACGACTTTAAATGGGCATACGATAGCTTGAATGATCTACGGATGCAAAAAAAAATGAGTTGCAAATGCATTTTAGATCAAAAATTTGTTTATATTTGAACACTCGACCGAGTGAATATTTCATGTCGTTTAGATCTTATTTGGAGTACAACAATTGAATTTGTATGATCTCATGACTCAAGAGTCAAGAGTAACCAATTGTCGTGTTAATATTATTTTGAGTTTGTGTTGCTTTCCAATTTTGGGTCAGCTGGATTGTTTGGCCATTGATTTTACTCTATTCTGCCAATTAAGTGGTCATTGGTTCTTATCACAGAGAGAGCATTTATTTTCAAATTACTTATAACAAAATCGTTGGTTTCAAACCGACCTCCAAAAAAAAAGAGACTAACATCAGACGGGTCATTTGGGTTTGGATTTCTTGAGGGTCATGAGTGTAGCCTGGTTTGGGTGCTTAAGCCATTCCCTGTTTAGATTGATGGGGTTCGGATATATAATCTAATGAGGTTCAATCTAGCATAAGTTTGATTAAGCAAGTCAATGTGCATGTCAGGCTCCAGAAGTCCAGATTCAGGTTTCAGTTTTAGATAGACTCGGGCTTTAAATTAGCTCAGGCACGGGTCAATTTAGGACTATGTCAGGTCAGGTTTCTGGCAATTGAGTTGGGATTCAGACAGGTTTTTGGTCAGGTCGGATTTCATATCTAAAGATAAGTCATATCAAGTGATAGGGCCTAAATGGGCTGGCCCAACTAAGAACTCGACAGGCGAAGGGATCTTGGGAAATTACTACTCACGGCCCTGCAGCAAGCCTGATAATTTTGTACCTTGTAGTCTTGTAGAATTAGCTATAAATAGAGACTCCCTGGCACTGGCTCCGTTTGGATGCGTTGAGAATAAAGTAGGAAGAAGGAAGAAGGAAAGAAATTTATCGGGAAGGAGTAAATTTATTGGGAAGTGTGTAACTTTTGTGAAGAGTTTGGATGGTTAGAAATAAATTTATTGGTAAAAAGTGGTTATTCCTTATTCCGGGAAGAAGCCATCCAAACAGAGCCACTAGGATTCTAGGAAGGGGGTTAACACTGTCAATTCAAGCTGTAACTACATCTGTAATAGAGAAAATGAGTTATGAAATCCCACTTCCACTTTATATAGCCATTAATCTTTGCCTCATTCCTTTAATTATGTACAAAACACCTCTAATTACATACTCTATGCTACACGGTGACATCATATAACTTGGAAATACAAAATGCCAATGGCTAAACTTTAAAAATAACGTGGCATTTTGTTTTAGTTAAATGATTGTGATGTCTAATATTTTTATTTAATATACTTCTCCGCTAAATAAATTTCCACCAAAGAGAACAATATCAGATAATCTAGATAATTAACAAAGCTGTTGTGCATGAACTGAAATTAAACATTGAGGCTACCACATATAATGTGAATAGCTGTTGACATGGTAGCAATGACAGACTAAATTAAAGATTAGATGAAAGAATGATATAATAAACATTTATTTGGTTAAACAATGTTGTGATGCACTAATACTGAGCATCTTGGGAAACGAAACAGGAATTTTCTAGGCATACTATAATTGAAAGGAAAAAAAAGTCTTGAAAGTGCTGATTAATGTGGCTTTGAGCCCCAATTATGCCTTCGCATTGTATTTGATATTTACAGGAATTGCTTTATACTTTTTTTTTTCCCCAGTGTGCACCATTTTCCGAGGATATAAAAAGGAAATGGCAAGGAAAGTGAAAAAGCATTTGAATTTAAGCAAGGATTGATGCAAGTCCCTGTTCCTGCTGCATGTCTTTCCTTTTGGCTTCAGGTTTACCATTGCTAATCACCTTAACTTCAGGTTTACCATTAGTAAGTACAGTTGGAGGTTTCTTTAACGTCTGAAAAAAAATCATTAACAGGAATATTATAAACTTCACTCTTAAAAACGAAATGCTAACTCATCGATACAAGTCAAAACCTAAAAAATAGTATCCAAAGCAAAAGTTGGTCTGTACTGAGATTTTCACCCAGATTAGCGCTGAGGGTAATTAATCAGTATGGCATTCACCATTTTCAATCTCTGTTGGATTTTGGTGTAATTCAGTCACAAGTTAACTTTTTAATGTGTTTCCTACCATAATTTATTAAGACCCAATTAAACAATAGGTTTAAAACAAAAAATAAAAAACCGAATGCACATTCTGGTAAAGGTACTGATAACTATCAGCAGCTGGTTTAGCTCCAATGTGTGAACTGTAAACCATGATTAAATATTTATCTAGACAAAGGAGGTCTCAATTTTTCTATTTTCAAGGGGCACATCAGCTGCACATAACAGCCATTGTAGCAGCACTAGGTTTGCCTCCAAGAGATGAAGAAAAGAACTTGGGAGGTTTTGTCATTTTTGCTCAAAGGATAAAGGCACAGAAATCAGTTGATTAATAAAACAAACCTTCTGAAGCATAAGGTCCTTCTCTTTTTCCATTTCAGTAATTTGATCCATGGTCATACCAAACCATTCATCTATCCATGCAAAACATAGCCGGTGACAAGCTAAAAATAATGCCCTTTCACCCTATATAAAGCATATTTTTAATAAGTTTACAAATGTAAGTCTTTTAAAAAACAAAACACTTAAAAAATATATGTATTTTTTGTCAGTTTGACTGTTCAATCATTTTCTATCTGTAAATGCCCCTCTGAGTTGAACCAATTACCCTTCCTAAATTCTCATGACAAGAAGTTTACTTGTGCCACATTCAAAAGCACGACAACAATATCTCTACTTTATTAAATAGCTTTGCAAAAATTTTTATCCTATTTTTGGCGATCAGCATATCTAACTTACAGATATGAGCAGATCTTCCAACCGTTCACCCAAACCCCATATGGGAGCTTCCATTGTCACTAATTTATATGTCGTCACCATTGGCTTGCATGAGTCCTATCCCAAAAGAAGACATAAAATAAAGAATCACTATGATATCTGGAAAATTCGAGTGTTATTAATGTATGCATGTATCACATAATTCAAGTACAGGTACCCACCTTCCATCTGTTCTGAAGTGGGCCCCGGCCAGTTTTTTGTGATTTGAAGTTTGTTAAGTCGATATTATTAGCCCCAATAATTCTACTCCAGTAATCTTTTGAAATTGAAGAAATATCAAGATATTCCACCTGTCTAATAGCTAGCTGCTCTTTATTTAATCCATGCACCTGATAAATTTCAATATTACTTTCAGTAACTTCATGAATTCAATTTCAAGTATTCCAGTTTATACTTATATACTGGTACCGAACCAGGCGGTTGGTATCTGTTACCCCCAACTGTGGCATTTAAGATTTATTTGATTAAATTATACTTTTAAATAGTGAAATTTAAGTCTCAGCTAGCTCTTATAAAATCGAGCTTCAAGTTTCCTTGATTTAATTTTAAACTAGCTCAATGCTACTGCACAAGTTTTTCAAGACCAGTGCATATATAAAGGTATCAGGATATATCCTACCTGACTATATAGGAAAATAGTAATGCAATTGACTTACATTTTCCGAAGAACCATTGTCAGCTATGTTAACAGTCTCAATAGTCAGAGAGCATTTATTGAAGAATGGGCACTGCAATAATGAAAAGAGATTATAAATGTGCATTGAGCTTCAATATTTTTTTTTTGTATTTCAGTATTAATTATAGTAATGTCTAACAAAGTTATTTTTTCTAAATCAAGTACCTTGATCACTGCTTGCAGCACAGGTTTAGCAAAGTTACCACCACAAAAGCAGGAAAACATAAGTTAGGATTAGTATGGTTTCAGTCGAAGCTAAACAAAATATTTAAATGGCAAAATGTGATTTCTTCTTTTTTAAATGTAAAGCACCTGTTTTGCTTTTAGGATAGGCACACCATGATTCCTCCATCACAATTAGAGCATTTGGCGGTGCAAAAGTTTTCAACCAAGATGGAATTTTACTGTCAACAAAAAAATTCAGACATATAAATTTATGTGTTCAGGTTTTTCCCAGTGAAGCTGATTCTGGCAGATTAAAAAGCTTTATAGAAATAGTTCAACTAAGTACCTCTGCAAATGATAAATTTTAGATGTGAATTGCCCCTTGCCTAGCAATTCATCTTCAAAAGGCCTATTTTCTACTATCTCCACACCTTCTTGACTGTTTGTGTTTTGTTGCTCCATCTTCATTACTGTGTAGCTAATCCCAATCTCATACTAGATGAAACAGAAACCTACCAATTTAACACTCAGGCAAAACAAACCTATAAATATTATTCATTTAAATTTATTTTAATTTACCTCTTCCATTGTCATAGGCATGAGAATCCGACTTCACAAGAAAATTCACCAGAAGTACAAGTCAAGGAGCCAAAAATATAAATGCAACAGAAGCAACAAAATATAAATTCATGGGTTTTATTTTCCATTTTAGATAATTTCATGGGTTTCCAACAAACGATCTGAAGCAAAAATAGATAAAGTTAAAGATTGGAAGAAGAAAGGATACAATTCCTTGATCTGAACCATTTCCAAAAGAGAAGAGAAAGAGCACCAGGCTTCCTGCTTGTCCTTTTTTCTGGTAAGAACTCTTTTCCTAGAGAGAGAGACAGAGAGGAAAAAAGTGTTCAACAGGCCCCCCTTGAGAAAGATATGTGATGAATGAAAACCTTTGGGGATAAATAAACATGTTTTGTTTATCTAAATATGTGTATAAAGAAATCTTAGCTGAGTAATCTATACGCCTCTTGTTTCTTTATTTGGTCATATTTATTTTTGGGTAGAAAAAAAAAAGTATGACGACTTTGAACCACCAGTGGTCGAGAGATGCTTTTTCTATTGTATTAGACACCGTTGGATTGAGATTGCATGGCTGCGATTTCAAGCATTTTAATTAAATTAGTGAGCAAATTAAATTGCACCACCTGGTCCAATTGAGGTTGACATTTCGGATTCACTGTGTCCAGAGACAAAGCAGCACATTACGTAGCTATTATAGGCAAAAAAAATTACTCCTCTCGTTTAATGCAAATTTTTATATTTTATTGTTAATCAATTTATAAATATTTTAAAAATAAGGTGGCACATTGCTGCGACACCTTATAATTTTCTGCATAAAATGATCGAAGAAAAATTTATCTAAGCTTTGCTCAAGGTATAACAGGTAGATGTTGCCTTAGGAGGTCTCAGCAAAAGAAGCCCAAAAATTGAGGAATGGTCAAGCAGCAAACCCAAAATTTCCCCAAAAATTATTTGGTTAATTTAATAATCTCACAAAGCTTTTGCTCAAATAAGCATCTGCCCAATTGGAAAAAATTAACTCGTTATAGAAATTATTATTTTGTAAAGTATAAACAATTTTGAAGGACTTAATTCGCAGGAAAAGCTATGTGGCCGATTCAATGAAAAAACTGATCTCATGCTTGTTTCTTTCATAATTGCCGAATTGACGTTTCCTTTTCTTTTGCATAATAATAAAAGACATACACAGTTATTGGTGTGAAATGAGGATAATGTTGGATTGATTTTTGTCAAAAATAAATAAATAAAAACTAAATAAAAACAATATTAATAATGGGTGTATGTAGACCAAGTCTACAGAAAACAAGACGTATAAATGAATATAGAAAGTGCAAATAAAGATGTGAGGCGAAAGGTACCGTAAGAATGCTACGTTTGATGCGGTATCGATAGGGAACCGAATATTCTAAAGTGAAATTCCAGTTTGGTTGGTCTGTGTCGATTGTTCACGAAATCCTAACTTATTGTTTTTCTCGTGTATTGTTTCATGCGTATGCTTATCCAACTTTACAAGTTTCTTCGTTTTTTTTCCCCACGCTGATTTATTATTTATTACTTGAATTGGGATGGGAAGTGTATTTTGATCGGTGCTGAGGGTACTGGTCAAATTATTTTCTTAAAAACCGATACTAATTCGTTTGCAGTACAGTTTAAGGGTCGAATCACGGGGACGGACTATTCCTTTTCTAAGTTCAAACAATTCGTATTTAAATTAAATTCTTTTGATTAAATAAATAATTTAAATTCCAAACAAATCTAAACAGAAAGGCAGATTGCAGTTGCAGGGTTAAAATTCTAATTCCCTAGAAAAACTTAATCAATTTAAAAGTTTAAACAATTAACAAACGATTAGGGGTTCAGGTTGTCTAACTTTTCTTGTCTGTCAAGGCTGGGACGGACCGTTCCATTTCTGGGACAGGTCGTCCTAACCCTGTCAGATGGCTGGAACAGGCCGTTCTAGGCCAGGACGCCCCCTCTCGGGCGGTCCGTCCTGACCTTGGAACGGGCCGCTCCAATCATCTGATGTCTGTTTTGTCATCCTACTTAGTTATCTGCTAAGTGTTTTTACGTGAATTAGACCAAACCTAACCTACAGACTTGCGCTCTAACTCTCGTTCAGGTCAAGTTGTGGGGTTCTGTTTGATAAATCCTAAAAACTCCTAAATTTCAACTCTTGTTTCTTGGTTTAGGTGTTTTTAATTGATTTCTGGGTCTTGGTAAACTCTCAATCTCTCGATTTATTGAGTAAAACTCTAATTTCTTAAAGTTTAGTTTAATCCTTTCAGGTATCGCCTACCTAATTGATCTAAGTGTTTACTTGTTATTGCAGATAGACTTTGTTTTGACAATTAAACTAGGCCTTTGTTTAATGCAATAGTCGGATCTAGCTTTAACAATTTGCAACAAAAAGATAGAATCAAATTTCAGAAATCATAAACGCAACTTAACTTAGCAATTAATCAAGTATTCAAACAAAACAAACAACTAAAAGAAAAGTTATCGAACCATAGCCCCTAAACTAAACTACTCCATGCAAGAAAAAGCAGGTTTCATCAAACAAAAACACAAAGAAAAAGGAAAAACCGAGTTACAACAAGTTGTGCTCGAAAATTGTCTAACTCCTAAGCTCTGTCCTGTCTGGGGCGGCCCGTCCTGATCCTGGGGCGGTGCGTCTCAGGCTGGTGGATGGCCGTCGCGACAGGGTGGTTATCTTGCTCCTTTCTGGCTCTCAAAACTTAGCAGAATCGAACTCCCTTGACTTGGAGCCAGGACAGAGCTTATATAGGCTTCTCAGGTGGTTCCAAAGCGTGGCATTGTGGCTCAGAAAGGCGGTGGAAACTGAAGAAACCGCCTCACCAAATCAGGCGCTCTATTCTTTGCTGTCTCGAAATAGCTATCTGGCCTGTTTGTGGACTGGGACGGCTTGGTCTGAACATGGGGCGGCCCGTCCCAGCATGGGCTGAACGTGTCGTCTGGATTTCCTCTGCCTATGTCTGCATTGAGTTGGGACGTCCCGTCCTGATATTGGGGCGGTGCGTTCCAGCTTGCTGGATCTATGCAACTTAGTCGATTTTCTCCTTTTTTCGCGCCAAAGTGTGATGAACCTGTATAAAAAACTTGCCGGGCTACGGCTGAACTTTCCTACATCTAACATTAGCACAATTTAAAGGAAAATGAGTAAAAACACAAGTAATTTGAACGAAATTTAGGGCTTATTCTGGCTGAAAATCAAGTACGGAAACCGTATATCATATTTCGTATAAAATTGTGTTACTTCGAAGTGCTGATAATTAAGATTATCTTGTAACTATTTTTCTATTTTGAATTTTTGATCTATTATTGCGATTATTCAATTTTTTTATTTGATTTTATGTTATATAACTCACTACTACTGTGGATATGTCTTATCCGTTTGGATAAGTGTGGGAAAAAGGGAAGAAGGAAAGAAGTGGGAAGAAGTATTGGAAAGTGTGTAACTTTGTGAAGAGTTTGGATTGTTTATAATTTTTTTTCTTTCTTCTTCCTTCTTCCTCCTCCTTCTTCTTTCATCCAAACGGAAGCTACTATTCTAATTCGACCGAACTGGAAGGTGGGGAAGTTGACACTAGGAGCTTGCTGATCAGCGGATTTCATGCATACATTTCAACCCTATTTAGGTCTACTATTTGGTTTAATATTGCATATTTTGATGATAAATCGTTGAATTTAGGTAGAAGCTAGGTACTGCTATTGCTCCGTGTGTTTACAGGTTCTCCGCGATGATTTTTGTTGTTTCTGATGATTTATGGCGACTTTTGATTGAAGAATTCGAAATAGGCCCAGTCAGCATTTCAGCCCAGCCCAGACTGCCGTTAGACGGTCCGTTTGGCTGTTCCAGAACCGACTTATTCAGGGCAGGTCCTATTTCGGAAGAAACTGATTCTATTTTCAACTCTCCCCACTTTGGCACGATCCTAGACAGTTTTTCCACCGACCTTGGAAAGGATTTGAAGTTATAAAAGGAGAGGAGAAGCCAGGAGGAGGGGAGTCGAATTTAGAAGGGAAAAGCTTCAAAAGCCTAGCAGAAATCAGAGCCAAACGACCCGTCTGACTCCTCAGACGGTCCGTTTGAATATGCCAGGTTGCAGAAACTAAGGAGAGAAGATTGATTTTGTTGTAATCTTTCTTTAAACTCTATGATTGTGGAGAAACCTTGTTTATTTATGTTGTTTAATACTATGATAGGCTAAGTTGTTTCTTAGGGGCAATGGTAGGGAACCTAACTTATGTTGTTGCTTTTGGATTTGATTAGTTGGAGCTTTTGATATTTTCATATGATTTCTATCTTTTGATTTCTAATTGCCATTGATTTCATGAATTGCTTAGGTAGAATTGATTAGAATCTATTAGATTAAGGCCTTGTCTAATTTGATTGCAATAATCTATACCTTAGTTGATTTGTGAGAAGCTTAATTGAGGATGAAAGTAATTGATGAATGAAACCGGGATTGAGTAACCGATAGGTGAACCTTTCTTGTAACGATGATTATAAGATGTCCTTTGTATGAAAGATAGATTTTAAAGCCTTTAGGTATTGGTAATGACCAAACTTAGAGATTTAATTGATAAACTGACTTGAATTAAATTACCAGAACTGAACGATGGTTAGAATCTGGAAATCAGGTTAAAGCCATAAATCTGCATATGAAATAACTTAAACTCCTTTAATTAATCCTCAAGCACGAGGTTCAAACGAACCGTCTGAGAGATCAGACGGACCGTTTGGAACCTGCAACATAGGTGAAGTTCTTGACCTAAACCCCTAAATCTTTCTCTTTATCGATAAGTCAACCTTAGGATTTAGATTTAAACCAGCAAATTATTTTCTTAATTTAAATTTTAATTCTTAGAATTGTTTCTAGTACCATAAATTATTTTTACACCCTAGGTTTAATTAAATAAGATAATTTAAGTAAGAATTGATTGAACCGTCCCTGTGATTCGACCCTTAGCTTTACTACGATAGATTAAATCAGGTAAAACAAGGTTATTTTGACTAGGTTTGCACCCGATCACTTGCCACGCAAACCATGTTATTTATTTAAAGTTTATATTTAAATGGGTAATGAGATTGTAGCGATTTTATTTTTTAACCAAAGTAACGTAGATAATGCATGCAAATTTACAAGTAAATTTGTTTTTAATAGGATGACCCCAGTTTAAGCATAGAATTATTTAATTTTAAGCCTATTAACATTTTTCTCAAAAATGAAGAAACTCAAACCAACTCCGTTAATGTTACTGAAATATGTAATGAGAGTTTGAGCTAAACTACTTGAGTTGTCTTAAACAAGGTTCTCCTTGTAAGAAATGCAGACAACTAAATATTTTAGGCCATATATTGAAAATGCAGTATTTACTAAAAATTTCAAATTGTATCATTAACTAAAAAATAATTTTACTGAATTAACATATAATTATTCTGGTTTTACTAAATAAAAAAAATGATTCTGGTTTTTTTTTTAACTTACTATTGGACAGTCCAAATTTCTTAGATTAATTAATTTTCTAACCATCTGAAAATGTAGTAAAAAAAATTGAAAATTTTTATTTCCTATAGAATTTTAATATGAGCACCACATTAACTGGTTGGTTTGATCGATCATTCACAGTTCAAAAATAGAGGTTTTGACGCATTGCACTGATCCATTCGAACATGTGTTTTATTTTACTAATTTTATAAAAAAAAAATTATTTTCTCTGGGGGCGTTTGTTTGTAACTTAAAGGGTGCATAACTTAAGTTATGTATTCTTAAGTCACCAAATACCTCTTACATAAGATGCCTTAAGGGTACATAAGTTATGCAATCTAAATAGGTTGCATAAGTTATGCACCGATCCCCTTTAATTTTTTTTTCCAACAATACCCTTTAGAAATAATTAATAATAATATTTAATAATCTATAATAATTAATAATAATTAATAAATAATAATATTTAATAAGTAACAATAACTATTAAAAAATCATAGTTAGTAATAAATATTAATTATTATAATTAATAAATAATAATATATAACAAGAATAATAATAATTAATAAACAATATTGATTTATTATTAAATAATTAATAATATTTATAATATATAATTAAAAAATAATTAATAATATTTCATAATAATAAAATGATTTCTTATTATCATTAATAATTATTTTTTTATAATAATTAAAAATAAAAAATTAATTAATAAATAATAATACTTAATAAGTAACAATAATTATTAAAAAAATCATAATTAATAACAAAGATGAATTATTATAATTAATAATATTTAACAAGTAATATTAATTATTGATAATAATGATTTAAGAATAATAATTAATTGAAGATAATTAATCAATAACAATTTTTATCATAAAATAAATAATAATATTTATAATATTTAATTAAAAGTAATTATTAATATTTCATAATAGTAAAAATGTTTTATTATTATCATTAATAATTAATTTTTATAATAATTAATAATTAACAATAATTAGGTCACAACATATAATACATAATACTAATTCAAATTTAAGGGCATTTTAGTCTTTTGACATGAATATATGCATGCATTAAGTTAGTCATCCTTACTACACAACCAAACATCTATTACATAACACTACATAAACATTTAGGCATCCTTAAGTTATGTAACTCCTTACTACACAAACAAACGCCCCCTTAGTGTTTACATCATTTTGGGTGTGTTTGGATGGGTAGGAAATAGGGAATAGGAATAAGAAATTTCGGTTTACGTGCTTATTCTTATTCTTGTGCAACCCAAACAATACAAGAATAAGGAATAAGGGCCCTTATTCCTATACTAACAAAACCATGGTATAAGAATAAGGAATAAGGATAAGCACGCAAACCGAAATTTCTTATTCCTATTCCTTATTCATGTCTTATTCCATTGCATCCAAACACACCCTTTAATTTTATTCACCTGTCGATTTCTCACGACGAAGCAACCTTTGTCGTAGGTCAAGCCTGGTCTGGGAGACTGGGATACATCTCTCTCAGAACTAGAAGAGATCTTTAGTCCCGTCTTATTCTTCGCTACGACTCGCAACATTGAAAATTGCACTAGAAGTGCCATACCAAAATTTTCCAAGCTGATGTTCTCAATTATTGGGGCAGTGATTTTGACACTCCCTCTGTTCATAAAACACTCCTCTGACTAAAATACTCTTTTGTTAAAACACTCTTTGCATTTAATTCCTGACGTGCAAGTTTTCTCTCTCCACTCTATGCTCTCTTCTTTCCTTGTTTAATCTCTTCGGCACAATTGCAACGTAATCAGATAATTCAACAAAGTTCAACTTCAGAATATTTTACATGAGTTGATTTAGTGGAAGCAATTAATTCAGTTTCTCTCATCATATAACACATGAGTATATGATAACCAATATTTAAATAACTAACGGTCTTAAATGAGTATTATTAAACAAATAATCTTATAATAAACTTTCTGAAACATCCAATAACTATCCAACATTTTTTTTCTAATAAAAATAAAGATAACAAGATTTAATAACACTAGAAAATAAAGCAACTGATACAACATTTATATCAGCCAACATAAAATAAAGGGGCAATTTTGTTTATGCCACCCGAAATCTTCAAAATTGTGTTTTTGCCACTCTAGAGGGAATATTCCCTGGTATTTATACTAGAGTCACTCCAATTGTGCACCCGGGTTAATAATTAACAGTCTTTGAATTTAATTTTTAGAATGACAATTTCTATTGATCTTAGGTTCCTCTCACATCACAGTGTTTATCCGCGATCTTCCTTTCTAATAAGTAATGTACGGCAGTGTGATTCTTTTGATTCTTCCAAAAATTTTAGAATTTTCAAACTTTAAATTAACGTTCGCAGACTTAAGTGCCTACCTATAACACACAGAAATTTAGAAAGCCATAAATAGTATTAAGAAACAAACCTTGCTCTGATACCAAAGTGGAAACGAACTGATCGACTTTGAAACTTCGGATTATAAGTAATGCTGGCTTCAAAGATTTTTATGGAATTGAAAGAGAAAGTCTTTATTGATAGAATAAGATTACAAGAGAAGAAGTAAGACTTCAAAGTTTTTCTGTGTGTCTTGCAACTTCTAAAGGACACTCTTTTATAGAGACTCGAGTCTGGTATCTCAATAATGCATCGGGTGCTCATTGGGCCCCATCGTCAGGCAATTAATTGGATTACCACATACTTTTGTCTCCCACTCAAATAAAAAGATGCGCACTGACACACCTAGTGCGATCTAAAAATGAAATAAAGGAAAGCACTACCTCAGTGCTGTCCAAAAGCAAAATAAAGAAAAGCGCACTACTTCAATAATGCGCCTAAAGATGCACCAAGTGGCGCATTAAAACATACCAGTACAATTATTACATACTGACACCATTATAAAGATGCCTTTTAGAAAAGAAAAGATGCCCACTAACAGACCAAACAGGTTGGCATCGAAAGTAAGCATATTATGCACACTACCTAATAATAGATGCTTTGCTGGATTATTCGAAGCTTACTGTGAGCTTCAATCAACTTTTCGATATTATCGTTAACAGATTCGAGGGCATCCCTTGCCCAATTATCCTTGCTTGCATGTTGTTCAAGTCTGATCTTTTGCAAATTGCTCATGACTAGCAATTTTTCAAGCTCCGTAAGGGACTTTTGAATTTGGGCTTGGTGTAATTCCATGAGCCTTGTTCTCATTCCTCCCTCCATATTTAAAGTCGGCCTTGAAAACAATAAATCACAAGTGATTGTCTCATAGTCTTCTATTTCTTCTGTTTGGCCACATGACGCTCCCCAGCGAACAGCGTTGTTAAGCGCTATCCTGGAATCTGGCCTGAGACTATAACGTGGAGATCCTTCATAGCTTCTAAAAATATGGGTTAAATATTCCAGCACCATTTCTGCAAAAATATAAACAAACTGAAACTATTAAACAAAAGACAGTTTTCCGTAGATTACTGCCAAAGATCAATGATTTTCCGTAGATTACCATCAGACCTGAAAAAGAAAATCAAAATAATTAAACATTTGTTTGGATTTTAAAAGGGGAATCAGAGTAAGGAGCTAATTTTTAAAATTAGCTCATTCATCTGCTTATTTAGGCTGTCACTAAATCGGTCTGCTTCTTCGAATGCTCCTTCGAGATGTGCTAAGAATAGCTCTTGTTGTTCTTGTATTTCACTGGTAACAGCCAATTTTGTTGTTAATCGGGAGAGTGCATCAGCTAAGCTGTTTAGCTTACCATTTATGTGCTCAAAGTTAATCTGCACTCCTGTCCCTGTTACATAATCAACAAAATTTATCCATCTAACCCTTGATGGCTTATTTTGGGCTGACTTATTGAAAAAGGATATTATCGCTTGACAGTCAGTCCTTAGCGTTATCTCATGTTGATCAAGATAGTGGATTTTTAGTGCCTTCAATGTTTCCATGCAAGCGTGTATTTCTGCATCAATAGTTGACTTGATCACCGGAAATTTGCCGCTAGCATAGGCACAAATCTTTTCTATGGATCTGGGATCATGCTTCTTTGGTTTCCATTTACATATGTCACCCCATCCTTCCATACATCCGTCCGTTTCAAGGATGATATAGCTCCCTGTTGGTGGAAGCTCCAAATCTGGCAGGTTTTGCACTTTTTCCTTGATTTTTCGGATTAGTTCATAATCAGACGGTTTAAGGCGCTTATCTCCATGAGGGCTGGTTTTTGTGTACAAGGGACCTAGAAGAGTCCCAAGTTTTGGAATGTAACTCCTGGCGTAATTGAGTATGCCTAACCATGCTCGGAGTCCGGCCTTTTCTTTCAGTTTCTCCTCATCAAAGGAGACGATCTTCTTTATGACATGGGGTTGGAGTTTCACCTTACTCCTTCCAATGATTGCTCCAAGGAATTCAATTTCTCTAACTGCTATCTTCATCTTTGTTGGAGAGAGTACGAGACCCCATTTTTCACAGATTTCTTGCATTTTTCTAAGATGCTCGGCATGTTGTTGTTCATTCTCAGAAAATACTAGAATATCATCAATATACACCGCTATAAAATCTTCGGTACCAGCAAAACACTGATCCATCTTTCTTTGGAAAATAGCCGGTGCGTTCTTTAGTCCAAATGGCATAACAAGCCATTCATATAGTCCACCAGGCACCACAAAAGCAGTCCATTCAATTGACTCAGGTGCCATTGCCACCTGATGAAATCCACTCTTGAGGTCGAATTTCAAGTAGATCTTGCTGTGACCGACCTTTTTAAGGATAGTATTGATGTCAGGGAGACTATACTGGTCCTTATGAGTATTATCATTGAGGGACCTGTAGTTGAATACCATGCGCTCTTTGCCTTTAATTTCTTTGCCAGTGACTGGGTCAATGGTAGTTCCAGAATTGACCATTATAGCCATGGTTCTATGCCTACTCTTACTAGGCCTGATTACTCCCAGTTGTAATAACGTCTTTGTATGTTTTTCAAATTGCTCTTTCATTTGAGGCGTCACATGCTTCAGAGGTTTATTCTGAATCTGGAGATCAGGATTTATGATGTCGAGAGAGCACGTCACCTGATTTTTCGACCAGTGTTTCGGGGGGGTTTCTCCAATGAATCCCTGTTCTTTTAATCTGTTGAGTAGTGGTCTGAACTTCTCTTTAAACTGTTGTGACTCTTGCTCTTGGTGGTATGCTACGGCCTCTCTTACTTCAATGTATTCTAAACCCGTCAGGTCGAGTTCAGGAATTGCGGCTTGTACCACCTCAGCATCTGTTGTGGTTGCAATCGTCGTGATGTTTTTGTAGAAAGTAACATTCTGGCCTTCGATTCGTAAACCACCTTGCATGGATCGGATAAAATTGCACCCGATCAGCATCTGATTCGTGAAGGGAATTCTGAACCTATTCGACTCAATCTGCATACTACCATTTTTGAGTTTCAGACTGGCTATCTGAGTTGAGTTTACCCCATTGATTTGTATGGGATAGGCACTTGGCTCCAATGTCTCTTGTGGGACAATTTCTTGGTTGACACAGCAGACAGTTGCTCATGTGTCAAGAATTGCTTGAACCTTGAATGGGTTGACTCCTGGTATTTTAAAGGTTATCTCCATGTTGTAGAGTCTGTTTAGGACCCTTTTGCCCCTTACAGGGACTTGGACCACTGTATTGAATCGCTCAATTTCCTCAGTAGAGATAGTATTGGCAGAAGCTATTCGAAGAGCTCCTGTTGGATTTTTAGGTTCCATCTCTATTTCTTCATCCACCTCTTCGTCCTCGAACCGTAGTTTGGTTTTTCCTTTATCTTTCTTCATTAATTCATCAAACTCGGCTTCGAGATCCTCTGTTCTGGCCTCAAACAGTTGCTGTTTGAGTTTTCCATTTTCTGCCAAGAAGTATTGAACATAAGACACCAGCTCATTGATTAGCTGATCCTTACTATCATAAGGTGCTATTGGCTGCACCTTAGCTCGTATTCGTCTGCCCAGCCTGAATCTTGAACACATAGGACATACTGTTAGGCGACAGTTTTTACAGTATGCCCTTGTTGATTCAGTCGTCTTTTCTTTACACATGGAATATTTTTCATGTCCTGTTGGAACTGAATCATTGTCCTGCCAGTCATGGGGACAATCTCTTTGATCTTCAGGCAGTTGTATGTAGCTCCGCCAGCTTAATTGCTTTGCCTGTAACATGAGTAATTGCTCGCCAAATGGTAAATCATTGATTACGGCTGAAGCAACATTTCCAACTTCTCCTTCAGATAATGAGCAAATTGCGTCACTATCAGGTTCATTTAGATCAACTGAGAGGACATCCCAGCTATCTGACAGCTCCATATTTTCAATAATGGCTGCCCTAGCAATGTTTCCTGTTTTGCGGTTACAATCTCGCGCGAAATGTCCTTCTTCTCCGCAAATGAAACACTTGCATTTACGAACTTTGTCAGCATGTTTTCTCTTGAATACACGCACATGAGATTCGTGGGGTTTGCCTTTGTAAGTTTTGGACTTGCGAAGTCCATACTTCTTTCTTTCTCCATAGTAGCCTGGTAATGGGATTTTGCTACAAAAGGAGAGATCTTTCAAGCTCCTTTGGAGTGCAGCTTGTTTGCATCTTTCAGCCAGGTACTGGTATGAGAAATTTATTCTTGGCATAACGCCTATCGCTGCTCCAGGATATTTGTCTAAAAATGCCTTTTCTAGTTCTTGCCCAATTAGAGGTGGCATTTTTCTGAAGAATTTTTCCGAGAGTTCTGAGGAAATGTACATCCTCCCGGATTTTGCTGCAAGGATCTTGTAATCATTCATATAATTGAACAGATCCTTGACATGGTTGCATGACAAGCGTTCAAGATCTTGATAAGCGCGTGTCTGTTCTTCAGTGGACCCTTGGTATGGGTCCTCTAGCAGTATCATCCTTCGAATGCAGGAGATTACGTTTTGGGGATCATCTGCGACTGCTATTAATTTTTCATATTCATGAGGATACGCCATTCTCCATTGGATGAACATCTTTTTCTCTACATCCCCTAGGAGATTTTCAATGAAAATCACCTTACTCTTGTTATCTGTCCAGTTGCGGTCATTAACCACATTGAGAGTAATTGATTCCCATCGAGAAATTACATCACTGTATTGCCCGATATCTTCTGGTAATACCAGAATTGCACCTTTGTCACTTTGAGCATCTGAAAGGTTGAATCTCCCGCTATGCTGTTGTGCATAACCTCCTTTGAGTCTGCCAACATGATCTCTGATTTCATGTATTGTTGGCATCGGTGTTTGCCTTGATGTGCTCGCCGGTGGATAGTTAACAGGACCCATTACTGGTTTTGTTGGCCTTCTCTGGGTAAGTGAACTCTCAGCTGTTGAAAAAGCTGATTCCATCATTTTTGTGAAAGCCTTCATCTTAGGATATTCTAGTTCTGTTTCTTCTGCCGCGTATGCAAAATGCGACAGTTTGTCTTTATCACCTTCGGAGGCGAAAGGATTGAGCCATTCTTCCTCTGATTCATCATCTTTATCCCAGATTGGACAATAATCTAGCATCGGTCCTTCTCTAGACAGGGATGCCAATAGTTGGATTGCTTCCAACTCTTCCAAGGTTTCTGGCTCTTCAATTGTAACCATCAGGGCCATTTCTTCATCTAGTTCTTCTTCATCATTAGGCCCGACAACTACTGGTTCTGTTGGTGCAGTTGCTGTATACCCACCAAATCTAATGGCTAGGGAGCCATCAGTTCTTGATCTGACTCGAATTGTCTGTGGGTGTTGTACTTCTGGGATTGTTGGTGGCCTGATTATCCATCGCTGGCCTCTCAATTCTTCGGTTGATCTCGGTTGTCCCGGTATAGCCCTTATGCCTCTGCTTGCTAGGTGTTCTGTTACACCTTGGACATTGTACCGGAAGTTTGTGTGGCTGGTGTTTGATGACCTCCCTATTAAAGATCGAGAGATTAAGAGGTTGCTTTCTCCACCTCGCCATGATTCATACCCATGAGTTTGTACAACCAATTGGATGTGATTGTAAAAATCATGAATACTAACCATCATGTAAGGGACTGCGTATGCCAGCTGTGTGTTGTCTGTTAAGTCCATTTCCATGGAACTTATCAGTGAGGTATCATTCCCCCATCTTGTGTCTCTCAAAACAACTAGAGCATTTACCCCTGCATTTCTTCTGTGCAGAGCATATAACCTGACCATTACAACACCTATGTGTAAGTGCTGTAATCCTTCTTCAACGAGCCTGTTGTAACTTTCCTGAGAGATAAAGGGAATTTCCCTTTGATCTCCAACCACCAAAATTCTTTCATCGGAATAATGTTGGTATACCCGATGATTTCTTTCGCTCCATCCGGCTTGGTATAGTGTTTCTGCCGGGACTTGTTGTGCTCTGCGGAACTGTGAGACGCTTAGCTCCGCATCAGGACTTAGTTGAGATTCTAATGTCCTCCTATATCGCCTACGCCTTGGCAATCTTCTTTGTGCCTCATACCGTAACCGACTTCCAAGTCTGTAATCTCGGATTTGATCTTCAACGGTTGGTATTTGGTTTTCGCGGCCTGATACAGATGGTCTACCCACTGTTTCTGTTTCAGTGCGACTCATTGTATCTTTTTCTTTTCTTCTTCGTATATCTTCTTTGGGTCACGGTATACGAAAAATTTGCCCGTTATGGTTGGCCGTTTTGAGGTTGTTGGCGGACCGAGACTCAAATTTTTGAGTTGATTTTGGATTTGCTCTAGGGCCTCGGATGTGTCAGACCCCTCAGGTGCTTTTGCCCTTCTGAGTTCTCTTATTTGGTCCTTTCAATCTTCAAGTTCTTCCTTGATTTTAACAAGCAGTTGAATGATTGTGTTGTTCTGCTTGATAATTGTTGAGGTGCCCTTTTGTGTTGCTTCGGATGGTTTAACAAAACCAAGGGCTGGCTCTTCTAATGATTCTGTTGCTCGTAAGGCTTCTCTGTATACTGAACTTTCAGCAGTGAGACGCCAGTCGCTCATAAAAAAAATAATTTTATTTTAAACAAGATTTATTCTTAATTTCTAAATGACCTTTAATTTCAAAATATTCTAGGCTGGCATTTCGGGTTCAATTATACCATTTTATTTAGTGTTCAATTCAAAATCCTGAATTTTTCTCTATTACAACATCTGGTTTCTCTTGGGGACAGTTTTTGGAGTTCCTAAAGCATTTAAAGGTGGGTAAAGTGGCAAAATCCCAATTTCCTTGTTTTTGGGTGGCAAATAACTAATTTTCCCTAAAATAAATAGTTATAATAATAAATTTAAAAGAAAAAATGAATTTGTGTTGAGCTTGTATACAAATCGTTAGTTTCATCCACATGAAATATCTTGAAATAAACAATAGATATCTAATACTTTCTTTATTCTGGTATAATATTTTTTGCATCATTAAATTAACAAGCGACCATCTATATATTCTCTATGCACCTCTAACTGTAAAATAATAATAATAATAATAATAATAATAATAATAATAATAATAATAATAATAATAATAATAATAATAATAATAATAATAATAATAATAATAATAATAATAATAATAATAATAATAATAATAATAATAATAAGGTAGTGCCTAGTGCCAAACATACATGACACATATACTTGTCCAACACGATAAAATTTAAACTTTTAAGATTAGAATGACCGATTCAAACCGCTCAAATTGTTTAACATTATAAAATCTTCGTGGAGACCAAATATTTTTACTAATTTTTTGGAATTTTCGAATATGCTCAATCTAAAAAGTTATGAACCCTACAATTTTAAAAATTCGAAAAAATTAGTTAGAAAAATTTAAAAAAAATATAAAATTTGATTATATTTTAATATAGAGATCATATTGAATGGTTTGGATCGGCCGTTTGAAATTTTAATAGTCAGCATTTATATCATGTTTGATGTCCTATATGTTTGATTCTAATAATAATAATAATGAAACTAAGGCTACAGATTAATCATTAATTAAATATGAGATTTTAACCAATCTCAATTATGAATTATCCTAATTCAATGACCCGATAAATAGGTTTTTCTAATTTATATACTTTCATAAACTAAAAAAAAATTGAAAATGTTTCATACCTCTTGCGATAATTGTTAGGAAACTGCTCAATTTTAATTTTGTGACTAATTACCCTTAATTAATCCAATTAAAGCACAAGCAACACGAGATCTAGTACATAAGCTCATTCGACACAAAGAGATAGGTGGAATATTGTACCTCCCGCGAAATCGTATTCGCGGGGCTCGACCAAGGCATGGGAATCGATGGCGTGCCTTCTCCACCATCTCCACCGCGTCTAGTAGCCACCCTCGAGTCCACCAAGGAGGATTAATCACGTTCTACAAGGTACGTGCTAGCATACCCAAAGAACAAGTCTAATCCTTATGGTTTTCTCTCTTGCATCAATCAACAACCTTGATTTAGTGGAGAGAAAATGGCTCAACACATGAGCAAAAGAGAGAAAGAGAGGATGAAAGTGGCGGCCTCCATGGGAGGAATGAGAGGAGAGAGAAAAACTAGGTGGAGGCTCTCATAAGTGGTCATTATATAGAGCACAAAACCTAATTGACCTCTTGCATAATTACAACTATGCCATCCCACCTACCACCATAATGGGCAGCCACGAAATGGGCCTATATGAGCCACTTAATCCACTCAATTTAGTCTCTAATTCTATTAATAAACAATGACACACAACACAATCCATATGTTTATTTCGTTGGGTCAAGTCCTATACTATGTTCCATAACATACACATATGCAATTAAGTTGGTAACTCTTTACCTATGATTTGTAGAACTTAATCATCACTTAACTTGCATACTAATCTTATATGATAATTAATGTTCCTTGTTAATTATCAAGATTATGGACCATTTAGATTTATTATTGTCATTCTAAAGAATGATCCACAGATATCCACAATTCAGATCCTCAACCTGAATGATCTGTCAATAATAAACCTAGGAACAGATGATAAAATATCATCCAAGACATAAACTAATAATTAAGTCATTAAATTATTGACTTCTAGACATAACTCTAACAATAATCTTGTAAAAATCAAGAGGAACTCAAAGTTTTTTTTTTCCTTCTCGGAGTATTTGTGTGTGCGTGTGTTTTTCTTTTTCTTTTTTGTTTTGTACTCAGTGACGGCTAGGAAAATTTATCAGTTATGGTAACTTTTTTATTACTTCAATTGTCTAATTGACAGAGGGTATTTTAGTCTTTAGAAAAATATTAGGAGTGTTTTATCAATAAAAGGAGTGTCAAAATCACTACCCCAATTATTGGTGCCAAACGAATTAAAAGAAGGCAGGCTGAATAAAACTTTTTTATTGATCCCACTAGAAATTCAAGGTCTTCAGCCCAAGAAAAGATTGATGTATTTTGACAATATGAAGTTCAATTTTACAAAATCAAGGCCTTGCCCAATTAGTTTGCAGTCCAGCTCTTCCAGTATTAATTTGCTTAATCTTTATTTTGTGAAAATAAGCACCAAAGACCGCCAGTATTTATTAAGCGTAAAAAAAATTTACACTAATTCCGATTACATATACCATCACAATCGCCCAAATATTTGAAATCCAAAACCTCCTTCAGAGTTATTGATTATGTAAGAAATCTGAACAGATAGTCAGATACACTTTCATGAAAAATCCACACAAAACAAGATTATGTTTAAATTCATGGAAAAGCACGTGTATAATGCAAACTAATTTGGACAATATCATCCCTTATTCTACTTCTCCACTTAATTGCTGAAGTCATATTCTGAAATATCTAAGTGATTTCTTTTTCTCTTCTTTTCCTTCTTTTTGACACTTTTCGAACGGTGGTAATACTCAGGTCAACAAACTAATTATCCAAGGCCATTTTTTTTTCCAAATGGGCCATCAGATTCTATATTTTTTACACCGTGCAAAACAAGACTACGATCTTACATGTTACATCCTTAGTTTCTTTCTACAGAGAGCAAAGACAGCTAGAAGATGCTCCGAAATAAAATTATTTTATTAGAGTTGTAGTGTGAACTGTGAAGTTTCGTCTTGTATTCATACCACATAACTTTTGTAATTGGGTGCTCTATCCTTGAACCGCCTTGAGTCAAAATTCTACAAATTTCTTACTTTTCTGAGGCACTTTAGAGTAGAGGTCCTCCAAACAATTTTATTACAAAATTGACAAATTCAGTGCAATTAAAATATAATCATTAATCTCTTCAAATAAACTTAAAAAGCTGCTAGGTGATAATAACTATTTTTAATCCTTTGGATAAAGAGATGCCACAAAAAATTTGGGAAGTTAAAAACACATATCCTTATGGCAAATAAAATATATTATTGCATAATGGATAAACTATTATGAAAACCGTATACATATGAAAGGTCCATGAATTTGTGAATGTGAACATGCTTGTAGAACTAATTAATTGAATATCAAAAGTGTGTACATGAATTTGGCAGAAATTTGACTTTTGTTGGAATATAGTAATGTACTTGAAGGTCAAATTTCAAATCAGTGTTTAGTAGATATCTTCTTGATTAGATCATGCACGCAATTGTGGAGGGAAACTGACAATTGCTTTAAAAAAAAGAAGATACTGAGAGCAATCTCAATGTATATGCTGGGGAAACAAAGAAAACAAAATGCTACACTTAATTAGTGCATCGATTATCAAATATCAATCTCTCCCTTAATTAGTAAGTACCAACTAATTTGATCCATCTCCGTAGGCGTCTTAGACAGGCTGATACTAACTCATTACCAGTCTCAGTTTTTGTCTGATAACAAACGTAATTCACTATTCTCTAACACAAAGTCTCTTGACACAATTCCATTAACTCCATTAGTGAGAGATGAATAATTAGTGCCGAATTGTTGCTTGTCTTTAGCCATCTCCATGTAAACAAAAGCAATTAAGTTTGCATATTGAGTTTGCACATTGATTAGGTCCGCTTGCGTCCGAGCCAGTTGCACCTTGAGCTGGTTCACTTGCTTCTGCAGTTCGCACACTGAGCCGGCACAACCATAGACCGGGTCCCGTATCCTAGCATCAGCCTCATATACTATACTGTTCACTGCATGTGCACGCTGACTCTCTGGTACATCCTGCAAACAAACAAATAAAAATCAATAATTAATTAAAATGACAGACATTACAATTGACGTATCAAAATATAGTTACAAGAAGCAACTTAAGATGCTAAACTATTATCTACTGTATTGTCATAGTATGGTAAACCAGCATAATAATTCATGCCTTTTCACAGTGCACGGCCGCATTATGCAACCTACTATAGTCATGTCATGAACTCAATTATGTTACCTACAATTGAAAACTGCGAGGTTTGAAAATTAAATTTAATAATTAATTATTACCTGCAGGAGCTTGATAATGTTGCTAGCTCCAAATACCCGGTGTGCGGTCGTAAACTTGACAGGATCGGTTGGAGGGAAATATGGTGCGAGCATGCACGTGTCGGCACACCTTCGACGCAATATCTTGCATGCAGCACAAGGGCTTAGGATCACAGTAGGAGGTGCGCTGGATGTGATCAATCCAGGAATAATTGGCAGAAGAGGTGAAGTTGGAGAAGTGGATGGATCAGTTGACATAGTAGAGAGAAGTTGGAACGAGTTATATCTGGTTGAATTGGTGTTGGTTTCACTTGATAGCATAATTGAGTCTTTGCTTTGATGTGAAACCATTGTTTACCCGTGCTTCTGCAACAAAGTAAAGAAGGCATTTTATAGGAGGATCCGGGTTGTCGTTTTGTGTGTGGCAAGAAAAGGGTGAGTGAAAAGGAGAAAAAGTAGATGTCAGAAAAATATGATTGTTTTTTTGCTGTTGCGGTGTGTTGTGGGCTTGTGGCCCGGCCGGTTGCGGGGTTGCCGTGGCCGTGGTGAGAACATTCATAATTTGTGAGAATTTATAAAAAAAAAATTTTGAGAATAGCTCCAATATAATTTAAACAAATAATATCGAACATAGCGCGCGATTATATAGACAGACACAAAAAATTGTAAAATTACAATCTCGTATGCCATAAAATTATTAAATGAATTGACTTTACAATTCAAAATAGAGTGGTCTTCTTTTTTTAAAAAAAAAAGTTAAATAGAGTACATTAGATTAAGATACTCTCTAGTCTCTATTGATCTCTTGATCCAGTCGTTATGAAAAAGGGACGCTTTCCATTCATAGGGCCCTAGATGAATGCCTTTTTAAGAAAATGATATCCTATCTATCTTAAATTTAGTTTTTTTTTTCTTGCCATAAATTCTTGATACATTTTAAAATATCTAGTCGTAATTATTAATATTTCATATAGTATAAGCCCACCAAAACTGCTTGAAATTTGAAAGAGGTTATTTTCAGACTAATGGCCGAATAGGTGGCGGTTTGTTAAGCTGTGGTGTATCCGTATCTAGATAGACTATTGGTCAATGATATTATAGACATAATTACATCACCTAAAAAGAACCTGTCACTTGTGTTAAAGCATCACCGAAAATGAATAAGCTATTTGGGGCGTTTGGATCGCTTAGGAATTGGGAGAATTTGTTATTCTTAGACATAAATTTATTGAAAAGTGTATAACTTTGTGAAGAGTTTGGATTGTTTATATTAAAATTTATGTCCGGAATTGCTTATTCTCAGAATTTGGGACGCATCCAAACGACCCCATTATTCTTTTTGGAATCTACATACCAATCATTTGCCCCAAGAATTGATTGGCGTGGAGAATATGTCGGTTTATTGTTTCGCTACTTTAACACGCAGGACGCTCATGCGATGCATACACATGCTGACATGCATGAACGTATTGACCCCAACCTAAAAAATAATGAATAACTAATTTCAAAGATTAATCGATCGGAACAGCGATACTACCTGATGAAGCTGAATTCATGTGCGTGTTTGGATTGTTTGAAAATAAGAAAGAATTTTTTTGGGAAAAGAAATTAGAAAGAATGTTATTCCGGAAAGAGTGCTAAGAATATTTTTTCGAAAAGAATAAATGTTGTTTGAACGATGAGTTGAGAATAAAAATAAAAATAAAATAATTATTTATTTTATTTCTAATCGATTTTTAATCTATTATTCATTCTTTGTTTGAATGATGAGTTGAGAATAAAAATAAAAAATAAAATATTATTTATTTTATTTCCAATCAATTTTTAATCTATTATTCTTTCTTTATCTATTTTATATTTGATATTAATAAAGAAAAGTAATTATTATTATTTAATACTAATAATAAGAATAATATTATACAAAAGGTAACTACTAATATTTAACAATCTTTTATGTAAACGAAATGTGATCGAGACAAAGTCCAAATTCAAATAAAAATCTTGTTTACCTAACTAGTCTTTGGTGAAGCTAAAGGTCGAATCCACAGGGACAGTTAATGAATACTAATCCTATTTTTTACTAAAGCTATATGATAATTTTTTTGTGTATTTTTGGTTGAATCAAATAATTAAAGAAATGTTGCAAATGGCTTAAACAATTAAAAGTAAATATTTTTTGTTGTTTTCTGGGATAAAAATACGCAAATAAAGATGTCTTAGGGTTCAATTTCACTTTAGTTTGATCGCAGGTTAACAAATCGTTGTACTTTCGTGTTTTACTTGATAATGTTGATTAAGTTATGTGAAGGGCTAATCTAACTATACCTAACCTCCCTCGTCCTCTGCCGTCGCAGATTGGATATGGTATTTGATACAAAACCTAGTATTATCCTATATCAAGTGCATTGTATCTCAATTTTCATATGTTGGTAGACTTGCTTGAGTTTATTTGTTGTGTTCTAAAAGATATTAATTACTCGTTGGTTGTTATTATGTGTTGCCATGAAAATTCATTATTTTAATGTCATTCTATCAAAAATTTATTGTCATTCAAAAGAAGATACTCAAGTTAGTGCATAATTAATATTTCTACTTGTTCGGGATAAAAGACTTAGTTGTTATTGTTGTAGAAAAGAAGTGTTACAAGTTCTAAACATAAAATTAACTTTTAATTTAGTGATAAAATAAAGTTGAGTTGTTTGATCCAATGGTTTGAATCCATTTCATCAACCAAATAGTTCTTGATTTGAATCGCGAAAAATATATTAATTTTCAATTTTAAAAAAAAATAATAAAATCGTTGGTTTCAGAACTTACTTGAAAAAAAATAAATTAGTGACAAAATCCAATGAATAGAGTTTGAATAAACATCGTGGGTTCGAACCAATTAGGAATGCTTTACGGATATTTAAAGTTTAAATAATTGATAAATCACCCTTCCATCTTATCTAAAAAAAGGGTATTCCTCAAAAAATGCAGCCAACTTTTGTTGTTTGTGGATAAAATAGTTACAGAAAGTGACCTCGGTAAGTGGATATTAACGTTATTCTTTTTTCTTATTTATTTATTACTATTTTATTATTTCTTTTATTATTTTTTTAGAGGAAAGTTTAATGGTGATTGTTTCATCAATCAATGCAGTTCCTTTTAAGTTGAAAAGCACAGCTGCCAAATGCCAATCTATTACCTGTTATTGGAGTTATGTGTTTAGAAGTTAATAATTTAATAACTTAAATATTAGTTTATGTTATTTATGATATTTGATCATTTGTTTTTAGGATTTATTATTGACAGATCATTCAGGTTGATGATCTGAATTGTGGATCTCTGTGGATCATTCATTAAAATGACAATAATAAATCTAAACTGTCCATAATCTTGATAATTAACAAGGAACATTAATTATCATATAAGATTAGTATGCAAGTTAAGTGATGATTAAGTTTTACAAATTATAGGTAAAGAGTTACCAACTTAATTGCATATGTGTGTGTTATTGGAACATAGCACACATGACTTGACCCAATGAAATAAACATATAGATTGTGTTATGTGTCATTGTTTATTTCAAATGAGTTTGATTTTAAGTTTGAGATAATTCAATTTTTCCACATGAGGATAGGTTCTGTAAATATCGTCTACCGCTGATTTTCGATAAGGGCTGCTATACGGATTTTATTTATGTTCTCTTGAATTGTGCGGGAAAAGGTTGTTCATCAAGAAAATCGTATGTCCCTCATTTGTATACCTAGTGAGTGATGACATATGTTTTGGCCCCTTGATGGAGTTGGATTGTTTGGCCAATTTGTACAATCAACTCTAGATCAAGAAATGTATAATCTGCAAGAATGATACATTCCTATCTTGATTTATACAATGATATCATGTGGCATATGAATCAGACAAGGAAATATTTTTATTTCTTATGCAGTATTGAGATATTGTAGCAGTATATTATTTATGTGAATTGACATATGAATTGCTAGATACCGCCTATGATTATTGGAAATAAATAACGATTTATTTTCCATGTCCAACATAGCATAAATCCTCAAAGGGTCATACAAATAGGACTTTGATCACACAGTGCATTATTTATTTATTCACAGCAGTAAGTATTGTGGAAATATGATAAGATTGATTAATTAATTATATACCATTGTGAACTGTTATAATTAATTAAGTCAATGGATCATATAGAAATAAATTAATGCATTAATTAATTCTAAAATAATTATTAATGAGTTAATAATTAATTTAGTTCAACATATTTTAATATAAATAATTATATTAATTGATTGAACTGTTATTCAATACAAATGGATAGCCCAATTAAAGAGCAAACTTGATAGGCCTTAATTATATGAATTGAAGGTCCAAATGAAGAGATTAGATGGTCCATAAAGGCTCATTTCGTGGTTGTCCTATATGGTGGTAGGTAGGATGACATAGTTGTAAATATGCAAGAGATAAATTAGGTTTTGTGCTCTATATAAGGACCACTTATGAGAGCCTCCACCTAAGTTTTCTCTCTCCTCTCTTCCCTCCCATTGAGGCCGCCACCCTTCTCTCTTCTCCCTCTCATTTGCTGATGTGTTGAGCTTATTTCTCTCCTCTAAATTAATTGGTTAATTGCAAGAAGAGAGAAAGCCATGAGGATTAGGCTTGTTCTTTGGGTATGCTAGCAAGTACCTTGTAGAACATGATTAATCCTCCTTGGTGGACTCGAGGGCGGCTACTCGACTTGGTGGAGGCGGTGGAGAAGACACGCCATCGATTCTCATGCCATGATCGAGTTTCGCGGATACGATTCCGCAAGAGGTACAATTTTTCTATCATTTTTCTTTGTGTTGGATGACTTTTGCACTAGATCTTGACTTGCTTGATGTTTAATGACAATTAATTAGTTGTAATTAATCTAAAATAAAAATTTAGCATTTCCTTAACAGTTGTTTCACGGGGAGCAGAATTGGAGAACCGTCCTGCCCAATAGCGTGGAGGGGATCCGAACTCGGTTAGTATTGATTAGTAGTTTTTTTTTATTTAGTATTGATTAGTAGTTAGAACAGTGTGACACTGGGTTCGCTTTTGTTGTGTTGCTTTTATCTTCTTCTTGCAAGAAAGGACTGTCCGCTCTCAGACTGCCGGGGTGCTTTAGCTTTATTCAGGGATTTGGTGCAGCATTAAGTGCATTCTAGAAGTGCTTTACTGGTGCCGCCAAGAGGTTCCGCACGGACGGCTTAATTTTTAGAGAAATTTCGTTCGAAATTAAGAAAACATTAATTTGGAACTGTTTTTTTCCTGTTTAATTATCATGTAGTGTTGTAATGTGCGGAGAATTTGGAATAAATTATGAAAAGTGATATATTGAGAACTATTTTCACTTGATAATAATGATAATTGACAAAATGATTGTAAAAATCATAAAAATATATTATAAATATGTTCTTTATTTTCTACATATGTCAGTATGAAATTTATGTAAGTTGAAAATTATTCAGCCGTCCATCAATTGCCATTAAAGTTGAGATATTATATTTTTTGAAACCGGTAAGTGGATGATCAATCAGTTTGCAAATTGTACCAAATTTGATACACAATAATATATCTAGAAGATGTGTGCAATATACTTTTTAGATTGCGATAATAATTTATTCAGTCTTCACGGTTTTCAAATTCCATTATTATCAATGTAACCTATTTCTTATATATCACAAGAGTAAAGTTATGGTGCCACAAGTTTAAGGTGCCATCAAATGTCACAACTTTTACTTTTTCGTTAAAATTTTAAGTTTTAATATATAAATTTCGAATCTAAACTGTTGATCTTCTTCGTTTTAATGAGCGATGTATTTCCATATAAGATTTATACAATTTTGAGTTGATTTGACACTTGATCCAGAGGTCAAACCATGAACGTATTATAATTAATTTGTTATAGTTAATCAGATTCATTCATTTTTTAACCTCTTGATCGAGTATCAAATCAACTTCAAATTTTACAAAATTTATATGAAAATGCATCACTCGTTAAAACGAAGAAGATCGACGGTTTAGATTAGATTTTTACATTTAAAAATTTTTAAATATGATGAAAAATTAAAGTTGTGGGATTTGGTGGTACCCTAAACTTGTGGCACCGGAACTCTCCTCATATCACAAATATCTCGGCACAAGTTAGAATGATGAAGTTCAAAAATTAGAAAATAGGTATATATTGTAATTCTACATGATATATCTTTAGTGAGACTTGAGTACCTTGCAATATTTTAAGTTTATAAATTGACAATTTAAGAATGTTTACGATAGAAGAATTTAAAAACAACTTTCTTATGCGCTTTAATTTCGAAAATTCTAATATAATTTATTCTGATTACTTACTAACGCAAAGGAAAAATTGAAATTCTGAACTAATTCGACACGGGCTAAATTTGTCATACCAGTACAACATGAATTAACGGTTACAATTAAGGAATAGGTCAATTCTCAAAATGCACAAAAATATATCAAATTTAATATTTTAGAATTAAAATAAAACTCCATATATGTTTCGAGGAAAATTCATAAAATCCATATAATTTATCGATTAGCTAGTTCAAGGTGCTCAAAATAAATTGTTACTATGCTTGCTAATGAAGTACGTATGGATAATTTAATCTTTTTTATCCAATTTAAGAATAATTTATCACTTTACCTTACTGCATCTACTATATTTCTTAATATATAATTTCGTTTTGAATTAATTATATTTTGCTTCCCAAAGAACAACGTTTGGATTTGTAAAAAAAATTGATTGTGTATTTGATTTTAAATGTGCAATTTATGCATCCGTAGGACCTTATAGATTACAGTAAGTGCCTATCAGGAAAAAAAAAAAAAAAAACACCGGAGAAAATCTATTATGAACTCCTAAAAGATCCAAATAATCTTTAATTAATTAATTTCTCGATCGCTATGGCAGCTAATTAGGGTTCCTTGTAAAACTCAAATAGTTTGACTGTCTGATAAGTGTCGTTTTTGTCCTTCGTAGGAAGTAGAAAAAATGTAAACAAATCATTTTAATAGATTAAAATATAGAATTCTTTTCATATCTTCCATTTCAAATATATATACAACCATATTATTATTATTATTTTGGAAATTCAGTTTTTGATCATACTCCATAAAAGCACCAGAAACAACTCCATAAAGGCGCATGCCTTGTTTTCAAATCAGCAATCATGTGAAATCGTCAACTAGCTAATTAATTACTCAAATAATCTTTCTGACACACCCAATCCCCATGCACTTTTTATGATTGTTTTTCATCGCCTATCGATACCAATACCATGCATGTGGGAACTGGGAAATATGACGGAAGGCTTTCTATTGGCTCGAAGAAATTTAGTTTTCTAAGATGGAGATTATGTTTTTTTGTTCCTTTTTTAAGAGAAACTTCACGATTGACGTTTGTACAAGGTTGGTATAGGGGTGAAAGTGGTGACGTTGCCTCAAGGTTTGTATGCATTTTAGATTTTGAGAAACGACTTCAGCATACGGACTATATGTATGCTTGAGTATAATTTAGCCAATCTCTGTATATAGTTTTGCTATGGTGAGTTGCGACTCACGTAAGTCACGCTCAAAAACTCCTAGATCTGATTAAAAATGACCGATCCAAACCGTCTAATACGATCTTGAAATATTCATGCAGACTAATTTTATATTTTTTTTAATTTTTTATGTATTTTTTTCGGATTTTTAAAAACTGCATTTTTTTTAACGGTTCAGAACTAATTAGATTAACGATTTTCTAAAATTAAAAAAAAATACTTAAAAATTTTGAAAAAATATAAAATTTGGTCTACATTGAGATTTCAATAGAGAGATCGTATTAGACGGTTTGGATCGGCCATTTTAAAATAGATCTAGGAGCTTTGAGCGCGACTCACGGACCCTCTGTGAGTTGCGACTCATGCACCATAGCAAAACTATATATATATATATATATATATATATAGAGAGAGAGAGAGAGAGAGAGAGTTTTGCTATGGTGAGTTGCGCTTAAAGGGTCGGTGAGTCACGCTCAAATCTCCTAAATTTAGTTAAAAATGACCGATCCGAACCGTTCAATATGATCTCTCTATTGAAATCTCCATGCAGACCAAATTTTATATTTTTAAAAAATTTGTAAGTATTTTTTTCGAAATTTTAAAAATTGCTGTTTTTGAACGGTTAAAAACTAATTAGATTAACAATTTTCTAAAATTTCAAAAAAATAATTAAAAATTTCGAAAAAAATATAAAATTTGGTCTGCATGGAGATTTCCATAGGGAGATCGTATTAGACGGTTTAGATCGGTCATTTTAAACTAGATTTAGAAGTTTTGAGCGCGACTCACCGACCCTTTGGTGAGTTGCAACTCACCATAGCAAAACTCTAATATATATATATATATATATATATATATATATATATATATATATATATATATATATATATATATATATATATATATATATATATTTATTTATTTATTTATTTATATATAGTAAATCTATTGTGAACCATGAGTCCATGATGCATAGAGGGCTCCGTGCACCACGACCGTTTGATCGGTGATTTTGCAAATTGACAAATCTAAATTAACCAGTCCAATCTATATATTGAAATCTCATAGCAAACAAAATTTTATAATTTTTAAAATTTTTTTACTATTTTTTTCGAATTTTTTAAAACTTACCATTTTTTGCTACAAATTAGTATATTTATAAGCCAAAAATGGTAAACTTTAAAAAAATTTAAAAAAAATAGTAAAAAAATTTTAAAAATTGTAAAATTTTGTTTGATATGAGATTTCGATATATAGATGAGGTTGGTTAAATTAGATTTGACAATTTGTGAAACCACCGATCAAAACTGTCATGATGCACGGAAACTTATATGAACCATGATTCACAATAGATTTAGTGGTGACATATTCACACTTGTCTCTAGGCAAAAAAATATATAAAAAAAAAACAACTTTTGGCTGCAGTGGGACTGTGGGAGGCAGAAAAATTTTGATTTCAGTCAGTATAAAAACTTAAAATTAAATAATTATTTTTTTCAATATCAATAAAATTATTATATAAACAAGAATTTTTTTTTAGTACGGTGATCAGGAATAGAATTATATTCAAATTTTTATTGGGTCACATAATGATTTTCTAAAGAAAATTAATTGTTTATATATATAATTATGAATAAATTAAATTATATGTATAAATGTTTGATTGAAAAAATACGGAGGACTTGCACCTTGTTTCACTCAAATTAAACACGTCTTACTATTAGTCACCAAAAGCAAGATATATATATTTGGACTTATGTATGCCTAGATATATTCTTCACAATTATAGGTACATTAGAGTTTTAGAACCTATATTTCTTAAATTATGTGTACGGAGAGAAAAAAAAAAATCAACAGTAGAATTAAAACAGTTCTTACATTGTTCTAGATAATGTTACATGTGGCTGACGAGTGACGACCAATATATATCACAATTTTGACAGTAGATACGGAAAGGAAATAATTTTCCATTACACGTCGGTGTTTATATATATATGACGTGCATTTTAGGTCAAGTTGTAGGTAATTTGACAGATGCTAATTTTTCAAGCTTGGCCAAGTTGGTACATTCTTTTGGGAGCAATGGACCATGCATGATTAGGGATGAAAACGGAGCGGATAAAATCTGCTCCGATCCGTATCCGAATCCGAAAAATACGCATAACATCCGATCCGTATCCGTATCCGAACATATCCGTATTCGTATTCGTATCCGCCAAAAAAATATGGATGCGGATATGGTTTTGAGTTTTTTGACAATATCCGATCCGTATTCGTATCCGACATGGATATTATCCGTATCCGATAGATATTAATCCGTTTATCCGTATTTTTAACGGCATAAGATAATTAATATAATTACTTATCTACATTAGAGAATACTTTTAATTATATAATACTTAATTTTTATTAGATAAGTTCTCTTATAATAATATTTTTATTTGGAACATAAAATTATTTTTATTTTTTTATTATTGAGACGATTATATATGATAATAATCCTAAAATTAATTTTTTTCTCTAATCATGTTGATTACATATGATTAATATATTTTTTTAATGTATGATGACATTTAAGGTAACATGATATGATTTGACATTGAATAGTTAAATATACTGTTGGAATTCAAATTGTGGAAAGACTGAATTTATTGATCAATTCTATTAAATTTGTACTTATGTGGTGCTTGCAATTTTATTGATTAATTCATAAATTTGATAATTACGGTTATATATGTGATTTATTGAATCCAATATATTTGTTGAGAATCCAACCAATAATGTTAATAATAATTTAATTTATACATAGTATATATAATATTTTGATGAAATTTTGGATTTAATTGGTTGAAAGAATAAATTTTGTACACTGCTTACCTTATTACCTTATTATCGTATAATTTATATTGTTTGAATATAACTTATTGCATGACATGAAATTTTTCTTATGCTTCAGCTACTCTCATATATAACAAACTTTTATACGCAATATGAAATTAAAAAAAAAGTTCTAAAGAAATGAAATAAAATAAATTGATTGTTATATGATCCGTATCCGACAAAATATATTCGTATTCGACTCCGTATCCGAGAATATCCGAACCGTATCCGTTTAATATCCGAACCGTATCCGTATCCGAACGCATCCGTATTCGTATCCGTATCCGAGAAAAAAATATGGATGCGGATATGGGAAGACCTACATCCGCTCCGTATCCGATCCGTTTTCATCCCTATGCATGATGCATGCTTTTTGAACGAAAGTGGCAGCCTTCACTGTCAACGAGTGGGAATTAAGTAATTTCACATGAATTTGCTCCCATATTAATATACCACACTGGTAAAGTTTCTCGCTCGGATTTGTTTTCTTCATTTCTTTTTTTATCCCATCATAGATGGTGAAAATTATATTTACCCTTGTAGTGAAAGCAATTCTTACGATAGCTAGCAAACCAAATCTCAAAATTCTTCTGCATATCATAAATGATATTAAAATATAATTTTGGAAGAAATATTAATTCATTATTCAAAGTTATGGTACTTTCACTTTCTCTGTGCACGGAGTCAATAATATGTATTTATTACAAATCTAATGAGTAATGATTCACTTTGAAAATCTAAAACTTTATGCAACTATGGTCCAGCGTTTCTATGGACAGGGTATCAACTTGCCATGCCAATTCAATTGTACCAAAATCAGAAGAACTAAAAGCAAATCCTTTTTCTGGCAAATTTATGATTTTGTCGCCAGGACCATTGTGTAAGTGTCACTACTCGCTAAATTAACCATTAGGCCTTTATATTTATAGGCCTGGCAAACGCGAAAAACACACACGGAATAACCGCATTCAGTTTTAGTTCCGTTTCAGAAACGGAATAAAATAATTGTTTTGTTTCCGTTTCGTATTTTGAAACGGCAGAGAAAATTAGTGCCATATTCCGTTTCATTTATATTTTTCATTATAATTTCTTATTTCTGTGTTTCAATTCGATAAAACGGTATAATTATATGTTCTGTTTTCGTTTCGTTTTTTGAAATGACAAAATAAATTGATGATACATTTCGTTTCGTTTCTGAAAATGAAACCGCAGCGCGTTTTTTTTTTCCCGTTTTGACATGCGCGCCTAGAATATAAGGCCGAAAAAGGAACTTAAAAGAATTAGCTCCCAAGTTTAAGTAGAGTTTATATCTAATTTTAACAAACTCAAATTGGCTAAGAGGCTCAGGACCATATAAAGAAAAGCCTGAAAAGTTTGAGCTTTTTAATTGGGTTCTGCATTGGAAGGACACATGACACGTCCATTAGTTTTTAGGAAAGAGTAGGTACAAATTACTAGTATTTATATAGCCCATTAAATTGGGCCCATCATGTACCCGGCCTACGCACTGGGTAACATTTATTTACATAAGCTTAAGTAATTAACTTCATTTATTTAATGATGACGTGCTCATTCTCATTTGATATTTTTGGTTGACTCTATGCCTGCGGTTAGGAGAATAAGATTACGGCGAAAACATGAGCTACTTGGAGTTGTTTCTTATTTTTTTCCTATGTTGCACAGGTACGGATTCGAGTACCGTACCCGGTACGATTCGGGTACGGCGGTTCAAAAATTTTAAAAAATCTCTGGTACGGGTACAGCGATATATATATATATATATAATATTTATTTATTTTTATTTATGATGACTTATGAGAATTTGACAATTTTTGTATATGAAATATGTTTTTATAATGTGGTCCAAGTTCATATTTATTTTTTTTATTGCTTTGGTGATTAACAATTAATGCAATATTGTGAGATTCAACCCGTTTATTGCAATTAATGCATGTGATATTCGCTCCAAGGCCCAGTACAGGATTGTGGTTTTCCGATTTTGAAATGCAACTTAGTCCCACAGAGAAAAATGATCTAATACAAGGATAGTATATATAAGAAAAGAATAATGTTGGAGCGCTGTAAACTAATCTGGTACGCGACGGTACGTCACGGTACACCACGTGGCACTTTCGGTTCGTACTAGGGTTGTACCGGGGTCGTATCCGTACCCGATTCGTACCCGGTACCGGTACTCCTCCATATTAGGAGTACCGGTGCAACATAGTTTTTTTCCCTTCATCAGTTTAGCAAGTTTTGTAGGCATTGGCGAGCTTAAAGGAGATGAATGGGGTGTAATGTCGCCTATCTTTTTTTTCCAATCAAATATTATTTTTTATAATTTTATTGTTATATGGATCATTTTCTTACGAAAATCACTATTTGAACCCCATAAAATTGTAAACGTAATTTCATGATGACCCCCATGATTAAAAATTATTTTTTTCCATGACAATTTTATCAAAATTGATAAATAATAATTATATAATCTATATAATTTGAGTGAACCCCATTCAAAATTTTTCTGGCCTCGTCACTGTTTGTAGGTATCTTAGAAATGTTAGTTAGGTCCTTAATTATGGATAGTTAGAGGTACCTTTATATATGAATATGACATGCAAATTTTGTTTTTACTCCAAGTTAGCATATCCCCCCGGAGCCGGCAAATGAGACTACAACATGCATGTGTATATACATATATAAGAGTATATGAAAACAAACTTTTAGTTATGCGCATGTTTTGGCATACCTGGGACCATTAAGGATTATGATTCATGATTAGTAACCATAGTATAACAATGAAAACGACTCACACCCGAATTAAATTAAATACGAAGGTTCAAACTTCGAGAAAAACTCAATAAGGAATAAAGAAAATAAAGGTAGTTAAAAAAATATCAAGTGAATATGCATGTAGTTGCTCTGTTGGTGCCATTTAGTTGTTAGACATATTAAGTGGAGAACAAAGGAGACCTACCTAGAAATTTGGCCTAATATAGAACCGTAAAATAAGGAAATGAGGCACATGGCAAGAGAATTGCGCCAACAAGCTGTCTTTTAGCTGGTGAGGCACTGTTTATGTTTTTGGACGTAAACCTCAAGCTGATTTAATTTGACGTCAAATGATGAGTCCGTGCAATCATAATCTCATGCTATTTTTCTTGCTTAATTTATACAGTCTTATGTGCAGTGAGTGATTTTATATGATGTAACAACTTTCAACAAAAAAAAGGAAAGTATAGAAAGAAAGAAAATTTTTTTTTCATACAATCAAAATGGATTCCCTATCTGTTTTGAAATACAAAAAATAAATCCAAGTTTCACAGTTATTACTAATTAGTTATCATTTTTTTTTATGAATTGATTGGTTGAGAGTTCCAATTTTTTCTTATCAAATATATATGATTTTTTTTTTTTGGAAACAAGTAGTTGCTAAGCCCTACCACTTCCATTAACGGAAGCAAAAACAATACAAAACAAATCCAACTGTCCAAATATCGCACTGATACCGAATTGGTACCAGTGCACCAACGCTATCTGCATCCTATAGAATATAAAATAGTACTCAACCAGCTAACCAAATTTACAAGGTACCATCCGCCCTACCATGGACTGTTCCAAAACATTATTACAAGCCCTCCAGCAGTACTTATTATTACTATTAGTACACTTTTGTTTTTATATTTCTATTCTGGACTATTAGTCGACTTACAGCGAAAAAATTTAATCATGAACGGTCAGTTCAAGTGAGTGAAAAACTAATAAAAAATCTAAATTAATATTACATGTTAGTTTTTTGTTCCAAACAAAATGGAATCTACTAGAACTGAAGCTCAACCATACCAGAGTCACAATAGCAAAGAGCCAAATACACTCCTTAGTCAGTAAAAAGATAGAAAGCAGGGGTGCTGTGACTTCTTGCATGCTTTGCTACACTGAAGTGTCACATAAATTTAGATTATCCAAAAAGCGCGTTCTAATTATATGTAGAAAATGAACCCGACTAATAAAGTGTCATCGAAAGATTACCTAAGCAACCAAATCTTAAATGAAGGGTGTTATATGAAATTCAAGTTAAATCAGTCTAAACCAGTAAACCGTTTCAATTTTAAATTCTAATGGCGCGGCTACCGACACCATTTTGAGGGTTTTTTACATTTATGCCCTTCGAAAGCGCTTTCAATCAAAAAAAGCGCCCCTAAATTTCGGCTTTAAATATTCATAATTTGTTTTAATGGATTTCACATTTTTTTTTTATCCATTTCAGATCCTCGGCCTCTACGGTCGAATTTTTTTTTTTTAAATTTACATAACCTAATTACCTAATACAATGCATATGATTAATTAACAGTTTGAACTTTTATGTAATAAAGTACAGAGTAGTTTGTGTACTTATGAAATATTAAATGACAAAGTTAGTACGAGTTTAAGCACATAAGATTAAATTGTGATCTTAACATTAAATTTATCAAGTTGATTTTTAATGATAAATATAAATCATCCGAATCGATCTGTTTAAAGGGTGTTACATGACAAACTCGTTAAGTTCAAGTTAATTTAACATAATTTTAAGTGCTTAACCAGTACTTTACATTAAAAGAATTTGAAAAATAATGAATTTGTCGACCAAATGCATCCCTCGTAATATTTTGTAATATAGATAATTTTCAACTATTTTTTTTGTTCAAATCTAGTTTATAGATTTTGGTGTTAAATTCTCAAATTATCTTGATATGTTTAAACTTTAAACTTACAATAATTTTACTTCACCTTAAGTATATTGTTATTTGTTCATTAATCTTTTATCAGAAGCTAATGAAACTTAATGCTGCACAAGGTGGAGGGAGAAAAAAATGAAACCAATGTGAAACGCATTCCTACTTCTGCATTTTAATGCCACGTGTAAACAAACAAGTGGGTCCAACACATGTGCCCCTCAAGAGAAATGACCTCAATAATCCCTGATTATGAAAGTGTTGGAGTTTCTTAATCTCTGCAACATAATTCATAAATGTATATATTTATTTAGGTGTTAAGTTGCAATCTCTACCAATATGAATATGTTGCTTCTTCTATATGTTGATTTCCTTTGCCTTCAAGCTAAGCTCTTTCTCTTTGGCTCGTTTGGTATAATAAGCTAGTTAGTTAAGATTTTAAAAAAATGTGAAAATTGTGACCATCCTGCTCGTTAGCTGTTTATCTTGTTACAGAAGTTGCAGAAATAATTGGGATCATAAAGCAAAGTGGGTTATTGAACTTTATTTTAAAAAAAAAGTTAATGTGTATAATTTCTGAGAGGAACTTTGATTTGCAACAATTTGATACTGTATTGTGCAATTTTGGGGGAAAAAACAATTTGGTATTGTAGTTTTAAACAAAACCAATGTTGGTTATAAACTCCAAAAAAAAAAAGAAGAAGCAAATTGATCTTCAAAGTAAAAAGAAAAACCAGAAAAAAAAAATTAATAAATAAGTAACTTACCTTTTTTAGAAATAAGCAATTAATCTACAGAGTATCCTACAAAAATGATTGCATACGACTACCATAACTTCGGCAAAACGTCTGATCAAAATCATAATTCCCAATTTGATTTTGGAAACATATCGTTTCCCTGCAATAGATGGGGCATCTTTGTCCACAAAAGACTAATGCTGTTAATTAATTTGAGAGAAATTCATGGATTGATTTATTTATTTTAATTTTTTAAAAGTTTAAAGATTGATTTGGTGCAAATTATGATACAAGTTCAAAGAACAACTTTTTTGACGCATAATTTAAGGAGTAACAACTTTTTTTTTGTTCTAGAATTAATTTTTAATGTGGAAGTCCAATGATCAATTTATTGCTTTCAAACGTTAGGGAACAAATTCTATAATTCTCCCAAATAATTTATAAGAGGTACTTTTGGGTTTGGTAGTGAAACTTTAACATTTTTCAGCGAAAATATAAGCTTAACTGTCCCAAAATAACAATGAAAACGAAACATTTATATATGAAAAATGCTAGAGTCCAATATATTGTATAAGGGCTCGATCTACTATTTTTTTGGTATTTTAGAAAATCGTTGTTATTGGACGATCCATAATGTTTTATATCATGAATTTTCAAAAATAAAAAAAAATAGTTAAAAATTTCGAAAAAGAAAAATGTAAAAATTGGTTTCTTGTAAGTTTTCAATATGGAGAACATATTGTACGGTTCGGATCGGTCATTTGAAATTTAAAAACGTTAAAACGATCATATTGGACGAACCCATCCGCAGGGGCGGATCTACCACCGGGGCGGGTGGGGCTAGAGCCCCACCTCACGCCGTCGAGCCCTTGGAGCCCCCTTTAGCCCCAGCTAATTTTTTCTGCCATTGGAGCACTCAAAAGTGGGGCTGAAGACTTAAACAGAGGTTGTCAGACCCACTTAGATGTTTTTTCTAGATCCGCCACTGCCCATCCGTCCTATATATTGAACGCTAGCATTTCTCAAGTATATATATAAAGTTCTCTCTGTCCTTGTATAAGGGCTCGATCTAGGAAAAGGCCGGATACTAAAATACAAGGTGTTGGTTAAGTCATTTAAGTAACATTATTGAGAAAACATATAGTGGGGTTAATTATTATGAGTGCCATTTTTCTCTAGACAAAAAGGACACATCAGCAAAAGTGACCGCAAGGCTTGGCTTGAAGCACCCAAATCAAGAAAATTACCCCCAACAACTAATTATTACGTACCCTGATCAAAAGTTATTTATAAATAGAATTTACATATCCTCGACGAAAAAAGGCATCTCCAATTCCATACATGACAATGATTTTCTGATCTCAGACTATGTTTTGTTGACGTATATAAACATTATATACGACTTCCTGTGAACATATTTTAATTGTTAATTTAAACAAAAACAATTGTCTGGTCCTACATATAGTATTTGGAATGTCTTCTCAAATCACGTACTGTATATATATTTTGACTGGTGCTGAACCTTTTCCGCCTTTTTGACATCATGCTTGCATTTGTAAATATTTAACTTAATAATTTATTTTTATGAAATTAATTATTAGAAAATGATCGATTATTGAGCATGACCAACAATACATATTTGGATGTTTATCTACTTAACTATCATGAGGTGATAATTTATTGAAAGATGAAGTGCACTGTAAGGAGTCACAAGAAGAACAATTAATTAGCATGGATTGCATATGTTTACTAACAGCATAAAATATACTATTAAACATCCTAAATCCACAAGTAATAATTTTCTTGATAAATTAAGCATCTTCACCAGCTATTAATAATAGAGTACCGTTGCATTCCCGCTCTTTTTAAACCACCCACTTTACCCCCTTCCTTTTTCTCTACCTACTGATAATAAAAACATCCCAACCCCACAATCCATATAAAAGCATTGCTTCCACCTCTCTATTCTCTCACCTGACCCCCTTGTTAATTTTCTTATTTTCTCTTTTTTCCTTTCTCTTCTCAATCTTCACACAAACACAGTATGAACCCATTGGATAAATCATCTAATAAGAAGAAGCTTCCCATATGGAAGAAAGCCTTGATCCATTCTACAATCTGCTTCGTCATGGGTTTCTTTACTGGGTTCGCACCGACAACAATCACCTCTGAGCCGAATCGGACACATCAGCCGATAAGCAAACTGCCGGTCTTACCAGAATCAATTAATTCATTGCACAAATCTTCCAGCCAGCATGCACTCAACCAAAGTCTTATTGCCCAACTCCCGATGCGCAGCGATCCAGACCCATTACCCGACAAGCCACTCGAGTCTGATCCAAAAGGCCTCCTAATAATCATAACCACAACCCAATATGGTGATCCAACCCAAGCTGCCTCTCTCACAAGGATGGCCCACACATTGAAGTCGGTTCATCCGCCGCTATTGTGGGTCGTGGTTGAGCCGCGTGCTAATGCTCCAGAAACCGCACGGCTGTTAAGGGACACCGGTGTGATGTACCGGCACATAACATACAAGGAGAACTTTACAGATTTTGAAGAGGAGGTTCACCACCAAAGAAATGCTGCTTTGAGCCACCTTGAGCATCACCGGATTACCGGACTCGTGCATTTTGCTGACCGGTTAAACTTTTATGATCCAAGGTTTTTTGAGGAGATCAGACAAATTGAGTAAGTTGACACTCTCTCTTCTCTCTTTTAAATTTTTTCATCTATCTCACATTGATCACGTCTAGGTTTAACATTTCGTGTGAATTAATCAAAGTAGGAAATTGAAATGCATCTGAGGGAATTATGTCGGTGATCATATTCCACAAATACGTCTAATTAACTATATGTTTTCAGAATTTCAAAAATTTAAGTTATTCTTCAATTTGCCTACTATAACCCCGGAAATACTATAAGATTTCATAAATATTTAAATGAACCAATCACTACATTGAATTGACCAAATATTTGCAATTGGTTCTTTGCCTTAAAGGAATCAAATCGTAATCATGCACATGTCAAACAAAAATAACAATAAAGTATGATAACTTGGTATCATATTGTAAAATTTTTACTTCGTCAGTTTTCTTTAAACTATATTGTTGAACAATAATGATCCTGTTGAATAGGAACCTGGAATAGAAAAAGAGGAATAGAAACCTAGCTACATATAGTTGCTGGGTGCTCTTTCTCGCTGCTTATAGGAAAAACACAAATATACATTATTTCAAGGTGTCATGTTACCTCCAACCTTTACAGCTAGGTCCTTTCATACTTTTGATTCCAATTTCCATGTCGTTTACTAGAGCTTCTAATTAGATTAACTAGTATAAGTCTAGCACCAAGCATCAGATAGTACAACTTCATTAAACTGTATCACAAACAAGGCAAGAGAGGGAGTACTATTAGATTTTAAAAAAAAAATTCACAGAGTACCACCTCTATAGATTTTCAGACTGATGTCCAAATTAAATAATGTATCCTTTTGAGTTCATCTATATGTGATCATGATCAGACGGCCAGCTTTATTTGAACAAACCAGTTAGAAGATGTTTAAATTATATTTTCGGCTCAAATGTGGGACCTCTCTCGGTCATGATATAGCTAGAATGTGAGAAAAAATATGCTCGTGAAGTTACCATATGATTTTAATACTTATATGATCTTATTGTCGGGCAAAATTTTACTTAAATATTAATTTATAGTAAAGTTCACTTAATTAGATTTGAATAGCTAGTAGAGTAGCTTCCAAGCATAGAAACTCAAATGTAATTATCATAGTTTGCTGTACAAAGGTAAAAGTGGCAATTATTGTCAAAGAAATGCATGGCGAGACTAAATAACATGAAGAGAAAGGTTTAACTATATCAATGATCCCCAACTGTTGGTCTTTGACTAGAGTTAGGTAAGTGGTCAATTTCTCCTTTTATTTTTACATTTTCCCCCATTTTCCATAATTTGACATGGAAAAGGTTATTAATAGATATATCCTCTCAGATTTTTCCGAATTCCAGTTGAAGATTTAAAAACTAATAAAAATAAATCGGAAAAATATGGAGTTAAAAATATAATAAAATGATATACATAACATAGAAGAAATTTAACAATGATACCTCTACAGGATTGCTCTAATTTTGAGTTATATTATAGCATTTAATTAAAAATTGCAATTGCCGAGAATTACAGACGATTACAGAGGAGCTGTTTTCATGTTGTACCAACAAAATCGGCACCATGTGACGAGGTCGCCTTCTCATTTCCTTTTCCCATAAATAAATACAACCAGGGATGGAAAAGTTGGTTCTTTTTAAAAAAATAAATAATTAAAGAAAAGTCGGTTTCTAATTTCTCTCCAATCAAATAGTAGAAAGACGTTAATTAATCAAAATATCTCATGTAGCTGTCGTGCATGGTAACAATAGGAAAAGCTTCAATCATGCTTTATGTACATTCTCTCTATAGTTCTGTTCAACGAGGTCTCCACTGTCATCTGTCGGTGAAATTATTTTATTTTTTGTTTCCTCTTTGCAAATAACTCCCACATGCAACGGTGTGGAGCTATTGTAACATTAAATACCGGTCTTGATACTGTTACTCTGTTAGCCCATACACACTCTTTAATGGGTTTTCACTGTGAATTTATTTTAAATATATATTTTATATTTTTCATTTATTATTAGAACTTATTTAGTGAAATATCTCAACAAAAAAATATAAAAGAGAGCTATTATTTGTGAAGGGAAATGGAGAGTCTCTTGTTTCGTTTGATTTTTGAACATGAGTTCAATATTTCACTTGAACCATATATATAACATACAAATTGTACTAATGTATTTGGTTGAACATACATTTCAGACATTTCCTTATCTTCCTTCAATTTATACCCACTTGCATGATATAACATTTTGCTAACAAATATGCAGGGTATTTGGGACATGGCCAGTGGCGACAATGGGCCGAAACATGAAACAGGTAGAAGTTGAGGGACCCATTTGCAAATCATCAAAAGTTGTAGGGTGGTATAGGAAAGATTCTAGCAATGGCCCAGCCATGGCCGCCTCAATGGTGCCGGAGGGAGAGGAGAGTAAGCGCTCAGGTGGAGTAAAACCTAGCCGGATCAACATTTCGGGTTTCGGGTTTAACAGCTCGATTTTGTGGGACCCAGAAAGGTGGGGCCGGCCAACTTCACAGCCTGACACATCACAAGTAGGTTTAAATATATATCCTCTCTTAAAAGATAGAATTCTCCAATTTTTGTTTTGAGAAAATTGTTAATGTTTGTTTATAAGCCCTAAAAAATGCATAGTGGTTAATATTGCCAGAAAGAAAACTAGCTGTTCCTTCAAATGCTAAAAATTGTTAAACATGCCTTAATTAAATATAAATATACTACATACATTATGAAGTCAATGCACCAAATACGTAGATTGCAAAACATATAGGTTCCTGACAGCCATTATTAATTGAAACTTTCACCATATCATGCACCAAAGTACTAGAGAGTTTTTAAACAGAGTTGAGTATCATAAACCAATCAAAGCCACCAACACATAGTAGAGATAATATTTCTTCGCAACCAAACACCATTAATAAGGATCTCCTAATAATCATAGCAGGATAAACAGGTAGCCAGACACCTAAGCACACCAAATAAAAGTTTTTTTTCAAAACCCTAGTAGAAGGTACCGCTCCTACTAGCTGTGCTGACTCATCTATTCATGCAACCAAAACCACTAGCAAAACAGGGCCCATTTGATAAAGACACCCAATACCTATTCATGTGTCCCGAAAAAAGCACTGCCGTGGATGGGCCCTTTTGAACAACCAACCTCCATTTGTAATACTTTGAATTAATTAAGATCAAAGATTTATCTTTTTTGTACACCAAAATTTTAGAAAATAATAAAGGCCTCCGTCTTTTGCCAAGTGAAAGTTACATTAGTGACAGTGTGATTCGCTTGACAAAAATAAAGTAATCATGGATTTCAATATTCAGGGTAAGAAATTAGTGAAGAGTAATCATTAAAGGGGCCTTATAATTGCAGAATGGGATATTAAAATATATTATGCTTTACGATAAATAATTTTCAGTACAGTAATTTTGCCTACTTCTAACTTTGCCCAAAAACTTCTGTAGTTTAATTGAGAAATTTTTCTTGTTTTAGGAAGTATATTATTAAATGTTGCATAAAAACACATTCGGAAATATAACGGCTGCAGCTGCAGTGTACCGTGAGCAAATATCATACACATTTGAAGTCATTCAAAACTGACTAAACAGTACAATTTGATTAATTTTTTTAACATAATTTGTCAGTGTATACTAAAATTAAATCCCATCTAAAATTGTTGGAAATATAATGGACTGAACTTGCCCATTTCCTTCTTTTGCTTTTCGGTAGGATTCTATGAGATTTGTTCAAGAGTTGGTATTGCAAGACGAGGCCAAGTTAAAAGGCATCCCGCCTGACTGTTCTCAAGTCATGGTATGGCATCTCCACACATCAAGCTCCGCAAACAAAAGGAATAGAAGATAGACAGAGAGAAAAAATGACGGAGTAATATTACCACAAAAATTGGGGTTGTAAATGAAATTTTGGTTTTCCTTCATAGAGGGTAACTTGTCCTTAGTCTCTCAAGCAAAATACATTGTTTATATATAGATTTACACATTACTGGTATTCTTTAGATGTACACTCTCTTAAGTTGTTGATAAGTTGAGGGGTTTATTTCAAGGCTTCTTTCAAGTGTTAACAAAGGCATGTCAATAATTTTGGAGGGGTAAATGGCAAGGAAAGATCCACAAATCACAGGATTGACAAGTTGGTTCAGGTGTGGTTGAGGTTGGATTAAGATAAAAAACATTAGTTAGCTTTGGGCATTCTTTACGCAAAGCACTTTTGTGTGGGGACATGATCTTCACACTATCTACATAATATACAATTGAAATAAGTAGAATTTGTATTTTTTTTTCCCTAGAAATTGTTGACCTCCAGAGAATCATTTATAAGGTACCCTTGGGAAACAATAACAATCTTGTATCTCCAAACTTGTGTTTATAATAGCACAGAAGGATATTATCGTTTGATTTATATAAAATGACTGGCCAGCTTTAGTTTTCAATAAAAACTCTTAAAATTAAGAAGTTTGACTAATGAGCAAGATGGATCAAACACGATCACTGTTCAACTAACCCAGTTGTTAGACTTTCTCAATCTGTGTAGGTATGAGTCATGAAAATTTTTTTTCTCGCTGAAGGAAAATAGCTTCCGATGCCTTTAGTGATCAGAAAATCTAATAAATGTACTATCAACATACCGTAGTACTTGTGCAACTAAATCTGTCTCCTTTCTCTTTCACACACACCCCATTATATTGACATGTTTACAGACCCACAACAAGCACCCTGCTTGTTTAAACTAGAGTTTCAGACGGAAAAAGACCAATGCCTCGATTTGTTTTGTCTTTCCCTATTATTAAATTAAATATACATGCACTAAAAGCATATAAAAATTAATCAAGTATTTAAACTAGATATCTAAACTACAGGTCCATGGCCAACAAAAGACATCTCACATCATACAGTCATCATATAGTGAGTCCAAGATGTTAGGACCTACTAGCTAGTGATCTTCATTTTTCTAGGACCATTTATGTTGAATCTGGTTGCGGAAGCTCAGCAAGACTTCTGTAAAGTCTTTCTCCAAAAAAAAAAAAAAAAAAAAAAAAAAAAAAAAATTCTTATAACAATTTTCTCTAATTAGATAACAAAGAGTGTACAAGGAAGATGTTTCATATATTCTGAAAAAGAAAAAAATCTATCTAATTCTTAGCACCTTTATGTCTGTTCCAGAACTTCATTAGTTCATTAAAAGGAAAAAAATTAAAAACTTGCATGTCCGAATTCATTTTCATGCTCCACGACTCCTGGCCGGAAAGAAAATGAAAAGGAAGAAAAGAGAAGGTGAAAGATAGACTAATTTTATGAAGATTTTCTCTCTGATCCTCATCCTCTGATTTTTGGGGGGGGGGGGGGGGGTAACACAGTTGAGGACACCCCTTCCTTTCTCTTTCGTTTCCTTCCCTCGCTTACCATTCGTGGAGTAGACCCTACTGTCCACTGGACTGCGTAGCCTATTGTAATTTTTTTTAATATTATCACCTGAATTTCTACATTTGATGGTTCGCTCTTTATGATATGTTAATGTTCAAAATAAAATTATAAACCATATTGATCTTTGTTAATTGAACATAATAATTCATGGAATACGATACATAATTATTTTACATATTAGTCTAATGTTGAATTAATGATCCAGGAAACAATTTATCAGAATTGCTCCCAGTACAACCTCCTAGTGCCGATATGATTATGAATAACAAATACAGGGTTTCGGGTAAAGAAAATGACAAAATACAGAATTATAGCAGTTATGCTTTTTCTTCCTTTAATATTGAAATTATTAAAAGCAACCATAATTATGTCATTCCATGTGAGTCTGTGATCAATAAAGCAATGCGAATAAGCATCTTAGGCCCTTTTAAGTCACTCTCTTCTCTTTTATCATTGTTGTTATTAAATTTTTTTTAAAAAAAAACAGAGGTCTCCTGGAAGAAGGAGACTCCAAATATGGAATCCCTAAAAATCAAAATAATAATAATAAGAAAAAAAAGAATCCTATGGATGAGGATACTCATACGATCCCATCAAAGTTTAGATAGGAGTACAAGTACTTTGAAAGTAAATTGCCAAGAAACCTTATTTTTCATTGTCTTTTTTATTGATAGTGAAGTGCCAAAGAAACCTTATTTTTCATTATTTTTAATGATAGTAACATGGAATGACTTGATAGTAAATTGCCCAACGACCCTTATTTTTCATTGTCATTTAGGGTGCGTTTGGATAGGTGTGGGAAGAAGGGAAGAAGGGAAGAAGTGGGAAGAAGTATTGGGAAGTGTGTAACTTTGTGAAGAGTTTGGATTGTTTATATTTTTTTTTTTCCCATCTTCCTTCTTCCTCTTCTTCTTCTCTCATCCAAACGCACCCTTAAATATTTTTTGTACTCTGCGTCAACCTTTTTTAGAGTTTAATTTTGGTGAATGCTGAGTGGATATTTGAACTGAAATTCAAGGTCCTTTCTTCCATATTCATCCACATGGATTAAGTGCTTTGATAGGCAGAATAAAGGTTCTAGATGGTGTCAATGGCATCTCTCTTTGACCATTTGTCTTGTCAGAAAGACAGAAACTAATGTCATGTTTAAGTTTAGGGTGGCAAATGAATTGAATTTGAATGAGTCGACTCTAGTTCTAATTCAATTTATAGATCAACATGCCTTTGGTGAATGGCTTGTACAATGTGACGCGTCAACTTGCCTACATTTTTTTTTTTTACTTTTTTTCTCGGAATTTAGACATGTATGCTCTGTTTTGTTTTCGTTGTATCAACATAAAGTGTTTATGGTTCATCTACAAGGCCTAAATTGAAGGCCATGTCCCATATGATTTATTGGACTAGATTTGTTGGGCTTTATTCGTTTCAACGCATACTGTAGAAATTGAATAATAATAATAATAATAATGATTCCGTGTGAATTTAATTTCCACTTTTTATCTTATTTTATTATTCTTCATTCCAAACTCGTTTATTCCAGGAGTCTTCGACCAGATATTATCCTCTTATTGCAAATATTACATAGCATTGGGGTTTCTTTTTCAAGAGTACAGAGTAGGTTCTAAAATCCCTGTACAGAATAATCCCTTTTAGTTGGAATCTTTTGACCAAATTTAGTGGGTATTTAGTGATTAAAGTCCTTTTTTTTGTGAGGTGTTATGCATCTGGAATCCTGGATTATCTCACTATTATATGGTCATCTGTAGAATATTGCAAGCATGATTATGCTCTTTTTGGACTTAAATCATTAGAAACAGTCGGTGCAAATTATCAAATGCAGCCAGAGCCAACTTGTAAAGAATAGTAGGTTCCAGTTGTTGACTCTGACTAAGACATTTTAATTTCTAATAATTTGAAGAGGCTCGTATCAATTCAGACGTCTCTTCCACTTTTAGTGATTCCATGATTAGTCATTTTCTTTTGTTTTTATTTTTTGATGAATAGTGTTTGTCTCCTTGATCCTGATTATGGAAATGTTGAGTAAAAAATCGCACTTGACAAAGAAACCGACTGTGACTGACAGCATAGTCGTCGTCTTCACGTGATCACAAGATCGCTATTAAAGGATGAAATAAATCCACTTAAAAAAGTTTTATAATTAGCTTCAAGAGGGAGGGTAAAACCTATTAACCAGCAAACAAAGACAACCATGTTTGGCAGGTATGACACTTCTATCATCCTTTACTCAAGAAAAGAATTTAATTTGCAAAATTTGCTTAATTTATTTCTTTTGGACACGATGATCGGAGAAAAAATTATGCTTGATTTAAATAAAAGAAGGATATGTTTTTTTTTTCTCATTTTCTGGTACTATATATCCTTTTTTTTTAAGATAAATTGGAGGTCTAAATCACCTGTATTGCTCTTTGCCACTAGACCAATAGCTGGTTCTCTGATACTATATATTCTGAATATGCTAAAGTAAATTACGAGTTCAAATGGATTAAATATATCTTTCAAAGGACTCCAAATCATGGTTCGGAAATGCATACTAGTAAAATTTGAAAAATCTGTGTTTGGAAGCGGAGTGATTACGATGAATAAGGAATTATTAATAAGTTCAAATTTCTTATTCCTAATTCCAGGTTTTTGTTAAAATATGAATAAACATTCTAATTAGCACAAATTTCTTATTAATGTGTTGTTTGGATTCTCGCGAATATAGCTTATTCGCGAATAGGCTTATTCATGCCCCATCCAAACACCAAATAACAACATGGTTACAAAATTAATTATTTGCAAATCTCATCTATCTCGTCTATTCGTTCCATAAAAATACAAAAAAATAAATAAAGTTTATTTATATGCGACACAAATATATTATAAGAGAACTTTGTTAGTGCATTTTTATATTAGTGTGGACGCCTGCAGATCTTACCAGAAGTCGCTCCAAATCAATCTGGTAAATAAATAAAAAGTTGATCAGAATTGTCCACTTCCACTAGGGAAAACTGTATGTAGCAAACTCTATGTTTGGATAAAGTGTATAACAGAATAATTTGTTTCATGTCGGCTCCGTTTGGATAAGGTGTGGGAAGAATGGAAAAAGGGAAGAAGTGGGAAGAAGTATTGGAAAGTGTGTAACTTTGTGAAGAGTTTGGATTGTTTATAATAAATTTATTCTCTTATTTCTTCTTCCCTTTTTCCCAAATGGAATCCAAACGGAGCCGTCTAGTCTTTGGGGTTGTTTGGATTTCTCGGGGAATTTGGAGAATTTTATCTTCCTAGCATAAATTTATTATAAACAATCCAAATTCTTCACAAATTTACACATTTTCCAATAAATTTATGTCTAGGAATAAAAAATTCTCCAAATTCCTAAGCGATATTGCACACACTGAACACACACGACTGTTTGATCAAGAATAAATTTAGGGGATGCTGAATTTCTTGATACCTGCCAAGTGGTTTCAGTGAATCTTTGGTATTGCACAAACTAAAATGGAAGGCATACAGGTGAAGGAATGGTGGAAGCAAAGGGGACAGCAAAATATGCGTGTGTCAGTGTGTGTCAACGTCAAATGCAACCAATACAGCTATACTTATTAACTTATATTTAGGAAAACACTGCACATACAGCTAAATAATATATATGATCAAACTTTCCCTGTATTGATATAGTAATCCTGAATCTTTATTATCCAAATTATGGCCCAAAAAAAACGTTTACAAGCTTTTTGGTCCCTGTTTTTAACTTATTAATCCAGTATAATTGTGCAGAGCCCGAGATAAATTGCTCGACCCCTTATTTAACAATTAAAAAAGCCCCTGATTTCAGGTCCAAGTTTTTTTAACTTATTAATCTAGTATAAGTGTGCAAAGCCCAATATAATTTACTCAACCGCGCATTTAACTAATAAATTCTCTGGTTTTCCAAACTTTAACTAAAGAAATATAGAAGGCCAAGAGGAACTTTATTTTTTAGGGGCAATTGGATTTATGCCACCTCAAAACTTTGAAATTAGAAAAATGTCACCCCAAATTTCTAATTGTGAAGAATGCCATCTCAAATTCAATTAATTGAAAATTTTGCCACTTTACAGCCATTTCTATACTCCTCTTTTTAGTATTGTCCAAAATAGCCTTTGTCAAAAAATTTTCAGCCCAAGTGAAACAGAGGTGGGATACCCTTTGTCGAAAATTTTTCAGCCCCAAGTGAAACAGAGGTGGGATGGGGAGGCGGGGGACTAAAGGTGAGGGGTTGTTAGAAGAGGGCGGAGTGCACAGAGAGAGGGAGCACGGCCGAACACGACGAGGACAGAGCGTGCAATAGAGTACGTGGACTGTGCGGGCGTCAGGGCGGAGCTTGCGGCAGAGGAAAGGGCATGATTGACGATGGTGTCAGAGAAGACCAAGGTGATGAGTCTGAGGTGAGAGCAGAGAGAGGGGCGGAGGGGAGGCAGAGGTAGATGGGGTGGGGGGCGTTGGGCTGAGGGTAAAGAGAAGACAATAAACTATTAGGATCAGGGGCACTGGGGCGGAGGATAGGGCCGCGAGGGAGGCGGAAACATGGGATGGAGAGGCGGGGGACTGGGGGAGCCAAGGCGAAGGTGAGGGCGGAGATGGAGCACGACTGCACGAGGGAGGTTTGAGTGATGAGGAGGATGGAGAAAGAAGAAGGAAGAGGGGCATTTTAGGGAATATTAAAAGTTAAATAAGAAGAGTGGTAAATTTCTGAAATAATGTGATTTGGAGTGGCATATTTCAAAGGCAAAAATTTAGGGTGGCAATTTTCTAATTTCTGAATTTTAAAGTGGCATACACACAATTTTCCCTATTTTTTAATAGTACTGCATATCAGCATATGAGTCAGGTAGAAGAAAAATGTTAGCCCTGAAAAATGTTTAGATGGGCTGTTATTTTGTATCAGTTGTTGGTTTCCCAGTAGTGAAATGGGCTTTGATATGAAACAGAGGTTTAAGCAAAATTATTGGAGGGATTTAGAAAATCAATCCAATAGATCATTTCTTCTGCATGTATGTGTATTATTAGCTGCACTTCTTGGCCGCCAAGTTCTTTTTTTAATTTAATATTTGACTCGTTTATCATTTTACTATAAATCATAAATAACAAAAATGCAGGCTACTTGGATTCCAAGTTATTATATTCTTTAAAATGGCAGAATAATTTAATATTTGACTCGTTTATCATTTTATATAAATCATAAATAACAAAAATGCAGGCTACTTGGATTTCAAGTTATTTATTCTTTAAAATGGCATAAAAGGTCTTATCTTCTATGTTTGTATATATATAATAATATATAATAAGTATTATGTATTAAGTAAAAAGTAAATCAAATCAATCTTAGAGATTTTTAATGTGGAAATAGTAGTGTTTGTGTTTTTTTGTCAAATTGAGCGCAAAAGATACTTTATTCGGAATAATTAATACAAACTGTTCAAGTAACTTCATATTGATTTGGAGGATTGATGTGCTCGAAAAACAACTGTTCTAGCTGTTAGTTGGAGAAAAACCGAATTTGTTGTCAGATTTTATTTTAGAAAAAATAAATTAAAAGCTAACTATTTGCGGTAATTACTATTTTCCTTGCACCTGGTTCTTCAAAAAGTGATTCTCATTCTAAAAATCAGCAGAAACAACTTTTCAAATTGAAAACAACTGTCTTTGAATTAAATTTATTTGCTCAAGAGCTCCATCTATTTTAAGTTGAAATTCGGTCATGCATATTCATGCTTGATCCTAAAAATTTAACTGAAGGAGGTTTACAGAGTAATTAAAATAATAATAATAATAATAATTCTTTACGTTACGTGGTGAATAAATAGTTTTGGAAACTGTTGCATGAAGTACTAAATTTAGTCCGAGACAACGCAAAATAATCCTTCTGTAATAACTAATTTTCAGAAACATGTGCTGGCATGTGATAACTGATAACTAAAACGTATGTGGACGGTATGACAAGTAAAATATTCGTGGGACTACCGCAGTAGTAACAAGTTTTAAAAAAAAATTCTGTAGTAAAATTGTTATGGGGACTTATGCAAAAGTAACAATATCAATATATCATAAAGAGAAAACTAAAAACAAATCAATTTTCATTTAATAAATTATGAAAAAATTCTGCAAATATATTATCCATAAAGATCTGCAATACTGTGATAATAAATTAATTAAATATTTCTGAGGACTTCTGCAAAAGTAACCAAATTATAAAGTGAATCCAAAACTGATTTTTTATAATAAACATTATTATCCAAGAATGCATCTGACTCGCTTCTATCTATAGACCTAATCAAAAAGCAAAACCAAAAGAATCCCACTTCCTAAATCCAGCGTAAAATATGTCTCGTGCGCCCCACGATACCTCTGTCCAACGTGGCAAATCCAACGGCGTTAACGGAGCGCTTCAATCCAACGGCGCAGCCATAAACCCTAGCGTAGTGAGTGAGACCACCGAATCCACCACTATAAATAGCTTACGAATATCGAAGTCTCCACCTCAGAAACCCTCGCCGCTCTCGATCGCATTTCATCTCTCTCCTCTCTCTCGAAGTCTTTGCTAGGTGAGCTTCATCAGATCGTGTCTTAATCTTAACTTTAGCGTAATTTCGTTTCTGGTTAGCTTAGTTGGTAATCAATTACTAGATCTGCATACGTTGTTTTGTTTTTGTCTAGTTTGGAGTTTAATTTCGTCAGTATTAGTGTTAATTGCATTAGGTTTTGTCTGAATCTCTTGCATCAGTATCATCATAGATGTTTGGTTAGTTTCTGTAATTGAATTCAAGATCTGATCTCTTAAATATGGTTTTTGTATTTTCAAATTGTAGATCTGAAGGTTTCATGCCTTGTTATACCATCACTGTAGTTTTATGTGAATCGTTACTTTTTTCTGCGTGCATACCTTGCTCGTATAGATGTTAGTAGTAGCTGTCTCCATGACATAATTTAGTATACTTGCAAAATTAAGTTTAGTTTTAGAAATTAATAAACAATTTGGAGATGAAAGCATCCATTATCTGATGGAAAGGACAGGGGTCAAATGACCTTTGATATATAGGTTCGAATCCTATTGGATGCCTTCTAATCAGCATCTCCTTAAAAGTTCTCTGGCATGGACAAAATAATTGATGAAAACGAGGACGTGTTGTAGCTGATTTGGACTGATTCCTTTGTTCCTAAAGAAATCAGTTCATAATCGGCTAAAAGCATAACTTGTTTTCCAATTGTTTTGATTATAATAGTGCCTTTGCTGTACATTCTGGTGTACCTGAATAAGCAATTCAGTCAAGTGCATGCCTCATTTGAGGCTTCAATTTGCATGTTATCATTTCATGAAGTACTTGCATAGTTTTGCTCTTGTTAATCTAATTATCTTTTCCTTATGTTTGACAGATAACACACAAGTCAATCAACCATGGGTAAGGAGAAGGTTCACATCAGTCTCGTGGTCATTGGCCATGTCGACTCAGGAAAGTCCACCACCACTGGTCACCTTATCTACAAGCTTGGTGGTATTGACAAGCGTGTGATTGAGAGGTTTGAGAAGGAAGCTGCTGAAATGAACAAGCGTTCATTCAAATATGCGTGGGTGCTTGACAAGCTCAAGGCTGAGCGTGAGCGTGGTATTACCATTGATATTGCTCTGTGGAAGTTTGAGACCACCAGGTACTACTGCACAGTTATTGATGCCCCTGGCCACAGGGACTTTATCAAGAACATGATTACTGGCACATCCCAGGCTGATTGTGCTGTTCTTATCATTGACTCAACCACTGGTGGTTTTGAGGCTGGTATTTCCAAGGATGGTCAGACCCGTGAGCACGCTCTTCTTGCCTTCACACTCGGTGTCAAGCAGATGATCTGCTGTTGCAACAAGGTAATACCTAGCCTTTGGTTCCTGTTCTTTTAGCTTGTATATATTTTAATGGCAAATGATGTGTAGCTGATTTTAGGTTTGAGTGAATTCGTTTGTTTAAAAGTGGTACACTCTATGGTCCCAACAGATGGTTGTATTTGAGATTGAATGTTGGTTTTTCATAGTACTGTCACGATAACAAGTTATGTCTGGATGTGTTTGCAGATGGATGCCACTACCCCCAAGTACTCCAAGGCCAGGTATGATGAAATTGTGAAGGAAGTGTCATCCTACCTGAAGAAGGTTGGATACAACCCTGACAAAATCCCCTTCGTGCCTATCTCTGGTTTTGAGGGAGACAACATGATTGAGCGCTCCACCAACCTTGACTGGTACAAGGGCCCCACCCTTCTTGAGGCTCTTGACCAGATCAACGAGCCCAAGCGTCCCTCTGACAAGCCCCTCCGTCTCCCACTCCAGGATGTCTACAAGATTGGTGGTATTGGAACTGTACCTGTTGGTCGTGTTGAGACTGGTGTCCTCAAGCCCGGTATGGTTGTCACTTTTGGCCCCTCTGGTCTGACCACTGAGGTTAAGTCAGTTGAGATGCACCATGAGGCTCTACAGGAAGCTTTGCCTGGTGACAATGTTGGCTTCAACGTGAAGAATGTTGCTGTTAAGGATCTCAAGCGTGGTTTCGTCGCCTCCAACTCCAAGGATGACCCTGCCAAGGAGGCTGCTACCTTCACATCCCAGGTCATTATCATGAACCACCCTGGCCAGATTGGTAATGGCTATGCTCCAGTGCTTGACTGCCACACCTCCCATATTGCTGTCAAGTTCTCTGAGATCCTGACCAAGATTGACCGTCGTTCTGGTAAGGAGCTTGAGAAGGAGCCTAAGTTCCTCAAGAATGGTGATGCTGGTATGATTAAGATGATTCCCACCAAGCCCATGGTGGTCGAGACCTTCTCTGAGTACCCCCCACTTGGAAGGTTTGCTGTGAGGGACATGCGTCAGACTGTTGCTGTTGGTGTCATCAAGAGTGTGGAGAAGAAGGATGCCACTGGTGCCAAGGTTACCAAGGCTGCTCAGAAGAAGAAATGAGGTGTATTTGTGTGTTTTGTGATGGTTTTATGAATGAATTGGTATGTGGAGTTGGTAGTAGTTTTGTGTCTAAGTCTGTTTCTTTTTATTTTTGTAGTAGTTTTATGTAGGGCAGTCAGTTGAACAAGCTGGGTGCTAAGGTTTTGATGAGTCCTCTTTACTTTAGCAGTCTGTTTTATCTTAGTACTGTCAAGTCTTAAATGATCATGGATTGTTGGGGTATTTTAATGTTGACTGTGACTTCAATTTTATCAGTGACGTGATGGTTTATCAGATATTTGATTCTTCTGCTTATTAATTATTTTGAATGTGTCATTATGGTTTGGTCCTGAGTGTAGTAGAACGTAAACGTTCAAGTTAAAAAAAAATAAAATATTTATAATCTTATGGGGGTTGTTTAGATTTATTGGGGAATTTGGTGAATTTCGTATTTTTGGTATAAATTTATTATAAACAATCAAACTCTTCATAAATTTACACAATTCTCAATAAATTTATACTCCTAGATGAAAATTTTTCAAATTCTCCAAATTCCCAAGCGATCCAAACTGCTCCATGAATATTTTGGGAAATTTAACATTTTCTTGTTAGTAATATTTAGAATTACGGTTATAAAATTTTGAATGTATTGTTACTCGTTCCCTAACAAGAACTCGTAAGCCTTTTTGTTTTGGCTGCGATTGTTCTAGTGACTCTGATGGGATTTTGGTAGGTTCTGTTGAGGCCTTCCGTTTCTTTCTCGTGCCTGGGCAGTCTATACGACAATATTGTTGTTGAAAAGCAAATGGCAATCCTCTCTACACAACAAAATGTGAGGCCTGGAATATCTTCTGAGAGCACAATGATTATGCCAGTTACGAAATTATTGGCTTGAGAATTGTGAGGCCAATAGCACCTCTTACCTAGCATCAAACAGTGCAAGGCCAATAACACATAACGCCTATGTAATACAATTAAGAGTATAAAAATTGCCAAGACAATGAGCATGGGGAAGAGGACGAAGATTTGCTGGGCTGAAAAGATTATCTTCTTTGATGCTTGTGACAGACTTTTACAATGCATCTCCAATTTAGGCCCTGATCGGAAACACAAACAAGCACGAAAAGAAAAGAAAAGAAAAGAAAAGAAATCTGACGCGAAATCGCTTCCGGCGATCGGCGGTGGTCGGAGGAAATCGCGAGAGTTCAATCGCTCACCGGAGAAAGAGAAGATCCAACGGCCGAAACGAATTCTCGCCAAATTTCTTGGTTTATGAGCGGAATTCACGGAGCCAAAATTTTCTCGCCGACTCTCGCGAAATGAACTCTCGCACACCTCCTTTCTCGGTTCCGATCAGAAGATTTGGGAAAGAGAAAATTCCATTTCCGATTCTCACGCTAAATTTATGGTTTCCGATCACAGCCTTAGTGTATTTGGAGTGTGCTGATTACTTTTGTTATTGTTTTTTTATCTTGTAGGAGTAATTTCTTTCTCTCGTCACCAGCTTTGTGACCTAACTTTGTAATAACTTGGCTTGCTTTAATGGAAGCAGGCACCCTTGGTTTTGGGGTGCTATTATCAAAAAAAAAAAAAAAGAGAGTATAAAAAATGTTCTCGCCAAGTATAGCACTGATGTTTTTACGCAGGGTCGGTCTAGGACCATCTTAGCATGCCTACCGGCCGCCGATGATCCTTCTACCCGGAACACATCTATTGATTTTTTCTAACAAGCAGCACTGATTATGAGGATGGACAAACATAAAGCCAAGAAGATCTGATGCATTTTGTATTTTCCTAGATGTTATCATATTAGTTTATGCAACTTGATCTTCAGGAATGAAATGCAGAAGAAGAAAAAAATTCATCACCAGACAACCAAATTGTTGAAAATTACAATGTAACACAAACTAATAAATAGGATGTGCACCTTGCTCCCTTACCACTATAAAAAACCAGCATTATCAAAAGCAATGTGCAATATCCAAGTGAAATGGCACTGCATGCCGCATAAATGGATGCAGCCCGATATGCAGTTTTAGCTTATAGATCTAATATGCATTTTTTAACTTTTGAACCACTAAAGCGTCCTGCATAAATTGTTAGGTGGCTATCATGCTCTTTGCATATGTGGTTTCATAGTCAATTATGCACCATCGTATGCACCGAATATTTGAATCTGTATAATGTCACCTGCATGTATCTTCAGCTCAAGTGAGGGACTGCATAATCATCAGTTAAAAGTTAAAACATAGACAATGCCATAAATGTTTTATAAACTATCTAAAACACACAAACTTTAACCAAACAGATTAATGTCCTAACTGGCAAAACTTATTCCCTCGCCAACTGCTTCGCTGCCAATTTTTCAGCTTCCTCGAGAACAAAATTCTTAAGCGATTCGACATCCCGTTTACCTGAAGAAAGATGGAAAAAAAAACTTAGTTTGGTAGGCACTTACGACTAACCTGAATAGCCCTCAGCATACTAAAAAATATTGAAATATACGTAACATTTATTGGATACAACCTCTTTTAGGTGATCAACCTTAGTATGTTATAGAAAGACACTACTAATTAAAAGTTCATGTATTACCCATTCTTTACATGATGCTAATCCAAATCATGCCACGGGATAATCCATGCTTTGATGTGCAATTACCCAGACCAGCCAAATCAATTTTTTTCCCACTAATATTCTACACTTAGTTATTTGGTTTTTTTTTAGCTCCATTTGCTCGGGTAACCGAGGCTTGGTTGAGCCTTGAAACAATTACAGCCTCTTAAAACCATTGTACCAGTATAAAGCAGAGTGGGGATACCTTGCATTTCTATAATGACACAGAGAACTCTCTACTAGCATGATTTCAAAAGTAGTTATAGACGGTGCGAACAGAAATAGCTAAATTTTTTAAATAGAAATCATAATTATTCAAGCAAACAATGTAATAACTAATGAAGATCAGTTGATTGATAGATTCCATCACAAATTGTACCTTTAAACTTTGCAGCTTCTTCTCCATCATAAAAAACCTTAAAAGTGGGGTATGAATGTATATCTGCTTTTGAGCAGACTTCTTTCTGTAAACCGCAATCCACTTCTCCAATTTCTATTTCATCTTCTCCCTCCATTTCCTTTCCAAAATCTTCCCAAAGCGTCCCCAAATTCTTGCTAAAAATTTAAAAATAGAAACTCATTTTGAGTGGAAATACTCATCAAGCAACTTCTATCGCACTTTTAACATTTCAAAACTTGAAAATAGAGTTTTGCATGTTATTACCAGTGTTTGCACCATGGAACACAAAACTTCACAAACCATACTGTATCTTTCTCTTTTACCTGAAAAAAGAAAATAACAAGAGCAAAAGAAGTTGACTAGATTGAAATATGCTTGAAACCCAATACCATATCTCCTTAAATTAGCAATAACACAAGTTCTGATCCGATCAGTACAGCAATTATTTCGCAATAAATTTGGTCAAAGAACTTAGATCGATATAGTTCTTTTAGTTCAACAATTACAAACAAGGGGGACAAAAGTAAAAAAAAATTGACCTTGTCGGTGAAGGTCTCCGCGGTGAGAGTAATGACCTCTGCTCTCGTTTGAGGAAGCGAAATAGAGAGGAGAGAAAAGACAAGGATGGAGGAGAGGCAGAGATACCGCGCGAGTACCAGATCCATCGTCGGTGTACGATTTCGCTTCCGAGCTCCACGCGCGGGTTCTCTTTTTCCGAAAAATTTGTCAAACTCCGACGAAGGCGACAACAGATCCGATTCGTTGTCTGATGCCTGAATTAGTTCGATTGCGATTGGACCTGGGTTTAGGCCCAATTAGATACGCTTTAGGCCCATGTTTGTATGAAGCCCGGTCCAGGAGGAATAGATGAAATGTGAATTATGTGACTATGTGAGGCGTCTTATTCCAGTTTTTTTTTTTTTTTTTTAGAAAGCTCTGTCTTACTTGCTTGTCTTTGTTTTTGTGTTTTGATTTGACAGTCTACAGTAATGTAATTGATTGTTTATAATATCTACTGATGGAACACAGAAACAGGTAGTTTTAAACAGTCTAGTGGCTACCTTTTTTCCACAAAAAGAAATGTGAGTGGACACAAAAATTCATGAACTAAACGCTCGGAAAAACAAGAACCGGTCAGTATTTAATTTGTCTCTAGTGCATGGCCACAAAAAGTTTTTGCCGAATCTGGGTTATATTCTTAATAATATGATATCAGAAAATATACAATGTTACAAATTTGGGGAAAAAAAAAAGAGCAATGTTACATTATGGCTCCGTTTGAATTTTATTTGGGAAGAAGGGAAAAATAAAATAAGAAAATAAATTTATTATAAACAATCCAAACTCTTCACAAAGTTACACACTTTTCAATACTTCTTTCCACTTCTTCCCTTCTTTTCTTCTTCTCTTCTTCTCACACCTTATCCAAACGGAGCCTATAATAATCATTTTTGTTGTTGCTTCTTGAAGGAAAGTTTTAATTTTTCATTTTATATATTTAACTGGCATTATTTCGAATTTGCAACCTTTGGCATTTCTTCTTGGTCTACTTGATGATTGTCTGAAATTCGGAGCATTACAAAATGAATGATTATTCTTGTTCTTAAAAATCGAATTTAATATATATCAGAACAAAAGTGTATCAAACAAAATATATAGGGTCAGATGAAGCTATTTAATTAAAGAAATGTTCACGACTATTTTATTTTATTTTTTTTAATATTATATTTCGACACATTTTATCTTCTACATTAAAAAAAATATTATCTTATAATTAAATGTATCAAACATAGATTTTTAAGATCGAACTAGAAAGATATATATTGTGATTTTCATGTCATTGATATAGGAGACATAATCCAATGTACAATTTTTTGTCGATTTCTGCCGAAAATTGAACTCGTTTCTTAGATGAACTCACACGTTCTAACAAAAAAATATATATATACATTGATGAAAATTAATAAAAGAACGCTTACTACACTTGCCTAGTTAAAGTTATTCCCCCTTTGAACGAGTTGCAACACCAACCAAAAAACATTGATGAAAAATAATAAAAAGGAGGCTAATGCACTTACTCAGAGTAATCCACCCTTGCAACACCAACCAAAATCACAACACAATAATTCATAGGAGAATGTAGTGCTAATAAAGCCATTTGCCAACTGATTATACCAAATGCACGACAGGTCTAGAAGAATTCTCCTTCCCATTGATTCTTTCTAGAGATTAGATTAGAGAGATAAAAAGAGGCAAAAGAGTTTTGCTTGCCAAAGGCCCCACCACGTGCAGCGTGGTACCAAACATATAATTTTTGTTTCAACAACTTTTCCTCTTTTACTACAAGAGTACAGGTCATGAACACGGAACACCTCATTTCTCCATCTAATGCCTTATCCTCCTATCCTTAGTCAAATAAATAAATAAATATTTTTATTCTTTTTTCACGTTTTTTTCTCCTTATTCGAACTAGTTCAATCTTCTTGTCCATGTTACGGTTTCTAGTACCTATTTCAGTGCTATTTTGTTTTGTGAATTGTGCCTCTATATATATTTTATGGAATCTGAGTTTATATTAGTTTATACAGGTCATAAATGCATTATGTTTGTTTCTTTCAGTCCTGTATTTTATAAGTGTGAATGCAGCTTCAATTTTCTTCATACATTTTTGTGCTCAGGATGCTGTCATCTCTGTAATTGTAGCTATCCTTACTTTATTACTTATCCAAACTATATTTCTGAAGTACTTAAAAACAGTCTTTAGTAATTTAATTACATTGTTATAAATCGTTCATTGACCTTAAATAAAGTAACAAATGCACTGCTGCTTGGATTTTTTTTACATTAGATTACTTTTGTTACTTTTGTACTGCAAAAAACAATCATTTTTCCTTTTTTGTCAATATTCCCAGAGCAAAATAAGTTTCTTCTGATCCTTCATTTATTTTCTCTAAACCATAAACTTATCATCTCATCTTACATTCAGAGTCTTTTTTTTTTTTGAGGAATCTAAATATTGCTATTAAATCAGTGCTTGTTAAAATGAAATTCAAATAAGAACCAATTTTGATTTAAAAAAAATTAATTGACTTCATATATATAATACACATTATATATCGTTGGCGGATAAAATATCACATATTTGGATTTTATTTAATGACTGTTGAACCAATATTAATATAGCATAAATATTTATTTACAATGTTGTATCTATAATGCACATATATATAACATGTGGTACATTTTTAAATTAAAGTATGCACATTACCGATCGTTAGAAAAAAAATTTACTTATTTTGTTTTTTCCGACAGACAGAAATTACAGCATCTTATAGTGAAAACACACGTAGGCATCCAGTTACAGTTATTCCTCAAGTTTCGCTTTCCAATATAAAGGCTCCGTTTGGATGGCTTCTTCCCGGAATAAGGAATAAGGAATAACAACTTTTTACCAATAAATTTATTTCTAACCATCCAAACTCTTCACAAAAGTTACACACTTCCCAATAAATTTATCCCTTCCCAATAAATTTCTTCCCTTCTTCCTTCTTCCTACCTTATTCTCAACGCATCCAAACGGAGCCAAAGTACTTTTAAAAAAAGAAAAAAGCTAAAGTTTAGAAACATGATAATTTCTATCAGATTTCTCTACATTTCCAGATCCAGACACATAAAATTTATTTGTCTCTAACGACATCATAATCATAAACAACATGATTTGTACATATTTTTATATTTCTCAAAATAGTCGGAGATATACATTTTTTTTCTCAAAATTTGACTCATACGTCCATAAAAACTTATTTTTATTAGAAATGATACATGTCATCTTCAATTTTGTCATCTATTGCCATCATAAAATACAAAGTGAACACATAAAACAAGCAAGATAAATATTTAGACGATCAAAGTGAACACAAACAAATAAGTGTTGTCATATTTTGTTCAAATTTTTATATGCACATTCAACTTATTTTCTATTGAGTGTATGTGTTCACTTTGATCATTATATATGTTCACCTTCTCTATTTTATGTGTTCACTTTTTATTTTGGATGGCGAGGGATGACAAAACTACATATGACAGTAATCAATTTTCTATTTTTATATTAAAATTTGAGTAATGCCAGAGTCAAACGTGTTTGACACTTGGCCCATCAAACACAATCGGATCTCAATTTTTGAGACTAGCACGGCCGATCTGAACCGCTCAATTTGTTCTCCATAGTAAAATATCCTAGGAGATCAATTTTTATATTTTTTCGAAATTTTTTACTATTTATTTTGTATTTTAGAAAATCTTCCATCTAATTAATTTTAGACCTTTCAATTTTAAAAAATCTAAAAAAAATAGTTAAAAATTTACGAAAAATATAAAATTTGGCCTATAAGAATATTTCAATATAAAGATTATATTGAACGGTTTGAATCGATAATTTGAAATTTCAATAATTGAATCTAGAATCGTGTTTGATGTCAAACGTGTTTGATTCTAGCATTATTCTTAAAATTTAGTAATTTAGTAATAAATAAATAAATACCGTGCGAGCTCATGGGCCAAAATTAATCATCCCACACTCACCGAAATAAAAATCCGTAATTACAAATCTAATCAGTCTCGATTCCCATTAAAAGGTCCAGTTGCATACTTGTATTTATCAACTCAGGGTAAAGGCGTTATTAATTTCTACATTTCTGTTTCTCAAATTCGTCTCATGATCCTGAATTAAATTGCATTAAATAAAAAGATATGCCATAATAACCTCCTTAAATTATTATAATGTATAAATCTTGATTCCCATGTGGAAGGTTCTAGTTGCATTCAACTCTTTGAAAAGGCGTTACAATTGATTCCGAGAAAGTTTATTGTGCACTATAGTGTATTGAGCAATCTGTGCACCATAATTTAGTTCGTTGGATATGTATCAAGATCCGTGCTTATGATGTCGCTGGATTAATTGAAATTTGGTGCTCCTCAATCCTTATTCTGTTCCCACCCTTTCCTCCTCTCTCGACTCGTCCCCTCTCTCGTGCGCGTCAGAAATTTATTCCGCCTCCGACTTCGCCTCTGCTTCAAGCGACCTTCTTCGTGAGTACGTCTCAAGGGACACTAACTCCGACTCTCGGTAGATAAACTAGAGCTGTCTCAAGCGACACTTGGGTTTCGCCTCTCTACGACCTAGGGTTCCGCTATCTTGCTTCTCTCTCTATGGCCTAGTGTTTCGTCCAAGCGATCGGAGGAGCAAGGTAATTGACCCCCTCTCTATCTTCCTCTTTTCCTATGAGTTGCAGCCTAGGTTTCCGCCCAAGCAAGCCACATGGACCTAGAGTTTGGCTTAACTTCTTTCTCTTTTCTGATATTAGGCGTAAACTTCCAATTAAATCTTGTACCAGCAACTCAAATTGTAAGCCACCATTTGTATTTTTTACCAGAAAACTCAATTTAGAGCTTACTGTTATCAATTTATCAGGGCTTTTACCAGAAACTCGAACTTTAAGATACTGCTTTATGTTGAAAACTGATTAATCCAATTTGTATTTCTTATTAGATAGCGGACACCAGTAGATGCAATAAAAAGTCTGTATGGATCCCTGGCATGCATTTCCTTACCTTGCTAACAAAAAATAAACATCTCTAAAGTAATTCATTCCAATTCAACCAAGTTATTTGTCAAATATTGGTGCAGTACTGTAATATTATAATTATAAACTTAGTTAGAGTATAAACAATTATAAGTGCTTAATTATATATCAGACACCCATGAGTTGAAACAATCATAACTCACAAGCACCTGCACTATATATATGTCAAAACTAAAAACATACAACCATGCACCAAGTCCAAATTAAATATATCTTTAAATAAATTGATTCAATTACAGGTCAAAACCATAGAACTAAGTACCATGCTTAATTTTACCATTGATTTCTTTTATGCCATGATACAGAGAGTTAATAAAATTACAGACCTATTTGTATCAATAATTTTTGTGACAAGATAAACCATGTGGTGATTTCTCATATATATGACATGGCGATTTATTGATACGAGACGCCAAATCCAATCCAATTTTTACAAACAAGTGCAGTTCCAATAGTAATTATAGTAACTTGCATGATCAAACATAAATGCAGTCAGAAAGATCAAATGATTTCGATTTCAGATCAGAAATCATGTACCATAATCAAGCAAGAATGCAGTTCTCAATAAATAAATACCAACGTTTGACCATAAATAAGTTTTCTATTACATTTGATAACAAGTTCCCATTACAATGGTGCATTGAGAAATTAACACAATCAGATTTCTAAAAAGAAAGCATAATCTCTCTGTACTGGTATATTTAACCAAAACAAAAAATATGTTGACTTATTAGTCAGGGCTTTGGTCTCAAGATGTTAAACAGGTGCTGGATATGATTGGCGAGATGAGCATGGGTGAATCAGCGGGAGACACCAGAGGCATGGTGTATGACTTGTGGGGCCAGGAGGGCAGGGCCAGAATATGTTGCTGATAGTAGGGCCAGATGATCAGTTACAGAGTTAAAGAGATGGCAATATGGGGTGCACAGTGTGGAGAGGATCATTTTTTTCTCTACAAAAAATTTCTTGAAGATGCACAGTGTGGAGAGGATCATTTTTTTATTGTTATTAGAGTTTTGTAAACATTTCATTGTGGTTTTTGAGGGGTGAGTCAGTTTAGGGGTGTGTTGACACTGAACTGGTGTGATACCATATAGGTACTGGTCTCCTGTACCAGTGGTTTGAATCTACTAAGATGTCGCGAGGTTTGCTTTTGTGTTGGGATCTTTGATTGCTTATTGGTAATAAAGTTTGTTGGATGCTCTTCACAAATTCAGAAAAGTGGTGGGCACTCCCCGCTTAATTCCAAAAATAATATATATCCTGAACAAATATAAGAACAAATAAATAGCGAATTAGCGACAATAAATCCTCCATGTTAACTTCATATTGTTTATTTCTAACGAACCTAAAATTAAATATTGTACTTGAATTTGCTTGCTTTTGCTGAACTTTGTATCCAAACCAAATAATGCACACAATACTTTTACTTGCTTTGCTGTCAAACAATGCACGCAATCTATTGGCAAGTTTAATGTACTTGCTTCATTTGCTTTTGCTGTCCAAATTGAGTTGCTGATAAAAATATAAATGATAGTAGCATGCTGGTAGGATTCAATATTTTGAAACTGGATAGTGTTTCAAACCAGTACGATGGCTAAAAAGTAATTGACAGTTGAAATCCGTTGTCATTGTTAGAGAAGATAAAGAAGCGACTGAACCCCAAGGTGTTCTGATGGTTTTTTTGGGTGGATTCCTAGGTCAAAACACAGAGTGGAAGGATCGAGAGAGAGACCAACTTACTTGGTCGGTGGCCTAGAGCCACTGCGAGAGGGAGGCGAGAAAACAGAACCCTAGGTCGTAGGGGAAGAGGCGAAAGAACGGAACCCTAGATCGTAGAGAAAGTCGGAACTAGCTTGCGACAGAACCCTAGTCAGAGAGATCTTCGTTTGTCCGAGGAGCGAGAGAGAGAGAGCAAGATCGATAGTAGGAGGGAGATAACTTAGAAGGGCTTAGATCTGTAGTTGGGACTCGGGAGACGAAAGGGTGGAAACAGAATAAGGATAAAGAACACCCAAATTCAATTCATCCAGCGACATCGTAAGCACGGATCTTAATGCATATCCAACGAACCAAATTCTGGTGCATAGATTGCTCAATACACTATAGTGCACAATAAACTTTCTCATTGATTCCTCGGTTCAACATGCATCTAAATCAGGCAAAACTCAAAAGCAGAATCGACTATTCTATTCCTTAACTAACTCCTTTTTCTCTCTTTAAAAACTTTAACACACCCATCTTCCTTCCATCAATCTCAACCCCACAAGCACTTTTCAATGAGATCGACTAATCAGGCCGGTCCATTACTCCATTGCCCCATCGTACGGTCCACAACGACGGCTCAACAACCTGTCTTGACACTTGTAGAACCTCCCACGTAAGCAAATTCGGTGGTTTGGATATAGAAACAAAAATTAAAAATTCGGTGGCATGGCAATGCTTGTGTTCAGCCACTGGTCTGGATTCCCTCTATTGATTTCCCTTTTTTTTTTTAACTATGTTTCTTTTTCTATTTTTTATAGTGGAAGGCATATTCCGTGTACTTGTTTTTAGTTGGTCACGACTCACGAATTGGCCACTAGAAATATCAACTTTTTCGGTGTTTTTTTTTTCAATGGCAACATTATTATGCACGATGATTGATTATCTTAAATTGAGGTGTTGAAATATTTGTACACTAAACTAGAAATGCTCCAAAGATCAAGTGCAAGAGCAAATAATGTTTCACGGAGGGGAAAAAAAAAAGATTCTATCGTGGAATAGAATTTTAAATTAACTTGAATTCAATCAATCATATATGTTTATGTTTATAAATTATAATTGAACGATCTAAATTTAAGTCCGATTTAAAAATTGAGTCCACAACACAATTTGTCTTTAAAATTTATTATTTTAACTTAACCACGAGAGCTATTGTAACATATTAATGTGACTAGTTGAACCGCTTGCAAAATTTTTGGTAGAATTTATACCATCTTTATTTATTATCTGAGATGTTGGCTAATTTCACCATAAGCTGAAGGCGAAGATAATAAATCTCATAAAAATTAGAATCGTTGTGCATGAATCCCATAAAAACGATTAATAATAGAAAGATACAGGATCAATCAAATCCATCAAGTGCGTTAAAGGTAAAGACGACCAGTACTGTACACCACAACTAATCCACCATCCGAAGTTAATTAACCATTTTAATGACGAGTTTATCCGAAACAAAGTCAATCTGTGCAAAAACCTACGTGGCACGCTCTCTGTGGTTCAAAAAAGCTGCTTGCTGTTCTGTTTGTAAAAAGCTGAAGCACTTGTTGTCTCGAATCCCAACACAATCACCGTCCAAATTCCCATTTTAATTCCCCCCGCAATACCACGACTGCCCCCGTCGCTTTGTCACGCTCCTCAACAAGCCACGTGTCAAGAATTTAGTAATGCTGTTCGCTGTTACATGGGGTAGCATCGGATTAGGAAGAGATCGACCGGCTATAGCAGGTGGATCCCAAAGCTAGGCGCATAGAGGCGTAGCTGATACGCGGCCGTTGGCAGACCCATAAAATCCAACGTGTCAATGGACCCACATCTGTCAGTTTATTTCGACCCATTCTACCCGTCACGACCGTCGGATCGCCGTTTCCCAACTTGTCTATTCTTTTCTCTGTTCATCCATCTCCGTCAACTTTGGCAACTGGTGACTAGAATTAGGAAGACGCGGTGTATGGCAGGTAAAGATTTTGTTCCTGAAAATTCACACTACTTAACTAAACGACAATATTGTCCATACCAAATCCAGCTCGATTCTTTCCCATGTTTGCTCAGAAACATCACTTTCTTTTATTATTTTGATTTAAAAACATAAAATAAATGTAATATATTTGAATTTTATAAAAATAAATATTTTTTAAGTTCACGTTTTCAACAATACTACATATTATTCCACTGTCGAATCATCTGGAAAAAAAAATATTACATATTATTATTTAGTAGTAAAGTATTAAAATAATATATTATATCTACCCAATAAAGGAATAATACAAGTTAAAAAAATGAATGTGTCTTAAATTATATAATATTCGAAATCGAAAGAATTAGAAAAAAAAATTGACGATAAATAAGATAATTTTATTAATCTTGTACACAGTGGCGAAGACAGAGGGGGACTGGCAAGGGCCAGGCCCCCTTAATAATTAGAATATTTCCCAACTATATGTTAATTTATTAAGATAATTTATATAATTAAGTTTCATGGCCTCCTCTAGACTCAAAATATTATGCTCAATGATGTTTGGTTAAGAAAAATTAATGGTTGCTAGTATTATTTTAGGTAATTAATACTTAAACTTGTAATTTTCTTGGTTATCAATTTCATTTAGTTTGATCTTGGCCTTCGTCATTTTTCAATCCTGGCTTCGCCACTGCTTGTAGATACTCCAGGATCACAAGGATCTCCAACAACACTAAACTGCAGTTACCACAGTACTTTGTCAGCAGTTAGCGAAAATTCCGACCGTCAAGTTCTGGTGCTTGTCCCACATTATATAATTTCTTATTAGCTTTCGTTTCACGCTCTCCACTGGAGAAGAAGAGAAACTCCACTCCTCTCCTCCCTCCTCTCTCTTCTCTTTCACTCCGCCTACCGATTTCCCTCCTTTTCTGTTACATTCCCCCTCCAAATGGCGGCGCCAGTTGGTGCCACCTCGATGACGTGGCACGAGGAGCTGGCGACACTCGTCGGCGACACGGGGATCCGCTACTCCACTGGTGATCCCATCGACAATAATCAATTACACGGCGTCAAAACGGACGGCTATTTCGGGTACGAAGAGGAGAAGGGAGGAGCAGAGGAGCCGTGGATGGATCAGATTAAGGGGTTCGCCGAATCGACGGCCGAGATGATGCGAGAGCTCGGGCGGGGCTGCTGGGACATAGCGAGGCAGAGCGTGCAGGGCGCCGAGGAGTCGGAATTCGTGAAGAAGATGCGGGGCCCACTGTCAGAGGCGGCGGAGAAGCTGAGTTTCTTGAACGAGTACTTGCCCGAGGATAAGGAGCCCGCGCAAGCCTGGCCCGTTGTGATCTCTGTCTTCCTCATAGCTCTTCTAGGTAAATTATATATGTATATATATATTTTTTGTAGGATATATGTAATATATGTGTTTTTAGAGGGTTCTTTAGTTTTTTTTTTTTTCTTTATACTGGATGGATGTTGATAATTTTGTTATAGAGATTTGGTTGAGTGAATGTCGCTTGATTTATATGAGCGAATAAGCAACTCTCGATCTTGTAATATTTGAGAGTTCTAGTTATTTCGCTTTCTAAATCTGATCGACAGTTTGTTTTTACTTTTTAGAAAGATGCGCCGGTTACTTTTCTCTTCTTTTTATTGCGCGCGCAATTCTACGAGAATTTCACGCTTAAGAGTTAGGAGTGAATCTGTTGTCTGTATTTGATTGTTATTTTTTTCTTCCTAATTTTGATTTGGGGCTGAATCTTATTGTTCGTTTGTGTAGCATTCGGTGCTCAACTTTTCTTGAACAATCAATTCGAATTTATCAAGTAATAGTAGTTCTGTTTTATATGTAGAATTTTCGTTAATGGGCCACGCTATACTAAATTTCAACAATATTTTTACATTCATACCCCACTGAGTTCACTGAACAACAAATTTGACCAAATTAAATTTCCTCTAAGCTTTTATTTGTATTTTCCAGTCATCTATCCAAGTTCGACCAGTTCATGTACATAGACATGGTAATTATTTCTTTTTAATTGTACAGACACACTGCCATTTTCTAAGCATATACATTTTTTTACATTGCTGACGTCATTATTATTTTTATGCAGTGTTAAATATAGGTAGTAGCAGCAATGAGACCCCCACAGTAGTAGAAGCACCGAAGAAAATGTATATTGCTCCCCCGAGTGCTACGCGAATCCAGCTCCCTGATGGTAGGCACTTAGCATATCTACAACAGGGGGTCCCACCTGAACTGGCTCGGTTCAATATGATCATGCCGCATTCTTTTCTTTCCTCACGACTAGCTGGTAAGTTACCTCGGTAAATTTTAATCAATCTTGTTTTTATTTATTGGCTCAGGCTGCTTTTAACTGATTTATGATATTTGATAACTGAGTGGGTTCAATAGGTTGGTATTGGTTCTTTTTGGTTCCTATTGATCAGTTTTCATTTTACAGCATATGCGAGTTTATATATACTTTGCACTTTTTGAATGAAGACTGTATTTGCATTCCTGTGAATTAACATACATATGAACTTTCTGTTTGTTTGTTTTCAGTATTATACGACTTCACAGTCCTAGTCTCGAGTGGCGGATCTAGAAAAAATATTTAGATGGGGCTGAGTTTATAAAAACATTCAACCAACATAAATTAATCATATATCCATCTCATACAATACTAAAGATACAGTTTAAAACTAAGGGGCTCGACGGCGTTAGGTGGGGCTCTAGCCCCACCCGACCCAGTGGTAGATCCGCCACTGCTAGTCTCGAAGAACTTCTAAATCGTACCACTGTCGCCAGTTTGTATTATACTGCCTAGAGTTTTGATTAAAAATTGCAGTCAACTAAGTAATAAAAATGGTAAACCATATGCAGGTATACCTGGGATGAGCCTTACTCTGCTGGAGGAGTTCGGTGTTCAGCTGGTGACATATGATCTGCCTGGTTTTGGTGAAAGTGACCCACATCCAGAGAGAAATCTCAACACATCAGCACTTGACATGCTACATTTGGCCAATTCTCTTGGAATCAGTGAAAAGTTTTGGGTTGTTGGGTACTCAGGTGGTGCTATCCATGCATGGGCTGCTGCACGATATATACCTGACAATCTAGCTGGTAAACCCCCCACTGCCGGCCCTTTATCTCCCTCTCTCTCTCTCTCTCTCTCTCACACACACACACACACACAGAAAAGGATGTTTTGTGGTTACAAATGTACCTGATACTGCCAGACAAGCTAAATCTTCTTTCTGTAAGGCCTTTTTCAGAAACAATAGAAGTGAAAACCTGAACACAGCTTGGGACAAAAGGCTTAGTTGTTGTTGTTGTTGTAAGGAGTTGCAAAAAACATATTGTAATTGATAATTGTTTAGATGCACAGATCTATAAACCATTTTCCTGGCTTGTCCCTTGACCATATTATTGTGATAAATGGTTTGATGACAGGTGTGGCAATGTTTGCTCCAATGGTTAATCCATATGACATGAGCATGAACAAGGAAGAGAGGCGCAAAACATGGGAGAAATGGTCAGCAGGGAGGAAATTCATGTACACTCTGGCACGGAAATTTCCATCCCTTCTCTCTTTCTACTACCGAAAGAGCTTTCTGTCAGGGACCCAGGGCCAGCTAGAGAGGTGGCTTTCTGTTTTGTTAATGAAGAAGGTTATACATCTACTTTCAAAACGAACCCAATTACTGTTCTATACAATTTTTTTTTTTGTATATATTATAGTCTAACATGCTTATTAGAATATTCTCCCCTGCAATTTCAAATTTCTGGACAAATATTTTGGTAAGGGCGAAGTGTTCATTGTAATGTTTTTATGCTTCTCCATTTCGTCTGATTTCTAATTTATTCCAGAAACAACAATTATTCTTCCAACTACTATAGTCATTAACTTGGAAGAAACAGTATATTGACCGATGTAATCAATAACTTGACATAAAATGCCATTTACAATTAAAGACGTAAAAGACCAGATTGATATATATCTCTAAATTAAATTACTTTTAAACAGGACAAATTGCTTCTGGAAGAGCCAGTATTCATGGAATTCTGGGAGAAGGATGTGGCTGAGTCAGTTCGGCAAGGTGATGCAAAACCCTTTATAGAGGAGTCTGTAATTCAAGTGTCAGACTGGGGTTTTACCCTCTCAGAGATACAAGTGCAGAAACAGAAAGACGGGAGAAGATTTCTTTCATTACTCAAGTCTTTGTTCAGTCCAGCTGAAAAAGAGTGGACCGGCTTCCTAGGACCAATACATGTCTGGCAGGTGTGTTTAGGATGTTTTGTTATCTTTTGTATCTTTCAAATTAGTTGTGGCAGTAATGCAATTTTGTTTTATCACTGTCAGTACTTGCGGGTAGTACTAATATTGAAGCTGATCCGTAATAAACCTTGGCAGCCTTTTCAGCAATGAAAAATCAAATTATTTTGAAATTTTCTTAGCAGCCCAGAAATGAACAGACAGAAACAATACAAATTACAGAATAGCAGAAATTTGACCTGACCAATGCCAAGTGGAAGCCATAAGACCTAAGCAAATTTTTACTCTCATTCACCAAAATTAAAGTGTTCTGCCTCTGAGTTACTTCACTTTATAATTACTAAAAATGTTTTAGTATTTTACATTGCACGTCAACTTAATATGCGGTTTTACAGGGGATGGATGATACAGTGGTGCCACCGTCCATGACTGACTTTGTAAGGAGGGTAGTTCCAGGTGCAACAGTACATACACTACACGGAGAAGGCCATTTTTCATACTTTTGCTTCTGTGACAAGTGCCATAGACAGATTTTTTCTACTCTTTTTGGGATCCCACAAGGCCCGCTTACAATACAACAAGAAATAGCTGAAACCACAGAAGAGCTCACTGAAGAGACTGCTATACCAGAAGAGATGACAACAGAAGTAACAGCTATAGATAATAGCACGGAACAGGAATAAAAGACTGCTTGATCTGGATATATATAGTTTTCTTATACTTTTCTTTGTTTTGTTTACTCATGTGTTAGTGCCATAGGTCATATTTTTCTGATTCTAGCTGATTGACGAATTCTGAGAATGTTTGATTGAGGCTGATGCAAGGAGAGCTAGGTTTGTGACTTTTATACTAGGTGGCTGACAAGTTTTAGTTTCAATAGCTTGTCGCCCTTCATTATTAGAGAGTTGCTTTATTATGTAAATCAGCAAAGCCAAATTAATCCAAAAAAGTTCATATTACATCAGCATGCATTCTTGCTGCTCACTAACTTTTCTTGTCATAATATCCATTGAAACTGTCTTACCTCAATGGTACATAATGTTACATCAACTAACCGTCTAACTAACAGGAAATTGGGTACAGGAGAATAAAACTAGCATTTTCCCTTTGAACCAACATCATTTAGCGTACCCACCATTCGACATCTGTATCCAGAATTCCAGATCCAGCATACAGTACATGACTGGTAATTGAAGTGATTGATGCTACAAAATATTCATGGTAAAATAAAACACAAGTACACAACAAAAGAAGCGACAACTGGAATTTGTTTATTACACGGGCAAGCAGTATATTTTCAGCACATATGGTTTGAGTAATTAGTGGACAAAAAGAGTTGAGTCCAAAATAAAAGAACATAGCCACTACAAAAATTACAAGTGAATAGAGTATCTGCTTGTTCAAACAGACCAACAATTATAACGACATTTGTGAAAAAACTACACAGTAAAGAAAATCCATTCCGAAACACTAAGCAACAAGCAAGGTCTAAGCTGCATTTTAGTTTATTCTGTAGCAAGAAAGAGAGAGCCAAACAAAGATATCCTGTATACATTAAAAAACCTCATTGCTAACATAAAGTAGTCTAATTTTAGAAAGTAGTGAATCTGTTAAAGCCACAAACTCATATATGAGTTCACTCTCACAAGTTCTTAAAAGTGGATTCATGTGACCCCTTCTCTGGTGTAAGCCTTGCCAAGAGCGCTTTATTAGGAAAATGCTCAGGATCTACATAATAAAATTCGCCATCAGCCTTGAAAGTAACAAAAGGCCGGTTTGTCTCAGGCCTTCTCACCTCAGCAAATTTTACTGTCCTCCTTAGTGGCGTGGCAAGCCACGTCAACATCTCTGCCTCAAAGCTGTCTGAACCAGGTTGCCACCTCAGCTTGTGGATATAAGGACTGACGAACCAATGCAGGGCAGCAGTGGTAGAAGCACTGAGAAAAATTACCGTCGACGCCACCCCACCTTTTAGTATTACATTCATTTCAGGTGAAGTCATGAAGGTTATCACAGGCCCCAGGGAGACAGAGAGACAGCATGTTGAGAGAGAGAGGAGTTTAACTTTCTTGATGGTTGATGAGATAGGGCCTACATAGACGACACCAGGTTCGTTTTCTTCTTTGGGTTGGGTTTTCTTGGGTTCAGGCCCAATAGTGAGCTTGGATCCAGTTGCTTGAGATGCTGGTCGGCTTTGGGTGAGTGAATAGATGGGTGATATGAAGTTGGTGAGCTTCAATGGAGAGGTAGGGCTGGTTGGCAAATACTGTTTCCATGTGCTGAAGTTGTGAACATGAGAATCTATAAAAAAAAAGGGGACAAATTTACTAGTATTAAACAGGTGGGTATCCATTGAAAATTAATTACTTTGACAACCATTAAAAACAACTTGTAGTTTTGAACCCGACACTTGAAATGTGCTATATACACATCATTCGCATGAAAACAATGAAACCTTAATGCAAGTTTGACTATTCATGAAATTCATATTTTAAAACATATTTTTTTGGAATTTCAAATGACGCCTAAAATGCAGCAAAGTTGATATGCAATAATCTACAAGGCTAGTCTATAAGCTTTTTGGTCTATTAAAGAAAAATTAACCTGAGTTACAAAAAAAAAAAACATTGTCAAGGCTGTCATGACAAAGTGTCATCAATGGATCCTAATCCTAATCCATTAAAGTAAAGGATACTAATCAAGTATTAACCCCTTAATAAAAAAATATAAATCCCAAAATAGTTACAGTGCAAGAGTCACCATTTTAAAAGAAATAAACAAAGATGATATTCCCCCAATTTGTGTTTTCCCGTTACTCTTCTCAGCTAATTTGGTGCTCAGTCATTTCAATTTTGGTGAATGGAAATGTTAATCTATGGTATTCTGAAGCTTGATACTGCAAATTTATGTCTGGTATCAGTATGTGCAGACAGGCAGCATATCCTTTGCATCGACAAAGGAAAAATCTGAGATGATTCATAAGCAAACATATTGTTTGCCCCTTTCAAAAAGCTTTTCTTCTCAAAACAAGGGAAAAATGATTTCAAAGAATCATAGCTAAAAAACTGAGCTCAAGTCTGGAAACAGGTACTGTGATGCTTGGATCCATTACCTAGACCCTAAACCCTAAAAACCCATACTTAGGTGGTGAATTTTACAAAACGAATCAACAATCACATAAATTCTAACCATCAATCTCAAAAAAACAATCCATAAACCAACCAATTAAATTATCTCATTTTCTGATCCTAAATGCCTGATTAAGGAACAAAATACTACAACAACCAAAAGCACTTACCTGAGCAGAAGCCAACGGGAGGCGGGGTGTTGATCTGAGAGTGGTGCACGAGGAGGTTGTACACCGAAGCCGATCGCCGTCTTAGCGCCATTTCTTTGAAGTTCGTTTGCGGCGCTGATCCTGCTCGATCGTTGTTCTCTCTAGCTGGAGAGACTTGGGAGAGTAGAAAATGGAGAGGTTTGAAACTTTTGGGTTGAGCTTTTGGGCCGTGATAAGAGTTCTCTGTTTATGTTTTCAAATAACTATCTGTGTAGCAGGTTAGTTCTAGTCTGGTGGTGGAAAATTGAGTGACCCGCTGAACAAATTATATTACAGTAAATCCGAGAGAAAATTTTATTAGGTCCAAAGCTGTTGCATACGGCCCAGTAAAAATTTTACGAGGCCTAGCATGTCATGCTCCGAAAGCATGCTCGGCCTAGTAAAATTTTCGAAATGAGATCAGTTTTATTAGATTTAAATTAAATAGGCCTATTTAAGATAAATCAGCTTATGATCAATTTTGTCAGCCCTAAATGAACAGAATATTATTTTTTAATTTAAATAGGATTTTTATTTTTCGAAATTAAAATTCAGACGCAAAATTAATATGAACTTTTCCTTCCTCTTCATTTTCTTTTCTGAACCACAACGTAAAGTGTAGGAAAAAAGTTTTTATTGCATATGTTGGTAGTTTCTTGTGCTCTGATTCTTATACTTGAAAGTGTAGGAAACATAGATGTGAAAAGTCATATAAATATATATTATTCAAACAAAATTAGCTTCAAGAATGATTTTTAGCTCTTTTTCCGAGAGGCCGCCGCTTATTCGTGGTGCTGACCTGGAGTCAAAGGCGAAGCATTTGATTAGTCTCTATGGTGCGCAACCAAAGTTGGTTGCACCTTTGTGCCGTTCGCAAACTTATGCGGACGCCGTTTTGTTGGTGCCAGAGGTGGTTCAACCAAGTCAATCTGGGCATTTGACTGTTTCGCTGACTCAGGTCAAGAAAGCTAAGAATTATCTTGATTTCCCGACGAGATTACTTTTGAACCGTCGGATCAGGGGTCGATGTTTCAAGTGTGGTGCGAGAGAGCATCAGATAAAACACTGCAGAGACCCTAAGTTCTGTTTGAGGTGTCGTTGTACTGGCCACACCACTAGAGAGTGTTTTTGTGCTCTCTCGTCAACAGCTGTCTCCTCAAACTCGCCATCTCTTTCTTCTTCCCAAATCCCGTCTCCTGTTTTCATTCCGCAAACCCTAGTCTCATCACCTCCTTCCTCCTCCCAAATTCCTTCTCCTAATTTCAAGTTGTCTCCACAAACCCTAGACTCGCACAGTTCCATGGAGACTGGTAGATCCATCTACAAGATTCAAGAAGATGAGCAGGTTACAGAGAGAATGAAAGAGCTGGCGAGATGCATTGTGATACAAGCAGAGCCGTCGATCTCTCTAGCGGACGTCATCTGCGAAGTTCGCGCTTTGCTTCCTCCTGATCAATTTGTGGTGACAAAATTGAAGGAAGAACAATACCAGATCATAGCCCCTCATGTCGATTGGTGCAGAGAGATGTTTCAGAAGGGATATCTCGAGTTGCATTACCCCAATGCGCGTTCCAAATTTTGTCCAGTGTTGAGAGAGGCAAAAGATCTAGATCCCAGATCGACTCCATGCCGTTTTACTGTAAGAATTCTAAATGTTCCTTATGGTTGGTGTTCTCTGAATGGGATTAGACAAATAGTTCAACCTTTTGGTCGCCTTTTTTGCTTGGATGAATCAAATCAACGCCGTCTGGAGGGGCGTTGGGTTAGAGCTCAAATTGATGTTGGAGAAAGGGATTTGATACCCGATTTTGCTTGGTATGAAATTCTCTGGTTGAATGGAAAGGTAGATTTAGTAAAGATCTCCTTTGTGGTTGAAGAAGACGAAATCAGATCGGAGTCAGCTGAAAAAATAAAGAAAATCTCTCCTCTGATTTGGTCTTTACATGAACAAGCAAAGGTAAACAATGTCCCGCCTGTTGCTACTCTTCCAAACATAGGGGCTGGTAATATTGAGGCTAAGAAATCCAGAAGGGGAAAAAAGAGAAAGGATAGACCTATTTCTGACTTGAGATCTCAGCCTACTATTGAGGCTCAAGCTAAGAGTACTGAAAGGGGTATTCTCATTAAGGAACCAAGGAGTAATAGCCAGAAGAAGGTGCTGCAGGAGGTGAGTGGAAAGGGTAAAGGTCTTGCTGTGGAAGACATAGCTGGAATAGGAAAAAAGGAGTTAGGAGAAGCTCTGAAAGTGAGTAAAAAAATTCAGGTGGGCCAGTCTAGTGGAAGTGTGGGTCAAACAGGGGCTATGCTAACTCTAGAAGCCCCTCATGGTGTTTTCAAGACAACTACCAACCATCTTCTTTCTTCCAATACTATCACTCATCCCAAATCCAAGTTTAAGCCTACTTTAAAACCCAAAAAAGCTTCCTCTCTAACCTGGGACAGGGCAACACAGAAGAAATCTTTGGGATTAGCTGATAACACCAAGGAGGGAGAAGTTCAAGTGATTACCCCTACTGTTTCAAATGAGACTGGTAGACAGGAACATTCTCCTATCATCACTAGTTCTGATTCCTCAAGGGAGCAGGGAAGCCTTGTTTTGACACATCTCACATGTGTGACAGCAGTTGAAAGGCCCAACAGAGCTGATATGATGCATCATCAGGCCTTGGAAGATGAGAAAAAAGCCTTATTAGCTAAGTTAGCTGATGCTGAAAACAGAAACAGAGCCATGAAGGCTCAAATGCTGAAGATGCAAAAATTTAAAAAAGTGGAGGAAGAGATTTGTGCTAGGGTGGAGAGAGTTCAAGCCCAGAAGAAGTCTCCTGGAATCAAGACACTTTTTAACAAGGAGGACAACTTTCAGCTAGAAGATGTGGTGATTACAGAAAAGGAGTCAAGAGGGCAGGTTGAGATCATCCTAAAAGCACCTTCAATTTCTCAAGGTTTGCATCCTATCTCTCTTTCTAGTATTTCAGAAAGTGATAGTAGTGATCTAGTTAAGTTTCTTACTTCTTTAGAAATTTTAACTGCTTACCTAGATAAGAAAGCTTTGAATAGTCAAAGTTTTAATACTTTAGTAGTAGAGAACAATAGTTCAGATTCCAGAATACCGTTTTCGGCTGATATTTTCTCTTCAAGAGATAATCCTCTATTTTGTTTTGAAACTGGTGATTCTGAAATGCTTGAACCATTTGACACTGTGAGTCTCACTAAAATTAGAGCTTTAGAATTGACTGATTTTAAAGATTCTCTGAGTCAGGAGATTGATCTTTTAGGTCTCTCTACTGTAGTTAGGACAAAAGAGAATTTAGAGTTTAGTAATCAGGCTTTGACAAAAGTTGGAGATTTTGAGATGAATGAGTTAAATGTGTCTTTGAGCCAGGAGACAGCTCATTCAGATCTCTCCACTGTAGTTGAGATTGCAGAGACTATAGGGCTAAACAATCAGGAGTTGGCAACCATGGCCAATACCAGTAGTGAAAGAAGTGTTTTTCTAAATAGGTACCCTGAGATGGATGTGGCCGATATTCCTCTCTTAACTGGCCTTTCCCATTTAAGTATGTTATCTGATAATCAAGTAGTAAACCTACTAGAGGACTATGGCATCTCTTTTGGAGATAACATGGAAAAGAGACTTAGAAGGGTACAAATTTTAAGGAATGCTGAACCTTCTAGGGTAATAGATATGCTTCTGGAAATTACAAGAAGCTTAAATTACCTCAGTATAAATGAAACTTAGTCCTGCTAGTTTACTCATGAAGATTCTTTCTTGGAATATTAGAGGTCTTAGAGGCAGTAATAAAATAGGACAGCTTAAAGACATTATTAGAATTAATAGACCGGATATAATTTCAATCCAGGAAACCAAAAGAAAGTCCTTCTCTAAGAGAATTCTCTCTTCTTTGGCATTAGGCTATTTCTGGAATTTTTTGCCTTCTAAAGGAGCTTCAGGAGGTATTCTTGTAGGGATTAAAGAGACTTATTTTAAAATTATAAGGTGGGAGATTGGAATCTTTTCTGTCTCTGTTAGGATTCAAAATAACAGAGATTCCAATTTTTCGCTTTTCACCTCTGTGTATGGCCCCATTAGTGGTAGCCTAAAACAGAGATTCTGGAATGAGTTAATCTCCATTGGTTCCTCTAACTCTGACCCTTGGGTCATTGGTGGGGATTTTAACGCTATCAGGAATAGATTAGAGAAGAAAGGAGTTTCCTTTCACCCTAGGAACATGAATGATTTCAATAATTGGATTAACCGTTTTAATCTTTTGGATTATAGATGTGTGGATAGAAAATTCTCTTGGGCTAGGGGGGGCAATAGTAATCAAATGGCTTGTTTAGATAGGTTTTTAACAAACCAAGATTGGGTTGATCTGTATGGAGATACCTACTCTTTCAGCCTTCCAAGAGTTTACTCTGACCATACGCCAATTACGTTAGACTCGGGATGTAGAAGTTCTGTTCCCAAGTCTAACTTCAAATTTGAAAAGTATTGGTTAAGCCAGGAAGAGTTAAATAGAAGAGTACCATGTTGGTGGGCTGAAATTAATCTGGGTTTTGATAAGGCCTACAATTGGGAAACTAAGATGTCGGTTTTGCAAAAAAAATTTATAGGTTGGAGTAGAAACTTAGGAAAGGAAATTAGGGACATGAAATCGAACTTAATTTCAGATATTAAATTTTTTGAAGAGAGTCTAGAAGAGAGAACCCTAGAAGAAGAGGAACTTGCCTCCTTCATTAAAGCCAAAAAAGATCTTTATGATATTCATTCTAATGAGGCAACTTATTGGAAACAAAGATCTAGAATTACTTGGCTCAAAGAAGGTGATGCAAATTCCAAATTTTTTCATAAATATGCCTCCATAAGAAAGAAAAAGAACCTTATCAACTCTCTTATGATAAATGGGGTGGAATCAAGGGACTCATCTCTCATCTCTTCTCACATTCTTAATTATTACAAGTCCCTCCTTGGAACTAATAATTCTATCTGGGAGAACCTTAGAGGTACAGTTTGGAAAGCTGAGGAAATCATATCCCAGGATGATAATGATTTCCTTACAGCCCCCTTTACCATCGAGGAAATAAAAAAAAGCAGTTTTTCAAATGCATCCTGACAAGGCTCCAGGGCCGGACGGTTTCTCAATAATGTTTTACCAACATTTTTGGGATTGCGTCAAGGAGGATATTTTTAGTCTCTTCAATGATTTTTACTCTGGAAGTTTAGACATAGCAATTCTAAATAAAGCATCTCTATGTTTAATTCCAAAAGTAGAAGATGCGACCAGAATCACGGAATATAGACCAATTAGTCTCATTAATTGTAGTTTTAAGATCTTTTCAAAAGTTTTGGCAAATAGACTTATTCCCGTGTTAAACAAGATTATCTCCCCTCTTCAGAGTGCTTTTTTAAAGGATAGATATATCCTTGAAGGTGTGGTAGCGGCACAAGAAGTCATCCATCATGTACATTGTCACAAAGAACAGGGCTTACTTCTCAAATTAGATTTTGAGAAAGCCTTTGACAATGTCAATTGGCATTTTCTTTTAAACACCTTAGAGCAAAGAGGTTTCGATAGAAAATGGATTTCTTGGATAGAACAACTTTTGAAGGGAGGACATACTTCAGTCTTGATTAATGGGGTTATAGGTGATTCTTTTGAGTGCAAAAAGGGGCTCAGGCAAGGAGACCCTATTTCACCTTACCTATTCATTTTAGCAGTAGAAGGTCTCTCAAAAATTTTAGAAAAAGGGATTGATAATAATCACTTAGAAGGTATTGGACCTGTGCTGACTAACGGCAAAAAAATTTTTAACCTGCAATATGCAGACGATACGCTCCTCTTTGTCAAAGCAGATACTCATATTATTGAGAACCTTTATTGGGCTTTAAAGGCTTTCGAGGGCATTTCAGGTTTAAAAATAAATTATGCCAAGTCAGAAATAGTGCCTCTGAACATAGATGTTAATCTAGCCTCCAATATAGCTAATATTTTACATTGCAAGATAGGATCCCTCCCAATGAAGTACTTAGGAGTCCCGTTAAATTGGAAAAGACCGAAAAGACAGGAATGGTCTCTCATTATTGATAGGATTCAAAAGAAACTCTCCACTTGGAAGGGTAACTTATTGTCCTTAGGTGGTAGGCTTATCCTGATCAATTCAGTTCTGTCAGCTCTCCCTTTATATCATTTATCTTTATTTAAATGTCCATATTGGGCAATAAAAAAGATAGATGCTTTAAGGAGAAAATTCCTTTGGGGAAATTGCCAAGGCAATAGAGCTCATAAGTATAATTTGGTAAATTGGGATGTAGTTTGCAAAAAGAAAGAACATGGGGGTTGGGGTGTTCTCAACTTAACAGAAATGAACAAAGCCCTTTTAGGTAAGTGGGTTTGGAAACTTTATCATCCTAATCATAACTCTATTTGGAAAGAGATAGTTATCTCTAAATATAAAGGTAGATGCCCTCTTTCTAGCTCCTTCTTCTGGAAGGAAATCAATGCCCTTATTCCAATAATGAGAATAGGGATGATTAAAGAAGTTGGCAATGGAAAAAATACTAGTTTTTGGTTTGACACTTGGCATGGAGACTTTAACTTTGAAAACAGATTTCCTTTATCTTTTAACAAAACAAAAAAGATCCATGCGTCAGTTGCTGACATTTGGAATGGAGGTAGTCCCAATCTATTCTTTACTAGGGGCATCTCCAATGAACTTAGGGTTGAAAAAGTAGAACTTTATAGTATTCTTCACAACTTTGACTTTTCCAGTGAAGAGGATAAGATTAGGTGGGTTTGGGAACCAAATAGAAATTACTCTGTGAGATCTTGTTATGCCTTTCTCAATAATGGAGGTATAATGACCAACATCAGTCATTCAGTTTGGATCCTGAATCTGCCCTTAAAATTAAAATTATTTCTTTGGTTAGTGATAAACAATAGAATTCTCACACAGGATAATTTACAAAGAAAGGGTTGGGTGGGTCCTACAAAATGCCCGTTCTGTGCTCAGGAAGAAACAGTAGAGCATCTTTTAATAAACTGTCCTTCAATACATGGTATTTGGGATTTGTTTAATAGGTATAATTGTAAGAATGTTTGTCTGAATTATAGTAATATGGATACCCTTTGGAATAGTTGTATACTTGTATGTCCTTACCTAAGATGAACAAAATTTTTGCTTTGAATTTCCTAGCAATTACTTTTTGGTCGCAGTGGAAGAATAGGAACAATTGTATTTTTAGGAATTTAAAGGGTATTTCCTTTGTTGCTATGGTTCATCAAATTATAAACTTGTATATAACTTGGACAGGTTACGGCTCTGCACTGGAAGCATGTTTGTTTGATACAGGCCTCTCATCTGGCATCATAGGTTTCCTTGCTAATGATCAAGCTAGAAGTGCGGCAGCTGGAGGTTTGGATTTGGATTTGGATGCAGGTTTTACTTCTAATGGAGGTCTGACACACAGTAGCCAGGTTGCAAATGCGACTCAGAATGTTGGGGAGCCAATTGCTAGGGGAGATCCAGAGGCAACACCTGAGGGGCAGACTGATAGCACTTCTGACGAGGATCTACTCGGCTCCTGTTAATTTTTGTCCATTTGTAGTTTTCTATCTGGTTGTAGTTTGCTTGCTGTTGTCAGTCTGAAAGTCTCTTTAGAACACTTTTTAGAACTTTGTTTTTAGATTTGTTGCTTTGCTTCAGTCTATTTTTCTTGATAGAGCTTTATTTGTTAAGTAGGTGGTCAGTTAGTTTCTGTAAATTAATTTTTTGTAGAGTCACTTATTGTGACTCGGATGCTTTGGTTTATTAGTATTTTTTCGATCTGGAACCCCTGTTTGGGGTTCTTAGTCTCAAAAAAAAAAAGTCATATAAATATTGACTCGCTCAATCATGTTTAAATTTTTTTTTCAGAGTTTACGATAAAAAGAATTCAAGAGCTTGAATTGTCACTTTATCAGTCATAAAATTTTGTCATTTTAATTTACAAGGAGTTCAAATATTTTTTTTAAATAAGTCTAGTATGAGCTTGTACATTAACCAAAGAGTTGAATAAAATTTGTATTTGTCCATCTCAATCTGCCTAAGTAATCAAGTTATCATGCTCTAAATTTCAATTTTTTTCCCCCTTTTTTTGAGGTTACCCGGTATAAGATTGAGAGGTCAAATTTGTCATAAAATGGACGTGCCAAGCTTTCTTTTTTATCAACGGAAACCAATAGATTATGCATTTAGTTAACAGCCTACTACGTAATACAAAAGGGTGCGTTTGGATAGGTGTGGGAAGAAGGGAAGAAGAGAAGAAGTGGGAAGAAGTATTGGGAAGTGTGTAATTTTGTGAAGAGTTTGGATTGTTTATAATTTTTTTTTCTTCTTCTTCCTTCTTCTTCTTCTTCTTTCTTCCAACGATCCAAACGCACCCAAAGATATTTAATTACTGAATCTAAAAAAATTCAGTCATTATTTTAATATATATGGACCTTTTTTTTTAAAAAAAAAAAGCTTGACTGGCTTTCAAGGATTAATATATACGGACTTATCGACTTGCAGAGAAAATTAAATTTCAGCCAAATATCGAATAATGAAATGTTTGCATGGATCACATTTTCCTTTTTACAATACGGCGAGGAATAGCTGTGATTTCATATCAAAAAGAAAAAGCAAAAGCTGCAATTATCTTCATCCAAATGGTTGCTAGTTCATGCACATAGCGAGTGTTATTCATCTAAACTGTAAGTTTTTTAAGCTAAGTATGCTGCATCAAAGCATGCAAAAATTATTTTAAATTTACTGAACGATCGATGAGATAAAAAAAAAAAATAAGTTGTCTGATTTTGGGTCAAATAATCTCCTAGGAAATTAAATTCATGTAATCGCGATAAATATTTATATTTCATGGACTGAACCTTTTCACACTCTCATATTTTACAGTTCACTTCTAAAATTTGTGTAAATGACAAAAACATTTTAAGATTGTATTGATGTATAGGAAAAAAAATGAAAAAGATATAGATATTTTACTAAAATAAACTAGAAGATGCTCTTAAATATGCAGGCAAATAAGAAATAAAATAATTGATATTATTTTTATTTTATATAGAACAATACATGTTAGGCAATAAAAATATCATAAAATCAATAATTACATTTTTTTTCACTTTAAACGAATCAATTTTTTCACAAGTTACCATCAAGTTAGAATTTAAAAATCAATAATTCATATTTTATTATTTTACTTTTTGAACTAAAGCAGTCCGAGATGGGCTTCCATAATTCATATTTTATTTTAATCTGAAATTATTTACACCTCTCGTTTCAGTTCTTACGCACCTTTTACAAGCAGTAATTACCTGAGCATCTCGCTCGCGACGCTCGCGTCTCTCGGTCTTTCAGGAAAGGTGGAGAGGGACTCTTTGATCGATTCGTTCTTTCATTCCGCACAGTGCGCACAAGTCAAAACCAATTAAAGCAATCCAATTCCAACACCTTTCTCACCATCTCTCTCTCTCTCTCTTCCAACTTCCATTCCAAACGAACCCAATTTCAGAAAACCATGTCCGAAGCTTTCGAAGAGATGGCGCCGCCGATGCCTCCGGCGTTGAAAGCCATAACCCTAACCCACGTCCGCTACCGCCGCGGCGACCCGTTGGGTCTCTTCCTCGCCTGGGTTTCTCTCGTCCCTGTCTTCATCTCCTTCGGCGGTTTCGTCTCCCACTTCCTCTTTCGGCGCGAGATCCAAGGCCTCTGTTTCACTCTCGGCCTTCTCATCTCGCAATTCCTCAACGAACTTGTCAAGTCCTCTGTACAGCAATCAAGACCTGAGACGTGTGCGCTCCTCGAGGCCTGCGACTCGCACGGCTGGCCTTCCAGTCATTCTCAGTATACGTTCTTCTTTGCTATTTATCTGACCCTGCTTTCTCTCAAGGGATCTGCCGGGGTTCCGCAAGGCACATCCCGATTCTTTCTCGCCGCACTGCCGTGGCCGCTTGCCGTGCTCACGATGTATTCTCGGGTTTATCTCGGATACCACACCGTTGCTCAGGTAATTTAATTGATCTTTCGTAGCGTGACAAATGTTCATTGATTGATTACACACTGTCATGCAAAATTGTTTTACACTATAATAAGATTGTTTAATTGGATACCTTGTATCAGTATGCAAAATAGACTGGATTGTGCATGACTGCATGTGCTCCTTATTTTCCTACTTTTGCTAACATGAAGACCAATTCTAATTCTAACACTATTAATTTAAAATTGTAAAGGTGTTTGCCGGGGCCACACTGGGATTAGTACTTGGGGCAGGGTGGTATTGGGTTGTGCATACCATCCTCGTCGAGTACTTCCCTGCAATTGAGGAGAGTGCAATTGGAAAGTGGCTGTACATTAAGGATACCTCCCATATACCAAATGTGCTCAAGTTTGAGTACGATAATGCGAGAGCTGCACGCAAGAAAGTAGCCACTGATTGAATTGTAAGACTTTCACATATTTAGTTCTTTCGAAATTCTATCATGTTAGGTGAATTTTCTTTTTTGTCCTGGCCTTTTTTTTTAAAAAAAAAAAATGCTGAAACTGTGCCTCGTTCCTTTCTGAGGGAAAATGGAGGACATTTCCTTTTGGGTTCAGTAGGGTGAAGATTATTTCTGTTTGTTTTGTTGTTTTGTGTACTATTTGAGTTGTGTGTTGGAGGGGGCGGAAGGGGGCTGGGCACAATTTGCCTTGTTATATGGCAGTATAAGTTTGCTATAACTTAAGGAATGGTCAACTCCTATCTCACTGTTACCTCTGATCATTCTGAAATGATCTTCACTATAGTTATGTTTCAGAAAAAAAAGATGAGAGTTGCTGTTACTTTTGTTAGGATGCATACACTCCATGCTTACATCAGTATTAAGTTTTATATCGAGTTTTTTCGACCCTTTTTCTTTGCCAGCTATATTTAGATCACTAATCTAACCATAGTACTGTAATATAATTTAAATATCAAAAGAGTTTCTTACTATAATGTAAACTATACCCACCCAAGTCGCACCTCTTTAAAGATCTTGACATTTAGATAATAACTTCCATTTCACAAGTAAAAAATAAAACAATTTAATAACTGAAAAGCACCTTCCTCCTGTCAAACAGGTGTAGTGCTTTAGAGGGTTCTTTTTACGGGTATTTCTGTTTCTTAGATCACATCTTACTTTACTATAGCACCAGACTACATGCTATAAAATTGAACTCTATATTTGGCAAGTGATTTTATATTGACTTGCATGTTAAATTACTTTTTGTTACTTCATTTCATTATACATCATATTACATTTAAAATTGGTCTTTGACTGATTGTTGTAGTGAAGTGGATAAAGTTGTCAAGTAAAAGACTAAATTGTTCTCATGGTATCATTGCACGTACAGTAATAGTGAGGGTCAAATATGTCAGACAGAGATTTGAGCGATTTAACTGTAATGCACTACATAGTTTGCTTTAACCTTTAATTTACCTTCATTGGGATTGGAGGGGGAATTTGAGAGTGAGCTTCAAATTGCACAATGTTTTAAGAATTAAAAAGTGTTCCTTGCCAACTGTATCATCTGATCACATAGATTTAGAGAAAGCAAAAGCGTAGCTTCTGCCTATTTTATTTCTTCCTAATTTGTACGAGTCTTCAGTCAACTACTGAAACTTAGTATGTTTGTATCACCTGATCACATAGATTTAGAGAATGCAAAAGCATAGCATTCTGCCTTTTTTTTTCTTCCTATTTTTTATGAGTTTACACTTTACAATCATCTACTGAATTGTAGTATGTTTGCATGTGGATGCAGGTTTTCTTTTGTAAATCAGATAGATTTAACGAAAGGTTTTAGATTGTATCTGCCATGAAGTGCCATTGTTTTTTTTTTTCCTGATTCATCCCAATAGAAGAATTTTCGAGTCTTCGTTTACATTTTTTTTTACTGTTAATGTAATGTTGTTCATGAGACGTGTAAAACTATAATAGCTGAGCTGAATGTAAGATATTTTTCTTTTTTGTATTTCAGGCTCTTTTAACAATATATGGAACTGTCCTAAAATAGTGTAGTTGAAAGAGTATGGAGGAAAAACACTGAAAGAGTGCTTACTCCCATAATGTTAAGTGTGTTTGTGAGTGAAAGGGTGAATAAAACCACAAAAAAAGTATAATTTTTTTAACTATTCTAATCTTTCTAGAGAACAGTATTCTGCTGGGTAGCGAATTGTGTATGATAACTTCGCATAGGGTGCGTTTGGATAGGTGTAGGAAGAAGGGAAGAAGTGAGAAGAAATATTGGGAAGTGTGTAACTTTGTGAAGAGTTTGAATTGTTTATAATTTTTTTTCTTCTTCTTCCTTCTTCTTCTTTCTTCCAACGATCCAAACGCACCCATAGATAGAATAGAACAGTTGGTCAGAGTATTGCTCCAATAAAGGATTGTCAAAATGGTGCAAAAGGATAAGCTGCTATTTGGTGGGAACATGGCAAAAGATAATGGATTTAGATGAAAGGAATACTAAAGATCAGCCAGTGATTGGTTTACAAATAAAATTTGAGAAAATTCTTATTTGTTTCAAACTTTCAATTAATTTTAGATAATCTTGTTGCAGAAGGCCTACAACTAAATAACTAGCGACGGCTCAACAAACTAGGTGCAGGTTAACTCATTCCAACTCGTTTAATATTGCACTCACGAACTGGTCATATATCATCACACAAGGCAGCATTTTGGGGAACATACTAGCGTTTTCTCCTCTAGTTTAGAAACAACACCGGTTGCAAGGTTTGCAAAATTCCTATGGGCTGTTGAAAACTTCAGCCAAACATCTAATTCAAATTAAAAGATTTCCCCATTAGAAAGCACATCTTGCTAGTCTACACAACCCTCTTTTGCAAAGAGCGATCTTCATGATTCCTTGGCAGACTCGGTGGCTGGTGCAGTGTTACCACACTTCCTTTCGGCCTGAAGAGATCGACACAAAGACTCCAACTTCTCCTTTTGATTCTTCATCTTGTCCAACTGCTTCTTCATAACCTCTCTCTGTATAATGAAGACAAGTCCTTAGTTTGCAAACAATTGATAATGCATCAAAAGTTCAAAACCATAAGCAACATACAAGCATCTAAATCAGGATAAAGGAGTTCAGAGAATCTTGGGTTTTGATGTTAAGCAACCACATATTAAAATCGATGCTTTCTTCCGGTGCTTCATAAGAGGTGGACTGTTTTGTGGAACTTAAGAATCCAAAAAATAATATAATTCATGCACAACTTGGGTTACTAAAACTAGGAGACATTAAAAGATTTCTATAAATGATTGATACCTCTTCAATAAGTTTCACAATGGCAATATCTGATTTCTCACATTTGCTCTTTAGGAATTCATTATCCTTCTTCAAATCTTTTATCATCTTGACCATCTGATTTAGAACAAAAGAAAGAGAGAGCCTGAGTGGGTTTTCTTTGAGAGGACAAACAAAGTTGCAGAAAGTACTCCTCAAAGAGCATTAATATGGGAAGGTCTATTTGTCAGTGATGTTCCGATCCTGTTTCCATCAAACTAACCTACCATGATCAAGAGGTGCATATGAAAGTAATGTTTACCTATTTTTAAAAGTTTTCTCACAGACTTCGGTGCACCGCAATACTTCTGTTATTATTTTTTATTGGAAATGTTGAGAAGGCAAACATCAGAATACAAATCAGAAAACATGACTTGCAGTACACATCCATTTCTATCAGATAACTGCCAAAGCTGGTACCAACTCAGCCCTCAAGTATCCTAACCTGACCCTACCAATGTATCCAGATATAAATTCTAACTGGGCAACTTCAAGGAAAAGATTTCCTTGACAGCTTCTGTCAAGCTATCAAAAAAACTTTAAGGAAAAGATGATACTAATGAAATTGACAATTAACATGCAAAAAACAATTGCACAGTGTACCTTTTCCATCTCCTGCTTGTATGTTTCAAAGATCTCGTTACTTTTGGTCAATGCTTCCTGCAAAGGCATAAACTTCAGACTTGAGAACACGTGTATATTATTATTTACAACATGCTAAATGTATATTCCCATGAATGATCAAAGACATTTCATTAAAAAAAATCACTATCAATTATTGGCAAATCAGTACTACTGACATTGGGAGTTGATAAAAATGTTATTTCTACATTTAAAGATTGAAAGAAAGCTGATAAGTATGAACAAAGACCTGCTAGTTTAATATGATTATGTGTAAAATTTGATTCATAATTTACCATGTGAAAGATAAAAAAAAGCATCTACAAAGATAGAGAAAAAGTCCAACCATCAATTGCCAGAATATAAGAGTAAACAAAATCTCATACAAGTACCTGAAATTGTTGGAACTTTTCTTGATCTGTAGTCAGCTGAAGGCGCAGGCTCTTCTCAGTAGCAGTGAGCTGAGTTATTTGCTCAGCATAGAGTTGCAACTGTGTCTTTTCCTGAGCTGCTTTCTCTTGGTGTTGCTGTATTTTCAAATCCGCTAGCTCAAGTTCCAGCATCTTCTCTTTCAACTAGAGTAAAACCATGGACCATACCAAGAGACGAAGGTGAGCAACCAAAACATAAACAAAAGATATCGTTGCAAGCTTGTATCTCAAATGATATAAGTTCTTTTTTCTTATCACTATTTTAGCTTCTATATAGCATAGCTTCTATCTCAAATGCTAAGTTGAGGTTTTAAATTATCTGCAAAAGACCCTATTTACTACCCAGTATGACATCTTGCCAGTCAAGTCATGTGATGGTACAAGACCCACAGAATTTTCAGAATGGTTCAACAAAAAACAGCTGCCCCCTGCCTTTTTTTTGCCTGGAACTATAGTCATGGTGTGTAGCGAGCAGGGAGATCAGAATTATCACCTTGTTAGCAAATTGTTGCTCAGAAATAGTATACTGATCCGCAAGACCTTTTAATTTACTTCTCAGCCTATACAGAAGAAGGTATGTTAAAGAAATATGAGGATGATGATGATGCCATTTTTTTTTGTTCCTAGTTTTTGGTGCAGCATAGGTTAATGCTTGACATTGCAATCACTTTGGAAAAGCATAATCTTACAATTCATTCTCCTTTAATTGAGAAAGGCACTCGTCTTTCTGTTCCTCAAGCTTGCTACTTACATCCTGATAGAGAAGATAAAACAGTGAGCTAATTGATTAACTCGCTAAATATTATATACATTCAATATTCGCACCTTGATAGCATTGTTAAACCTTTCAGACAATTCATGTCTCATGTTCTGTCCCTCCGTTGACACTCTCCTACATTCTTCCTGTATAAAAGACACAAATGAGAGTGCATTCCATTGAAAAAAAAAATCAAATAAAGTCAAAACAAGAATTAAAGTCAGTAGTCACCATAAGCATTTTATTTTGACGCTGTAACTCTCGACATAATGATTCAAGTCTTTCTCGTACAGCAATTGCTGCGCAAAATGAAATGGAACTTCAAAATTAATATTATTTCCTCTCTGATTTATAAAATTTAATTATGATACTAAACTTGCCTGAGTCCCTATCTGCTATAGCTTTTTGATACATCAAAGTTAGCTCCAAGAGCTCTTTCTCTGATTTTGCACTTCGTTTTGTAGCTTTGCGCTTAGGTTCACTGTTCTCCTGAAAATTGTAAAGTACAAAAAGAAGATGAATTAAACTCTCACGCATGTACAAGAAATGCGAAAGACGCTTAAACATACGTGGCTACATTACAAAACTAATTACTTTGAGATTCCTCAAGCACTCAGCAGCTTCAACCGTTGAAATTTCCTTTGTTTCGCCGACATGCAGCTCCTTTGCACCTGCTAAGTGAGCACTAATTATATCAGTGATAACAGCTAACAACACATACAAAAAAGTTACAAGCACTGGGTATTGATTTTACTAACTTCCCCAACCAAGCTCTGACACCATTACATCCCCCAGAATTCAGTAACTGAGAGCAGTCTAGTAAAAAAAGTGTCTACAGAACTCTGATCATTGCAATGCTGATATGGGTCGTACAAGTTTCTAACACTTGTAGCAATTTTAATACGAAATTGAAGAAAATTTCTTAAAGCATTTCGATTCGGCAATTATCATAAGAACCCACAAGTTAGAAAAAACATAGAAATCAAACAGATAAATAAGCTCACCTTCTGGTGACTTCACATCGTTTGATTCCTTGGAACCTCCTGGTGAACTAACATTGTCTGATCCCTTGGCTAAATTGTCGGAAGTACTGAGCTGTTGCAAACTCAGAGCGAGGATTTCAGGTTCTAGGGTTTCAGTAGCGCTAGAGGCAGCGTCTGATTTCGTGGCCTCGTCAGGTCGATCGAGATCGAGGGAGATGGAGCAGTCTTTTCCTTGATCGGACGGCTGTGATGAAGCGGGTTCGGCGGAGCTCTCGACGAACCCGTCGGGGAGAGAATCCGCTTCGGGGAGTCGGTTTGCTGGTGATGCCTCCATTTTAGACGGTCAAAGGAGGGTTTGGCAAGGTAGGAGAAGGGGAGCGCCGTGCGCTGTAGAGGGAGAGAGCGGGTGTTTAGCGGGAGTGGAGGCGAGGATACTCCAGTTGTCTGGAAAATGGAGAGGTTTTAATGCTAGCTCATGAGTAGGAACTCTAGCTTGGCGCGTGTACTCGGTGTTAGCATACGAGGGTGTGATTGGATGGGGCAGGAATAGGGAATAGGGAACAGGAATAAGGAATTTCGGTTTGCGTGCTTATTTTTATTTTTGTGCAATCCAAATAATACAAGAATAAAGAATAAGGGTCCTTATTCTTATACTAACAAAATCATGGTATAAGAATAAGGAAAAATGATAAGTACGCAAACCGAAATTTCTTATTTCTATTCCTTATTCCTGTCTTATTCTGTTGCATCCAAACACACCCCTAAAGAGTAAAGAGAAAAGATAGTGAGAAACGCATTATTATTATTAAGCTAAAAAATAAATTTAGATATACTTTTTCACATTTATTTGGTGTGTTTGGATACATTGGGAATAAGGAATAAGCTCTTTATTCTTTATTCCGGTGAAAGTCAAATAACGAAGGAATAAGAAATTTGGACTTATTCCAGTCCTTATTTATATTCTAACAAAATCTTGGTATTTGAATAAGAAATAAGGAATAAGCTTATCTCTATTCCTATTCCTTATTCCCAATGTATCCAAACACACCCAAATGATTGGTATTGATAACATAGATAATTAATTATTTTTTATATCAGATTAAATTTGATATTCAACATATCTAAAATGAAAAATAAGAAATCATCTATAATAATGTGATTATAAGACTGGCGCGATGCTTTTCATAACAATAATAATTAATCCTTTCCCCCCTTCACTTCGCTGCTTGAAGAGTAACATAATGATTGAACTAACAATTGACGAAGCTATAGAACTTGCCATGTACCATGCGCTCTGATAAGCAGCTGCATGATCAGGCGATAATTAACACTTTAGTTTAAAAAAATTCTTAAACTAATTCTTTAAATGAAGTTCCTGACGAAATTTGATCGAAGTTTAGGTATGTTTTTTAAAGAGTAAATTTTCTGAAAGCTCACTCAAGTTTATAGGTTGTCCATTTTTTATCACTAAACTTTAATTTGTCCTGTGGTAGCCCTTCAAGTTTAATTTTGTCCAAATTTAGTCATTCTGTCAAGATATCAATATTTTCCGTTTAATTCATAACGTTAGGTGCAGAAAAGAGAGATGTGAATCAAAAACCGTTTATCATTTCTCTCTTTTAGTCCAGTTCACCCAAATCGAAGAAAAAACCCACTCTCCCTCTTGCTCGAACCCAGACCCAGCTCCGTCGCTCCTCTCTCTCGCTCACTCACTCACCTCACAAAGTCCGTCTTTCCCTCTCCGCAACCTCCTCTCAGACCCAAGCTCTTAATCTTCCCTCTCTGTCATTAATTACTCTCCTCTTATAGGCATGTGTGAAAGCAATTATGATCAATTCAAATGGCCATTAACTCCTCTCCTCTTTTCTCTTGGCTTTGCTATAATTCTTACCAGTAACCGAGATATGCCTTGTAATTCAGAATACAAAGTAACAAAGAATTTGATCAGCACCGTGCAAGTAACGAAGAAGTCGGACTCGATTTCTTTCGTTAACGGGCTCGACAGATTATCGGGTATGGACCTAATAGCGATTTCGGCTATCGCTACTGTTGCGGAGGTCTACAGCATCGTGGCGAAGAAAGGAGTTTAATGGCGAGGTCGGTTTGAGTTGCTTTGGTTTCAAATAGCGGGAGAACCGAATTCTGACATAGCGGTACAGTGATTGTCATCGACAGATTTTAGAGGGTTTAGTTGTACCAGAGAAGGGGTCTGTAGCATCATGGAGATGAGGAGATGAGATTTATGTATTTGGTTTGGTTTGCGTTTATTTATTTTGGTGGAAGGACCAAGGGTAGGAACGGTGAGGTACGAGGATGGTGCCCAAAGAGTATCGGCAATTTTGGTTCAGTGTAGCTTAGGTAGGGGATGATATTTAAATAATTTGTTTTATTTGTCTTTGGTGCATGTGTGTGTTAATTACTTATCATGGCTTTCTAATTGACAATTCACTCATGAAATCAACCCATGACAACTTTGGGTAGTGCACTACTTTCTAGATTCACTCTTGCGTTACTCATTTGGTCAGGTTCAAGGAATTCCATATTATGTATAGTTCATACTAATACAGCATGTGTTTTATATAACTCTTTCATGATATCACTTTGGTTATTCTATACGTCAATTACTACTTCACACATGGCCATTTGATTTGATCCTAATTGCTTTCACGCATGCCCATAAGAGGAGAGGGATTAATGGCAGAGAGAGGGGGTTGCGAGCTTGGGTCTGCGAGGAGGTTGCGGAGAGGGAGAGACGGACTTCGTGAGGTGAGTGAGTGAGCGAGAGAGAAGGAGAGACAAAGCTAGGTCTGAGTTCGAGCGAGAGAGACGGGCGGAGGGGACGAGTGAGAGAGGGGAGTTTTTTTTTCAGTTTAGGTGAACTGGACTAAAAGAGAGAAACGATAAACGGTTTTTGATTCATATCTCCCTTTTCTGCACCTAACGTTATGAATTAAACGGAAAATATTGATATCTTGACAGAATGACTAAATTTGGACAAAATTAAACTTGAAGGACTACCACATGACAAATTAAAATTTAGTGATAAAAAATGGACAACCTACAAACTTGAGTGATCTTCCAGAAAATTTACTCTTATTAAAAAATTTTGGCATCATTCAATTTCCATCAATCGACTTTCATACACATTGTCATGGTCCAAGCACAAATTGATTGGTCCAAGTACTTGGTGTGAATCGACCTCCCCCTCGAAACTTGACAAATTCATTACGGCCCTGGTCAAAATCTCAGTTTTTTAACATGGGATTTCATTTAATTTCATTTGGTCGGAAAATTTTTGGTCAAAATGAAAGAAATTTTGCGTCATTTAATTAGAATTTTCATATAATTAAATCTAATGAAATCCTATAAAATCAATTCAAATGAAATGAAATCCCACGTAAAAATTATTTTGATCAGGGCGGTACAAATTTACACCCTACAACGTTCCTCCATAATTATCACATTCGAGGGGGTCTGTTTCATAAAACATCCCAACACTTCGGTGCTCACCATTACCTCGTAATCCTGGCGCAGCCAAAATTTCCTTCCTTCTTTCCTTCCCAAGTTCAAAATGCGTTTGTGCGGAGCTCTACTCTACTCTAGCTAGTAACTCAGGTGCATAGAGAACCGAGCTCCAGTTCTCTCACTTGCAACTCCAATGGAGGGAGCCCGGAGCCCTCCCGTTTCCCAAGGCGGCGCCAAGCCGAAGTTCTCCGTCCGCCGCCCGACCTTACCCTCCGGCGTCCGGCCACTGGGACCCCGTCCGTACGCCACCGATCTCCTCCTCCTCCTCCTCTTCCTTGTCGTCACCTTTTCATTCTTCTATCTCTCTTCCAGGTTACTTCTCGTTCTTTTGTTATCTCTTGCTTTGAGTTTCATTGTCTGGTGTTTTGTTTTGGATGTGTAGTCCAGTCTCAGTATTTGCTACATAATGGCCTTCTATTCTCTAGCATGGATTAAGGAACCATTCCTTGTCGTGGTTTTTTTACACTTGAAATTGTAAACACAAATGGAGCGATTATCAAGCTCAGTTGTCGAATTTTCCCTAAATGCTATCAGTTATTTTCTTCTTTACAACCTGGTTAAACTATATTGAAGGCTAACAATTATATGATTTCTAACGCCTTTTTTATTTTCTAAATATTTCAGGGAAGAGAGGTTCACTATGTTCATGGCTAACATTATCCTCTCAACAAGGGCAGCTGGTAAGTCTTTCTTTCTTTGCTGCCAGCTTCATGTTCTTTTGATGCCTGCCACATGTTTGTAAAAATTCCTCTATGGATTTTTTTACAGAATATACAGTCAAAGGCTTGCAAGTTGCATCAGGGATGTTTCTATTAGTGTTCTTGACAGCCTTCTTCAGGGCCTTCTCTGCATATATGGCCCCAAAAGCCAGACCTGCTTCTACTTCGAGCAAAACAAGCAACTCAGAATCAAACAAGAAACCACCTAAATCGAAATCTACTTATGAGCCTCTTGTTCCCATAAGAAAGCCCTTGTTTACTCAAACCCCACCCCACACAGAGAAAAAGGCGACCACCAGCTCGCCAGTAACTCCCAAGCTTAGCTCCTCTCCTATTACTTCGTGGTCAAAGCACCTATCACTATCAGGAAGTGGCAGGAGGATCCAAAACGAGGCAATGCTGGAAAAGTTCCTGGAAGAAGTTGATGAAAAAATTGACAAAATGTGGGAATCATCTGCCTCTAAGACAGCCACTGTCACACCTCCTGTGTCTGTACGGGGTCTGAGTTCAGCCAGTCCTGGTTCAATACCTGGTTCAACCCCTCTATCTGGTACTTCTAGAAGCACTCCTCTAAGGCCGGTACGCATGTCTCCCACCTCAGCTTCCCCCAAGAAGGGAGAAGGGGATGTGCCACCCCCTATGTCTATGGAGAAGGCTGTCGAAGGGTATAAGAATTTGGGTATATATCCTCAGATTGAGGAGTGGCGGGATTGCCTCAGACAGTGGTTCTCTTCAGTTATGATAAACCCTCTCCTTACAAAGATCAGAACCAGTCACGTTGAGGTAGCTTTATTTTGGGAAATTTTCAGTAACATGTTCAAAAGTTTATCTTTCATTAATTTATGTAAATTTTGCCAATAGCTTCTTTTGATTTTAGGACTGTTCAAATTGCAAACTAATACCAGCATTGCGTGGCAAAAGGACATTTTTTACCTTGATTTAAATAAATTGGCTGTTCAAATTTCTAAATTTCCGTCAAGGAACATGGTAAACATGCCATGCTTATTATAGGAGTAACTTGTTGACTCTACATATATTTCTGCCGTTTGCCAATTTTTTAAGGAGAGTGGCTTTATCATTATCTTTTTAAGTGCAAGGAATTCACTGAATTTCCCCTATAAGAATATTTATACTTTTCCATTATTATTGAGTTCATATGCCTATGTAGGTAATGCAAGCTGCAACTAGTGTTGGTTGCCCAATTACTGTCAGTCAAGTTGGAAGTGATATGGCAGCCTCACCTGCTCCAGTTAGCTTGTCTCCAGCTAATGGATGGCAACCTATTGTTACACTCAACGAAGATGAAGTTCTTTTCAAGTTGCAGACTTCTCTTGTGCAAGCTCTAAGCAAACCACTGAGTGAGTTGTTAACACTATTCAAAGCTGTTGAAATGTGGTTTAAGGGTTTTTGGTCTAGGGGAGAAGTATTACTACAGCACTTTGTACTGTTGTGTACCAGGCTGTGTATGATCCAAACCAGCTAAATTGCATCCTGGTGTTAGTCCAATTCGTTCAGGGTTTCCCACTGTGTGTTGTTATATGATGTCTGTTTGGAGAAATTATAACAGAAAAAAATGTTTTTTTTTTCTTGTTTTTTTTTCTTGTTTTTATTTTAACAAGTTTTAATACATAAACTCCTTTTGATTTCTAGCACAACAACCTTTCGGTAGTGCACAAAATGTCTCACAAAACCCCTCTCCCATGATCACCCAAGCATGTCTAGATGCTATTACCGAGCACCAGAGGCTAAAATCTCTCATGAAAGGAGAGCTTATAAAGGGTTTACTACCTCATGGAAGTGTGCATGCTGATTACACCGTTCGTCGTATTGAAGGTACCCCACCTCTCTCTCTATATATCCCTGCCCCCACCCCCACCCTCCTCTCCTGTCCCCCACCCCACTTTGTTTTTCAGTTATTTTGTAGTATCACAGGTGAAGAGTGTAGATTGGAAGCATAAGATCAGGTTTGGGCACAGTCAATCTTGTATTTGAATACCGGAACAGGTTGGATGTAAATCTAAGAAGTTGGACCTGACATGACAATATATTTGGACATGCATTGCATTTTGTTTTATTTTTCTTTATAGGCAATTCTGGGATATTTGTAATAATATGAGGTGTGTTATGTATTCAGTATGATAGGTGTGTAGGATTAGCATACTATTCTATAAAAGGTTTTTAAACCTGTCGGCCTGATTGGTTTGGCCTTAAACAGGTTGCATTGGGTTATTTATTGGTATTAGGTTTTGGCATCTGTGGCCTTTAAACATATTTAGTATACACTTTTCCAAAAATTAATCTTATATTATGATAGCTAGCTATTCCATTGAACTGAGCAAAGGAGGACCTGATATTTCTTATTGCAGTTTGCTAAAATTGATGGGTTTGAAATGCCATCAATCATGTTTATCAATCTAATATGGAAATTTATATGCAACCACTTAAACCGGCAATTTATTTGTTCTCTGTGTGGCAGATCTGGCTGAAGGAACCTGTCTAAAAAATTATGACTACATGGGCAAGGGATATAGCTCAGACAAAGCAGGAAAAAAATGGACTGGAGATCTCCCTTCCGATTCCCACCTCCTCCTCTATTTATTTGCAGCTTTCTTGGAGCATCCTGGCTGGATGCTTCATGTTGACACACAGTGGTTTTCTGGGGCTGAGTCTTGTGAAAATCCTTTGTTTTTGGGTGTTCTCCCTCCTAAAGAGAGGTTCCCAGAGAAATATGTGGCTTTCATAGTAGGTGTTCCCTCTGTCATCCACCCAGGTGCTTTGATACTATCTGTAGGGAAGCAGAGTACTCCGACATTTTCTCTCTATTGGGATAAGAAGCTACAATTCTCACTTCAGGTATGCTTAATGCTCCTTTTCTCTTTTATCACACGGTCAAGTTTAACCTGCTTATTGGTTGTTTTTTATGTCTCACACTTTTTAATCTTGGTCTAATTGAAATATTATCAATGAGAAAAAAACATGTTTGCACTTGGAATCATTAACAGTTAGTTCTGAAGTATTTGTTTTTCTGGTGAATTTAAAATGCTCGAAACATCTTTAAAGTACACTTGAACCACCTTTAGTCCATATCAATTCATTGCTTACAGGCATGTCATAAAAGACATGTATCACTCATTTAACTGTTTATCAAAAGCCTCTTCTATTTTGTTTTCTTTCTTAGGGAAGAACAGCATTTTGGGATGCAATTTTGCTTTTCTGCCACAAAATTAATGAGGATTATGGTAGTGTGGTTAGAGGAGTTCAACTGGGGTCAACTTCTCTCAACCTTCTCTCCGTCCTTGATCTGGATACTGAGGTCTGAGAAGTTTTACTTAGCTAAGGTGCAGTATTGTTAGCTTATAAAATTATTTCATCAGCATTATGATTCTAATACATTATTATATCTGTTTACTTTTTGTTAGAACATTGCATGCAATCTAATTCTGAAGTTGTATCATATACCATCCAAAATTACAAGCTGTTTCCTCTACATTCCGTATTGAAGTGATGCCCAAACTTCCTGCGGTCATGAATAAGACTAGAATGACAGTGGATAGTTTGGGAAAATGTAGAGTGGGATGTTTTTGCCCGATATTTTACATACTTATTGAGTTCTGACATGTGAGAGATGCAACATACATGAAGCCTATAATGGTTTGGTTTTGAGTTCAGACTATTTTTAAATGTCAGTTATTCTGTTCTGCATGGATTTCTGTTAGTCTGAAGGAAAAGGTTTTTGGCTTACAGGTATAGTCTATTTACCGCTGGGGTGGACAAGCTTTAAAAAACCTCAAATGGAAGAAAAATGGAAAGAAGCTGTCATTTGATTTGCTGTGTTTCTTACCTTGTCAATCCTGAATGTTAGCAGTAGCTTAGCTAATCCATTTTTTTTTTTCCTGATTAGAGTTTAGGGATTATTAACTTTTTTTCGAAGAGGCTATTGTTGCTTGAATTGCTGCTGTAAATCATCCTTTTTCCTAATGTCTGCCTACCGCCAGATACATTTTGCCTTAAATGTAATAATAACCTAGGGCTCAAAACACCAGATGAAAATTCTCAATTGCACAATTGCGCATCTATACCACTCAATTGAAAATTCTCAGCGAGCGAATTTCTTAATGAAGTTGCACTAGCTTTGGTATGACATAAAAAAAAAGAAAATAGATGAAGCTGCTCAAAACAAGAGACTATTACCTTAAAAATAATGTGACGTGCCGGTGAGATGGGGAAAGTTATTGAATTCAGGGAAACAATCAACATGAATATTCTTATAAATTCCTATGAGGTACGAACATTTGAGTACCTGATACAATCTTCTGCTATGTGTTTTACCGTGTCTTTGTAAGTTCCTTTCAGCTCAAAAATTTTTTAGTCATTGCTTCTAAATGTTAAAAAAAGTATTTTGTGTATAAAATTGATGAAATTGAAAAGTTTCTTTTCTATGGATCAAAAGGTTTCACAGATCAAGTTATCGGTTTTATTTATTTATTTTTATCAACCAGGCTGATATTCGGTAAATAGGTTTTCGAGACGTAAATCTCGTGCATTTTCGAATATTTTTTACGAACTGAGTAATAGGATCATTATTGGATTACCCGACGACTCAAAGTCAAGTCAAGAGTGAGAAAGTAGCCGAAGTAAGTTTAAGCAAGAGAATATACTCTGAGACGCCACCTAGAACCTCAATATAACATCTGATAAAACCTTCATGAATAAACTTCTTAGCGTAAGTTTTGGCGCATTAAAAGAAGCCACTTTCTCTATATTGGCTACATTTGAACGAGGAAGAACCTGAACTTATGAAACTGATTACTACATTGTTATTTTGTAAAACTGCAACAAAAGAGGGGAAATAAGTCTCTTACTTCATTTGAGATTGTATATGTGAAATTGTGAACTATGAAATCTTAAGTACATAGGCGAGAGTAATTAGGGCTGGAAATTCCATGAATTTTAAAGAATTGTTTTTTTATGAACATATTGATCATATTATATCAAATAACTAAAGTCGCAACCATCCGAAAACTTTCAAATAAATTATTGCCATAAAGCATCAGAAATTTAAGAACTATTTATTGCAATGTGAAGTATGCCAGCGTTTGTACAAGTGGCGATGATGACAACTTGACAAGTTCAAGGTGGAAGTAATTCTCCTATTACAGTTTGACCCTGATTAAAATCATTTCCTTTTAACACGGGATTTCATTTCATTAGAAATTTTATTTTATTTTTTATCAAAATGAACAAATTCGGGTGTCATTTGGTTGGTGTTGTACTAAACGTCTCTAGGTTTGTCGATTGCAAAACAATATCATTTGGCATTTAACAATCTTCTTTGAGTTTTATAGGAAGAAGATACAATTTATGAGGACTTAGATAAAACCTTTAAGAAAGATCAAGATCAAGTCATTAGAGAGCTTGTAAGCTAGTTTAGACTAGGATAGAAGGTATACTTTAGTCCTTGTTTATCCTTAAAATGGTCTAGATAGCGAAAAGCTCATTAAACCAGCAAAATCCTGTTTTCTGTGACCTAGCGTCGTACAACGCTAGATAGAGTTACACAACGCTAGAACAGCTAAATTCATACTTTTGTGAATCAACGTTGCACAACGCTATATAGAGTTAGGCAACGCTGAATCACAACGTTGTACAACGCTCAGTAGAGTTGTACAACGCTACAGTTAAAAACTTGGAAATTTTCCTGAGTACCATCGTGCAACGCCATATAGCGTTGCACAACGCCACAAAAATCCCAAGTTAGCTGTGTTGTTTTTACATGCAAAATCTCTGGAGACGTTAGCCAACGTCCTTCAGCGTTGGGTAACGTTAGCGTTGTGTGACGGCATATAGAGTTGTACAACGCTCTGTTGAATCTGTCAGAGTTGTTCCTTTTGTCTTCCTTTAGCGTTGTGTAACGCCATTCAGTGGCAAGCAACGCTCTGACAATTTCCAACGGAATTGTCGGAGCTTTCCTTTGGTTTTACACTCCTGCGTTGTGCGACGGCAAATAGCGTTGCACAACGCTCTGACAGACCAACGGCTATATTAAAGAGCCGTTAGAATTTACAACGGTCATATTCCAGCGTTGTATAACGCTATTCAGCGTTGTACAACGCTATGGCCTGTTTTTGCTGGGGAACTGCTCATTTCGAGCCCTATATATATCCACCCCTTGTTCTCTCTCTTGTTAGAGCCTTGTCTTGCAAAATTAGACCAGAATTGAGCCTTTGAGCATAGGGATACTCTCCCACTTGAGCTTTTCATAGCTAGACCATCTTGAGAGATTTAGTAGCCTCAAACACCACCGCCCCGACATTGTCGCTAGGTGTAGGTTGGAATAGGTTGAGAGCTCTTCTCCTTTGAGGCCGTTGTGCCATTCAAGTTAGGCCGATCCGCCTCGAGTGTCCTTGTGACGAGGTGATTCGGTTCGAAGTTGTAGTCCCGTTCTTGTTGGAATTGAACGGAGCGCGCCCTTTGGTGGTAGCGAAACTCCCGGAGACGTACGACTAAGGCTAGCTTCTTCTAGCGGGTCGGAACTCCGTAATCACATCGCGTGTTCAATTTCTCTCTCTGTTTCTCTCTTTATTATCTTGCATTGTGAATTGCTTGTGTGCTTGCTTGTATTGGGTACCAATTGAATTGTGTTAGGATAATTCATACCAAATCGGTCCAAAACCTTAAATCGCTTCCGCTAAACCTTGATTAAGCCGCCTCCTTAAGGACAACAAAGTGGTATCAGAGCGGGAACCTAGATTAAGCTATTCTTAATCTCGGTTTTCGATCATGGCGGCTAGAATTGTAGAAAAACCGGGTAAATTGGACCATACTTGCACAAATTTTTCTATTTGGAAAAATGGTATGGTTAGCTACCTCAAAAGCATGGGTGTTTGGTATATTGTGGCAAATGAATCTAGATTTAAACCAAATACTAACAAGCTTACCACCGAGGCCTTGAGGGAAAAGGAGGACAATGACTATGCGGTCAATGTCATCCTAAGCTCGGTACATGAATCAATTGGTAGCACACTTGCTTGCAATTTTGATATAGCTAGGGACATATGGAGAGCCATCTTGAGTTATTTCGAAGGAATCCAAATGGGAGGAGTCCACACGGATTCGGAGCTCGATCCATGTACATCCGATTCGGACAACTACGAAGAACATGCATTCATTGCCAAAGAAATGGAATCTCCGATTCTTTCAAATCATTCCACTCCATCAACATCACCAAAGACATGCTCTCCTAAGGTATATCTTCCTCTCAATGAATCTCTTAGTAGTAGTGATAGTGAGAGTGATGATGAACCAACTTGTTCAACCAAATGTGTTAATTGTGATAGGTTGAACTCTATTCTTGATGCTACCCATGATGCCTTGGTTAGGAAATCCGATACCATAGAAACCTTAAAAACCAAGGTAGATGAGCTTACTTCTAAGATGGGTGAGTATGAGGCTAAAATTAAGGAGCTTGAAAAACAACTTGAAAAACCGATTTTAGCTCAAGCTCCTAAAACGGATTTGAAAAACCTTTTCAAAGGTCAAAAGCCTCATGACAAGTCCGGTCTTGGTTACCAAAAGCCTTATCAAACCAAAAAAAGGAACTTGTCACACAATAATGGGAAACAAGTTGCACAAAACACACAATTTCAAAAACCTAGGAATTCTCGTGGTCATGCACATATGTACCAAAGGAAACCTAGAAACACTAGAGTGCAAAATGAAAAGAATTTGCAAAATCAAGAAAAGAAGGTTTTTGTTCCAAAGGCGTCCAATAAAATTTATTTTAGAGGACCCGATGGATGGTTTTATGAATTTAAAGAGCAACACTCTTCTCAAAACCACAAAGCTCAATCCAATGGGCATAAAAAGAATGTTTCCCAACATTTCCAAAAGGATCGCAAAAAGGTTTTTAATGCCTCATCCAATGATCCTAAGAAGAAGGCCGAATACCTTAGAGCCCATTACTATTCTCATTTTGTCAAGGGTTCTACCATGCCTAAGCCAACCAATGCATATTGCAACTATTGTTGTCAAAATGGTCATATCTCGTTGGAATGCAAACTTAGGAAACCAAATGGTGAGTCCAAATGTAAGTGGGTTCCAAAAGTTTGTACCTCTAGTGGTACAACTAGTGGTATAGTAACCAATGTGGCCTAAATACCAAGTTAACCCCCGGTCTTATAAGCCAAATTTTTAGGGGGAGCCTCTTTATTTCTATCTTATTTTTGTTTGAGAGGTTAAATTTGGTCACACTACTTTGAGTAGTGCTCTAAATTGGTTCTCCAATTCTTTTTCTCCAAAATTAAGGGGGAGCCATAAATTTAGGGGGAGTTTTGGTACAATTTTCACTTTTTGTCGATTTACAAAAAGGGGGAGAATTGTAGTAAAGCTTGTGAAATGCCAAAATTTTATCGCTTTACTAATGATATTATTTTGCAAATCGTCAAAAGGGGGAGATTGTTGTACTAAACGTCTCTAGGTTTGTCGATTGCAAAACAATATCATTTGGCATTTAACAATCTTCTTTGAGTTTTATAGGAAGAAGATACAATTTATGAGGACTTGGATAAAAGCTTTAAGAAAGATCAAGATCAAGTCATTAGAGAGCTTGTAAGCTAGTTTAGACTAGGATAGAAGGTATACTTTAGTCCTTGTTTATCCTTAAAATGGTCTAGATAGCGAAAAGCTCATTAAACCAGCAAAATCCTGTTTTCTGTGACCTAGCGTCGTACAACGCTAGATAGAGTTACACAACGCTAGAACAGCTAAATTCATACTTTTGTGAATCAACGTTGCACAACGCTATATAGAGTTAGGCAACGCTGAGTCACAACGTTGTACAACGCTCAGTAGAGTTGTACAACGCTACAGTTAAAAACTTGGAAATTTTCCTGAGTACCATCGTGCAACGCCATATAGCGTTGCACAACGCCACAAAAATCCCAAGTTAGCTGTGCTGTTTTTACATGCAAAATCTCTGGAGACGTTAGCCAACGTCTTTCAGCGTTGGGTAACGTTAGCGTTGTGTGACGGCATATAGAGTTGTACAACGCTCTGTTGAATCTGTTAGAGTTGTTCCTTTTGTCTTCCTTTAGCGTTGTGTAACGCCATTCAGTGGCAAGCAACGCTCTGACAATTTCCAACGGAATTGTCGGAGCTTTCCTTTGGTTTTACACTCCTGCGTTGTGCGACGGCAAATAGCGTTGCACAACGCTCTGACAGACCAACGGCTATATTAAAGAGCCGTTAGAATTTACAACGGTCATATTCCAGCGTTGTATAACGCTATTCAGCGTTGTACAACGCTATGGCCTGGTTTTGCTGGGGAACTGCTCATTTCGAGCCCTATATATATCCACCCCTTGTTCTCTCTCTTGTTAGAGCCTTGTCTTGCAAAATTAGACCAGAATTGAGCCTTTGAGCATAGGGATACTCTCCCACTTGAGCTTTTCATAGCTAGACCATCTTGAGAGATTTAGTAGCCTCAAACACCACCGCCCCGACATTGTCGCTAGGTGTAGGTTGGAATAGGTTGAGAGCTCTTCTCCTTTGAGGCCGTTGTGCCATTCGAGTTAGGCCGATCCGCCTCGAGTGTCCTTGTGACGAGGTGATTCGGTTCGAAGTTGTAGTCCCGTTCTTGTTGGAATTGAACGGAGCGCGCCCTTTGGTGGTAGCGAAACTCCCGGAGACGTACGACTAAGGCTAGCTTCTTCTAGCGGGTCGGAACTCCGTAATCACATCGCGTGTTCAATTTCTCTCTCTGTTTCTCTCTTTATTATCTTGCATTGTGAATTGCTTGTGTGCTTGCTTGTATTGGGTACCAATTGAATTGTGTTAGGATAGTTCATACCAAATCGGTCGAAAACCTTAAATCGCTTCCGCTAAACCTTGATTAAGCCGCCTCCTTAAGGACAACAGTTGGGATTTTCATGTTATGTGACCCAACGAAATCCCGCAAAAAAATCATTTTGATCAAAGCCTTTGTAAATTTGTACGAGCAAATAGGCCCAACAGGCCGGAGAGGCCCAATAGTCACCAATTGCCCCAATTGGTCAAAAGCCTATAAGCGACAAGCGACGAGATGAAACTCAAAACTGTCAGAACTCAGAACCCAGAATGAATGTGCGCAAAGCGCTCCAAGCGCTCCTATTCAAAATATTTCAAACCCCTCCTATAGTCCCGCTCCTCGGCCGTGAAATCCAGAAATTCCTCCTTTTCCCCTTCTCCCGCTTCTACTAATTTAGCTTTCTCCATGGATCCCAATCCTGCGCCTGTCCCAGGTACTCTATTCCCTCTCCTTCTCTCATTCACGTTTCAATTTTACTTCAATTATGTGCTGACAACATATTGATTCTTCTTGGCAGCCGTGAAGCGCCGCGTCACAATGCCTTCCAGTTTGAAGCAGCCTACGGTTCGACCTAAGACTGTCAAGAAGGAGAAACTGACACAAGCCGTAGCACCAGCCGCACCTAGGTAGTAAGCCTAATTACACAATCTCTCCTTTAGAAATTTTGTACTGCCTGTGAGAACTATACGGCACATCTAGTGGCATTAGTTCACAAAATGGGTTTTGACTTTTGACTTTTGAGTGTAATTAGATAGTAGATCTATTGTTTTTCTTCACAAGAAAGTTACTCTGTTGTTATCCGAAGATAATTCGGTAATGTTTAGTGACTGTTATGAGGATAAAATGTCTATGATGTATTCTTGACTGTTTTTTCTTTTATAATAATACTCACTTGACATGGTATCAGTTAATTTCAGAAGCAAAAAATTAGACTGAAATTGGGTTTTGAATCAATTGTTACATCCAGGCCAAAGCGTGCTTTTGGTGCCAGCAGAAACACCAACATACCAGTTGAAAAGATACAACTGAAGCAGCGCAAACCAGCTGGTGTATTTGTTAAACCAGCAAACCCTATTGAAGGGAAGAAGCAGCTCCAACCAGTACAACTGAACAAAGACAATGAGAAAAAGCAGGAGGTGGCAATGCGGACCCCACTGGCAGTGTCAAAAAAGGTAGTAGAAGATGGGACCCCTTACCTCAGTGCACTGAATTGTAGTAAATGCCGGCTGGATCGGCTGGAGACATCCAGTTATTGGCTTAACCAGATCAGACTCTCTGAGGCTGTGGGAAAGCATTTTGTCTCAGCCACATTCTTTCGTCTTGCCTTAGAATGTCACGCTCAGGTTTGTTAAGTTCTTGACTTGTCATTTTATTATTTTTAAATTGGAGTGCTTGCCAGACACTTCAACAATAATATTGGATCTGTTGTGAACAAGTTTGATAGCTTTCGTGTATCATGTCAGCAAGTTTTGAATATTTCTAGGGTCTCTCAAATTAGGGCACCTGGGTAGTTTAGTTTGATTCTATTTCAAGATTGCTTAGTTCTTTAAAATCAAGTTAGGATGAGGGAAATTTAATTGAGCAATTGGGTTTCAGACCTTTGACAGGCTACAATACAATAACTTCTGAAATCTCTTGCTTGCCTATTCGACTTTGCTGTTTGTGAAATTGACAGTAATTATCTTTTGAGAATTACTGATCATCAAACGATTAATTTAAATTATAAACCTGAAAGAGTAACTAATTTACTATATTAGCACAATTTGGGTCTTACTAAAATCTACATTTTTGCTCATGGTCTTTGTGGAATCAGCCATTTGAGAAGATCCGTTCTGAGCTAAAGCACTACACAAAAAGACACCAAACAAGCTCTATGATATCCCTTTTTAATGACCTCTTAAAATCATATGGACTATCTGCTGAGAAACCAAAATCTGAATGCTCTGAAACCCTAATTCATGAACTGAAAAAGGATGCACTCTTTCTCGATACCGATGCTTCTTTGAGTGGAACTGAAAACATCATATTGAAGGAGGAACATGGCAATTGTGATCCAAATCAAGGGTTGTCTACAGACCTAAGCCCAGGACAACCTAACTCTGAAAAGAAACAGGATGAAGTTGTCAAACCCGAACATTGTTGTGTTGGAACTTCTGAACCTTTACATGAAGCGGACGACAAACCGAAACAACATGTTTTGAAAGATAGCTCCAATTCTGCATCTGACAGAAAAGCTGTGAAGAAATCGGACAAGAAATCTCCACCAACTCGAGGCTCACACTCTAATAAAATCTCCCCAGCCTGTCTGGGAAAATCTAATTCGACTGAGAAATCTGGTATAAGTACAAATGAACAGAGTAAGAGCAAAGGGAAACAAGCAAAAAAGAATGAAAAGACTGATTGTGGTAAGACATCTTCAGTTTAGTGTGTAAAATTCTTGTTTAGATGGGTTTGTTTTTAATTCACAAAAATTTTCTTATGTTTCAGTCGGCAAAACCAAGGGTGAAGAACCTGTGAAGGATGAAGTTGTGTTCCCCACAGATTCTATGGTTACCCAGCAAGGTAAGTTCTGGTTATTGCATGTAACATTTTGTAGATTATTCCAAGGCATCTGGCTTTGTTTGCAGATATCATATTCCCAAAATTCTCAAATTGTATGTTTGGCTTCTTACCGACTGTTAGGTTAGAGTAATGGGAAAGTTGTACTCCTTTTTAAGTGTACAATTTTGACCCTACTGTAGCAAGCCACTTTTCGTATGTTCACATTGCGCTAAGATCATACATGAGTTATTTGTGTGGGATTCTAGATTTCATGTTGGTTAGAAAGTAATTTGGTTAATTCAATATGCTTTAGGTCCAACTGTCCAAGCATGCAACTGAATCATTTCCTTTAATTAACATGAGCAATCCTTCTAACGTACCATTTTATTTGCATGTAACACATGGAAAATATGTGGGGTATTACTGTGTTAGTGTGTGGCATGAAAAATTCTGTCTGATTGCCATAATTTAATTAATTTTATATCCCATGCTCTTTTTTAAAAAAAAAAAAAAACATTCTGAGGAACTGAGTTCAATCATTTACTGTGCTGCCTTCTGTCCAGCGCTGCAGCCATGAGATCTTATGACCAGGCAATGTCTAAATTCTAATGTACACACTGGATCAGTGCAGTATTGTAAAGGATTTGGACTTTGTAAGCTACATATATTGAACAACACTATAGAAATTCAAACTATGCATATCAAATGCACGAATTTGAAGATTTCTAGGAAGCCGTGCAAAAGAAAGTCACTTGTTTCGTTATTAGTAACAATCATAGTGCTAAGATGATCTGGCCCTATGAAGCCTAGTACTTTCTTTTTGTATAGCTTGATTATTTAGGAGCTATTGGTATGTTGCTACTTAAATGTCTATCGTTCTTTTTCAGGAACAATATCACAGGAAACTTGATCTTTATTGACTACTTCAATTTCTTGGTTTGATGCTTATCTTCGAGATGTTCGGCTTTGAATATTTAGAAGTTTAAACTTCTAAATCTTTTTTAGATTGTTTGAGATAACTTGCTTATATAGATGCTCCTGGTTTTATAATTTTAGCTTGTGATTATGTGCAGCTTAACATGATTGTTGATTTGTGTGGCGTGTTTAATTCATTTCTTGTTTCAACTGGAGGTAAGTAGGTTGATTGATGTAACTTGATATTGTGTTTTTATTGACATGCATTTGTAACTTCTCTTCTTTGTTTACATATCCTTGGGTTCGGCATCTATAGTTCGAATTTGTAGGGAGGCACGATTTTTTTGTGTCAATTTTCGACCTAACATGACCAGAGATGTGATGATTCCTATACACGTATTCAAATTATGGAAAGTCTATATTTCACCTGTGTGAATAGTCCAATTGCACTTAGAGGTGCCGAGTGATTTTTTATGCACTAAAATAGATAATTATGTACAATATATTAGTATGAAATTATGAATTGTATTTTGTGAAATGTTATTATATATTATTAGTGCGGATAAGTATAAACTATATAAAATGTAAGAAGAGTAAACTCAATACAAAAATGTAGATGAAATGTAAAAAGAACAAGATCCGTCTGATCATAACATAATATATGAAAAGAGGGAAACGACATTGGAGAGATGGAAAAATATATATATAATGTAGCATAAAAATGGAATTCAAAGAAAAAATAATATAATTCATAATTTTATCATTGGTGATGCATAAACTAGAGAAAAGGGTAGTCGATTAGAAGCGGCGACGGAGGAAAAATATCCCCAATTAGGCGCAGAGTAAGTGGGCGGAATAAAGAGCCTAATCAGAGTTGCATCAGCAACATTCAGTAACCGCATTGTAATTATATACCCACTACTCTAGTGCTGCTATATGCACACCAAGGATGCATCTATCTCAGTCACTAGCTCTAGTCTAGCTTGATATCTAATTGCTAATAATAATAACAATAATAATTGATACCCATTATTGACAATGGCACCCACAATCAATTTATAACAACCAATAATAACTGTCAACTAAAATTTCAGCATATATATTTCTTGATGTTGGTGTTATAAGTTGAATGTGTATCAGTTTTATACAATTTAAGCGCCGTTTGATATTTCACGAAATTTTATTGAAGTCTATATTTTAAAGTCGTGTAATGGACGCTAAAAATTACAATATATATTTTTTTTTGATGTGCATGATATAAATATAGCACGGTTATATTTCAGAAGTTATGTTACAAACTAAAATTATACGCGATGATTTGAAGTTAATATTTTTTTTTCAGAGAAGTGTAGTTTACTAAGTATCAAACTCTCATGTGTTTGGATGGAGGAGAATAAGATTTGGATAAGAATAAAGATTAAATTCTTTATTTGATGAGTGGATTTTATATGGATATTTAGGTACTATTTTGTCTCCAAACTAAACCAATTTCCTTGAGTTTACATAGTTTAGATTAGTTTAGGTTAGTTTAATTAGAGTTTTGTGTCAAGAATGAGTTACTACCATAGTTTCTAATTTTATTGCAGATTCTGGATAAGAAATGACTTGGATGAGTCCAAAAAGTTGAAGAGCTCGTTCTAAGCTTTCCAATGGATCTTGAATCACCTCAAACGGAGTTCAAATGAAGGAGATATGCCCAAAATACTGACAGGACGCAGTGCTGACATTTTCTTGCGACCCGCTGAAAGTCCCAGCGGCCTGCAGACCTGGAACTGCCAAATTTAGCATAATCGCCCGATTTAGCAATTTTATATTTGGACGACGGTTTCTACCGACTCCAAGTGCATCCAGAGCACGTCTTCAGTTATTTTCAGCGTTTCTACACCTTCCCAAGGCCTATTAAAGACCAGTTTGAGGAGAGAACAAGAGAGAGAACAAGAGAGGATCAAATCCAAAGTCAAGTTAGGGTTAGATATTGATTTATTTGAGAGTTAGGTCTCAAGTCCATATTATGGCAGTGCCAAGCAGGTCGTTTGTGATAGCAAAAGACGTGTTTGATAGGAGATTTCGACACGCAAGAGCAATTGGTTGTAATCTTTCCTTATTCTCATTTTCTCTTGTGTTTGTATGATGTTTCTTAGTTGTTGATTGTTTGTTCTAGGTCTATGGTTGTAAACTCGAATTCTTAGTTGTTGATTGCATGTTTATTTAGTTTATTTGATATCTTTGTGTTTTATACCTTGCTTGAATTGGTTGAATTGATTATGCCATGATTATTTAAGTAGATTTGTTTACACCCGTTAAGTAGAGCTCGCTTAATTGTTAGGTGGTTAAGTCCAAATAAACTTAGATTATTAGGCATGATTATGATTAACATGAAGGTTGTAAACTGAAAGGTTAAACCAGGACTAGTTAACGAGAGTTAAGTCCTTTCCAAGAGTGAAAACTCAAGGATTTCATAGGTTAGAAAGGTATAAACTTGTAGAAACTAGACCAAGAAACGATAGTTGAAATCTAGATTCTATACGAGGGAAATTGGGTTAATTAATTGATAACCAGACCTAAATGAGAGTTTGATCTAGGACCTTAATTAAGCCATTATCCCTGCACAATTATCAACTGAATTAAGTCAATTTGCATTCGCATTGCTAATCCTAGCGGGCCGCTGAGTGAATCAGCGATGTTGTCTATTCCCGCCAAGTAGCCAGCGACCAGTCTAATAGATTAGCGACCTAGGTTCTTTTAGCGGGCCGCTACGAGAGTCAGCGGGGCGCTGGAACTGGGACTAAGAAGAAGTGTTAGCAACCAGAAACCCTAGAATTATGTGACTTGTTGAATCTCTCTCATTAATTCTTGTTTTAACCTTGAAACTAGACTTAGGATTTAGACCCACCTGCAACCCTTAATTCACATAAGAGTTGAACCGTCTAGCTAGTTTGGTAAAGTAAAAGATCGATATTCCAACACCGTCCCTGTGGATTCGACCCTCAAGCTATTCTACAATCGATTAGATCGGTAGGTACGAGGTTTTTATTTTGAGACTTGGTTTCCCCTTCGATCATTATTCTTGTCCAACTCAAACAAAACAAGAATAAAAAATTTGGGCTCTTATTCTTATACTAACAAAACCATATATAAGAATAAAGAATATGGACAAGCACGCATACCGAAATTAATTATTCTTATTCCTTATCCAACCCTCATCCAAACAAGAAAAGTGATTTTGACATCCAAATTGTTGGAATTAAATGCATGCGGAGTTTAAAAATTTAATGCCGCCTGAACATAAGTTAATTTACCATCGTTGTATTCTAACGCACGATATTATCGTTATTATGATAAGCCTGACTACGTACTGAAACCAATAATAGGATGATAACTTTTGCAAAAGTTTCTCTGATTGTTGGAATATATTAATCTCGGAGCCAAAAGGTACAAAATATTTTAGGGATGGATGAATCAGTGGTAGAGCTTGACAAGAGTTGTTTAAGAATCGATTACTAGTAATTTTTTTAAAAAAAATTTATAAATAAATATATACTCAAAACCATTTTTCCCGGATGGATAATTTACGGATAGAAAAATTATATTATAACAATTATGCGGCAATGGAAAACATAATCCTATTTGATCAAAACATAAAGCTAGTTTATGTTTGTCACAAATTTCAAATTTACGTGAAACAATCAAGTCATCTGCAATTATATACGAGGGTTCAAAATGTCCATCATTACACTGCCTCAATTTATAATTTTTTTTTCAAATATAAGGTTCAAACATCTGTTGATCTTGTTTTATTTAACGACCGATGCGTTTTCAACTTTTTATATAATATTTGTAAAATTTAAAGTCTGTTTGATACTCGATAAAAAATTTAAATATTAGTGAATCTAATTAAATAAGATAGATTAATTTTAATATGTTAATGTTTTGGCATCTTGATCAAATATCAAATAAACTTCAAAATTTATAAAACTTATATGAAAAATATCGCTCATTATATCGAATAAGATTTGGATTTCGAGTTTAAATCTTATATTTAAAAAATAACAAAAAAGTGAATTTTGAGGTATTTGAGACACAAATTGTGGGCATTGGAACCGCACTTTATATATAAGGGTGCGTTTGGATCGTTGGAAGAGAGAAGAAGAAGAAGGAAGAAGAAGAAAAAAAATTATAAATAATTCAAACTCTTCACAAAGTTACACACTTCCCAATACTTCTTCCCACTTCTTCCCACTTCTTCCCTTCTTTCCTTCTTCCCACACCTATCCAAACGCACCCTAAGAGAAGTAAAGATGATTTATGGAACTTAATAATTTTTTCGTGCCTATGAAACTTTATTATTTCATGTTTTACGAAACTTTATCAAACTCTAGCAAAGGATATCTTCGAAACCAACTTTTATTTATGCTTATTATGAAATTATACAATTTTTTCAATATAATAGTTTATATTTATAAATGCTCTTATATTTTTAAAACTATGAACATTAGAACCGAAGGTCATCAAAAATTTCTAGTATTAATATTAACATATAAAAAATAATTTCCCAGCACTAATTACATGCTTTGACCGGTACACAGTACTCCAGGTCCCCTTAAAACGCTAAAACCTCTTGTAGCACCGAGCACGTAACGTGCTGATTATAGCATTGATTTTTGATCCTGTGCGGAGTAGTATACGGAACACAACACAATTTGTTTTATACTAACAGTGGGCCATAGAACGAGAGAAATTGGAGTAAGTAAGGTTCGGTACTTCACCGCGTCAGCGACCCGACACACAGTATCTCCTAAAGTTCGGTTTTCACAGGATTTGAACTGGAGATAGTGGGATTACTTAACCAAATAAAAATAACAATAATAACAATTTAAAAATAAATCAAAGCCCAAAATAAATGCAAAACAAAATAGTGCTTGTTGTACTTGTAGCCCAAAAAGAGGTCGCCTCTTCTCATTTTGGACGGAAGTGCACCGATGCTCCGCCTCCCTCCGATCAATCTAAACCCTAGACCTACTACCCCAACACCTCTTCTCTCTCTCTCTCTCTCTGAGATTTGAAGTTTGTATTCGTTTGATTCTCCGACGAAGATCAATTTGCTCAGGTACTGAGTTCACTCGAGTTGGGTTTCTTTTTCTATTTCGTCTTCTGTAAATTATTTTGATTTTGAAGTCGAATTGAGTTTCTAGCTTGGGTTTAGTGCGATGTATGTTGTTGGCCGTTTGGAATCGAGCTGCTGATAGTTGAGTATTTAGTTTGTTTGATCGAATTTTGTTTTAGATAAAAATCTTAAATTGATTTGATGGAATGTCGTGGTTACATGTAATTGCTTATCAGCTACGAAATATGTCAGTTGATCAGGGAAGTTCTTAATAATAATATTGTGTTTAGTCAAATTTTTAGTCCTATTACTAAAATTTCAATCCGTTTTGACTTTTAATGGTAGTATTTGCCTTTATCTTGGTACTAGAATAGGCTCTGATTTGAATTAAACTCAGAGTTAAACAGTCTTTTACTGACAGCAAACAACAAAGCCTTTAGTTCCAAACAAATTGGTTAAGTTAGAAGTGAAACCCAACCAGACCAGAGAAATAGTCTTTACTGAAACAAATTTATTTAATTCTGATAGCTAGAATTTTGGAATATGTGGAATTACAATAGCGACTTCATAATATATCTGACTTCAATATTTTTCACAATTAAGAACTTTTTGACTAAAATTTTTCTAATTTACTATCTCAGTTTGTACATTACATATGTTTCTATTGAATAAATAAGATAAATTTTGGCACTTAATTGACCAGGACTATTTAAGATGGAGAGCTCCAGTAGGGGAGGAGGTTATCCCGAAGCATTGGTAAAAAGTTACAAGCTGGGTAAAACTCTAGGTATTGGTTCATTTGGAAAGGTTAAACTTGCGGAGCATATACTAACCGGACTTCGAGTCGCTATCAAGATTATTGATCGTCGTCAGATGAAAAGCATGGAGATGGAAGAAAAAGGTACCATGAGCACATGGCAGTCATTTTCATTTTTATTGTTTCCTCAAGTGTTGAAGGAAAGGAAGCAGTATGTGTTAGTAGTTTTGATTAAGAATAAGTCTGAAATTGGCATTTGTGGTATTAGACGTTGTTCCTTGTCCTACATTAATTTTTGGTTTTTCTAGTTTGGTGAAAGACTGATTAGACATACCTGCCCTCTTATTGATATGCTCCAACCATGCACTGCTACTTCAATAAGAGTACAATTCTGACAGTAGAGTGTCCAATGATGTATTGTAGTCTTGTTTCCAATGATTTTTGTTGCAAAGTGTATCATCTATGAATCTTATTTGACAACAATTTAACATGAAAACAAATAATATATAGTTATCTTGTAGAAATACATTTTTATCGTATTTAATTGACATTTAACTGGCCCTTGTATATGAGGTCCTGTAGCCCAGTTTTTACGATTGTAAGTGGCAAAGCAGTGCTTGTAGTTAGTTATTACTTTAAAACTAAACAAGCAAATTAAAACTTGTGTAATACCAATAAACCAGTCATGTAGAATATGAATATGCTGTATTAATTTTGTACTACATGTTTTTTCAGTGAAGAGAGAGATAAAGATACTGCGCTTGTTCATTCACCCACATGTGATACGCCTTTATGAGGTCATAGAGACACCGACGCATGTATATGTTGTGACTGAATACTGCAAATATGGAGAACTATTTGACTACATTGTGGAGAAGGGTAGACTGCAAGAGGATGAAGCCCGGCGCATTTTCCAACAGGTGCATAGTAATTTGAGATCCACTTTCTTTTTGGGAATGCAAATTCAGTTGCACATGATTGACTATCAAAGTTTGCCATTGTTATGCAGATCATATCAGGAGTTGAATATTGTCACAGAAATATGGTGGTGCATCGAGATTTGAAACCAGAGAATTTGTTGCTCGATTCAAAATACAATGTCAAATTAGCAGATTTTGGGTTAAGCAATGTAATGCGAGACGGTCATTTTTTGAAGACCAGTTGCGGCAGTCCAAACTATGCTGCACCTGAGGTAATTATATCTTTGCTGATGTTTTCTGTCATAATCTGTTAATTAACTTATTCTATATCCTTCAGGTCATATCTGGAAAGTTATATGCTGGGCCTGAAATTGATGTGTGGAGTTGTGGAGTAACACTTTATGCTCTTCTTTGTGGCACTCTTCCTTTTGATGATGAGAATATCCCCAACTTATTTAAAAAGATAAAGGTACAAGCTTTTACCCCTTTTTTTTATTTTAGCACTCTGTTAACTTCTGTTTTGGTTCTTCTTTGATTGATTTTTAATTTGTTTAAGTAGAGTGGAATATACACATTACCAAGTCATCTGTCCGCTTTGGCAAGGGATTTGATTCCTAGAATGTTGGTTGTTGATCCAATGAAAAGAATCACAATTCGTGAAATTCGTGAGCATGCTTGGTTTCAGACTCGACTACCCCATTATCTGGCAGTACCACCTCCTGACACAGCCATTCAAGCCAAAAAGGTTAAATTTTTATTGCCAGGCTTTGAATTTTACAATTTTGTTTTACATAGTTTTGCTTCCTTATAAAGTCTTTTTTGTTTTTCTCCCTCTTTTTACTCCAGATCGATGAAGAAGTTCTAGAGCAGGTGATTAAGATGGGATTTGACAAGATTGAGTTGGTGGAGTCTCTTTCTAGTCGAAGCCAAAATGAGGTGATTTTTCAAATGAAACTGGCTTTAAAATGATATAATTTCGAGAGAGTCTTCAAACAAATTTTAAGTATAAAATATTGAAATGGTTTCTGAACTCTCATGACAGGCCACTGTTACATATTATCTTCTTCTGGACAGCCGCTTACGTGCTACTAGTGGCTATCTTGGGGCTGATTTTCAAGAATCTAAGGTTTGTTTTGTATCTTTTTAGGGGATACCTCACTTTAATCTATGTGAATGTTGTTAATTTTCTTGCTGCCATGAAGAGACAAAAATGCTGCATTTCATTGTAAATATTAAGCATCTGTTAACTGCTTCATAAACATGTTGGTAATGAAGGTTGTGATTATTTCCTATTATGATGTTCCATTCTATGCTTCACACTACTTAGACAAATTTATATTCCGCAGTGCTTAGAGAAATAGTCTTGTGTAACTGTTTTCTTTAGGGCACAGTTGTTGTTCTTTAGAAAAAAGAAAAAAGAACGTAAAATGATAAATTTAGAATGTATACAAGCAACTAACATCCTTGCTGCAAATTAAAGTTTATTAGACAGAAATTCATATTATATTTTTCTCAAAGCTAAAAACGATTATATGTGGAAATAAGGAACTCTCTGATTGCTTTCCATTGACATGCTTATTCCAATTGCGATGTGCCAATTGATCTTTAGACGGTTCTAGCGGCATCAATCAATCAGAATACTCTTTCTAATCGATCTAGCAATTGTACAACGTATATTTATTTCAGTTGGTCCAATAAATTTTTTTCCAAGTTATGCCTATCATAGAACAACAGCATTGGTACTGTTATGAGATCGAGGAGTTAATGTAGTTTAGTTTTCTTCTCTCTTTTTTTTTATTTGTTTACTTCTTTCTTTAGTTTACTTTTCTTTTTCATTGTTTTTGTGTTTTTTTGTAACCGACTTTGCAGCTGCTTCCGAGCTCTCGAAAGAAAAAAATAGCCTTGGGAATGTAGAGTTGGGTGGGCTAAAAGGCAAACATAGTTTTAATTTGGCAGGGAGAAATAAAAATGGAAATTAATCGCATCCGCACTGCTTAGAGAAATTTATCTTTATTTCCTTTCCCATAAGTGAAAGAAATGGAAATTGTGCTGTTGAGCTAACTGCATTCTAATTTTTCCTGCAAAATAAAATTTAAAACAGTAAAGAAAGTGATACCAAATGGATCTAAGTTACTAAAAATGGGATTATGTGTATAACATGTTTCCGAATGAACAATTGACAGAATCTGGTTGATTAAAACTTCATGCAAATTTTATTTCTTCAGGATTCTTCAAATCACAATTCGTATGGACCTACGCCTCATGGGAGTATGGATCCGCAATCAACGGCCCCAAAGCCTCACTACGCCGTCGAGAGAAAATGGGCTCTTGGGCTACAGGTTAGAAAATAAATCCATACGTACTGAATAATTCCTTTTTTCACTAGACGTGCTATGATAACAGAATAAATGGATAGTTTTCTAGTTTCCATTTCTTTTGTTATGTTCTTTGAATGATTTATATAGTTGCCTAGATATACTACAAATTAATATTATTAGATTGCACAAAATAATTGCTCTTTGGTGCCATCCTAGTCTGTTTTTTTTTTTATTTATGTTACCCGGATGTTAGCAAATTGCGCAGTTTTCCTGTCAGCTACATATCTGATACGGATTATCAGATATGCACCTGACGTATCAAATATATAATATCAAAACTTTGGCGGATACAGTTTAAGATACTGCTGCATACACATATCCTCATCATAAGACCACAGAGGGCCAGTTTAACTTTTAGTTCAAGGGCACTTCCCTCAGGGAGAGTAGGATGCTTTCTATAGATGGAGAGGCCCAGTTTAACTTTTAGTTCGCTCTGTGGGACTAAGGGCACTTGAAGAAACCAGTCTTCTCCTATTTGATATTTCCTTCCCATCGCTCTTCATTTTTTCTTTTACTTGTTTAAAATTAGCTCGCGTGTAGGGATCAAATGGAGGGCAGTCTAATGCAGTGCATGGAGGCGACCCAAATCAAATGCAGCGTGCGAAGTTTTTGTCTTTCCTTTTTTATTTTTATTTTTAAAAACTTCCCTTTTTATTTTTATATTTTGAGAAAAACCAAAAGAAAACTTATTAATTAAGTAAAAAGAATGTAAATTATTTAATTTATAAAACATCATGATTTTAATTAGCAAAAGTTGTTTTATATCCTTGAAAATTTTAGGAACAAGAAAAAAAGTAATATTTGTATAGAAGGTTTCATCGTATGGCACCCTTATCCATATTCGTGCAACATATCTTCCCATACATGATAGCTTTATAACATTTTAACAGAAATATTTCAAGTCGGAGGAACTTTTTGTTTTTGGGCAAGGGGGCATGCCCCTTGATAGCATTATATATTTGCTTTTTGTATGGAAACTGATGAATAAGTTAAAATTGGGCAGTCTAGGGCTCATCCGCGTGAGATAATGGTTGAGGTGCTGAGAGCCTTGCAGGAATTGGATGTTTCTTGGAAGAAGAACGGGCATTACAATATGAAGTGCAAATGGTCAATTGGTACGCCTGAGCCTGACATGGTCACCCATAGCGAGTACAACTTTGCTGATGAGTATGAACTGGTTGGCAATGGTAATGTCACTGGGAGGTCATATACTGAAGTGAAGTTTGAAATTCAGGTATATGCTTCTTTTTAGGCTAATTAATTTGTGCACAATGGTTAATGGTAGAGGCTTTTATATAAGCATTACAATGTATTTGTTTAACAAATTACTGTACTGATATACATTATTTAATGCAGCTGTATAGGACAAGGGAAGAAAAATACTTCCTTGATTTGCAAAGACTTAGTGGGCCCCATCTTCTCTTCCTTGACCTCTGTGCTGCGTTTCTTTCTAAACTTAGAGTCATCTGACGTTACAAAGTTGCTGACTTGTGTTTTAAACAACTTATTGTACAGTGACTTGTGTATAGGACTTGTTTGCCGCCCTTTTTTTTTATTTTGCTTGTTCGATTATCAACCAAAGTTTGGTCAGTCCACACACTGTGTTGAAGAGTTCGAGTGCAGTTGTTGCTGGCTTTTTATTTATATATTGCCTGCTTTTGAGAGAAGAACAGGTCCAATGCTATCTGTTCTTGGTTTATGTAGGTGAAGTGTTGTTATTGTTGTTTGCTTTGTATTTTATGGGAGCATTATAACGTTATTAGGACTATTTGTGTGGAAAAGCATACACGTGGAAATAGCTTGTATGAACATGTACCGGCGATGATCTGGTGTGATTGGAACATTATTCACTTTTCAATTCTGGCTGTGTTCAAAGGTTTATTTGTGCTCTGCTATGACAATAGTCTGCGAGTAATGCTTTCTAATAAAAACCGTCGTCAAAATTTTAGGATTTATCACATGTTCGTTCAAATTATCGAGCCCTCTAAAATAGGGTGTAATATTCCCATTTCTCACATGCGATAATCGGAATGTACAACAAATAAGAAAAAGGTCGCTTGGTAGAAATTGAGGTGGTTGGATATATCTCCAAACAAAACTTGCGAACATACCACCGAACAAAACAAAATTGCCACGTCCCAATACAAATATCTAGCCTCTCTCATCTTGTCTCAACATCTATCATCACCATGCCACGTCATCTCCAATCCAAATTTCTCTTTTTGTAATCAATATCAGTTGATTGGTTGATTGATTGATTTAATAATAAAAAAAATCAATTGATTGATTTGTATTCAAATTTTTTTTGACATTTTCCTTGTTAAATATTAGTTATATCTTGTTTTTTTTCCACCAAGTTAAATGTGTCTCATGCGTCTTGATCAGTTTTCACTGAGTTCTATTGTCCGGCACTCAAGGTTTGTTTGTGGGTGTGCCGAGATAATTAACACACATGTATTGCTTTTAGAATATGGATTATTCCAACTGTTTCAGACTCGTGACTTGTTCAATGCTGAAATGGCATGTCTCTGTTGTCTGATGTGTAGAAAATAGTATTTTAGTAGTTTGCTACAAAACCACCCTTTATTATAAACATCACTCAATACATGTAATAATTGAAAGTTTATCACTACAAAGGGGATATATTCTGCAGTCCAAAAAGATTGTTAATTGTCTTCATGAAAATTCTTATTCGCCACTAAGCTTTAGCTACCGCAGCTTTCTCTTAACGTACGGAATCTTCTCGCCTAAAAAGAAAATGTGTGTAGTATTTACTTTAGTAATCGAAATAATTTAAGCAAGAGTCGCATAGTGCTTTCACATTTCAGGAGCATGCTTCAAGTAATATTAGGTTATTTTTATTTTAGCATGCTTTTATTTTTTTTTAACCTCGCAAGAGTTACGGAATCTTCTCCCTTTTATGTATTATTATATGGGTAATCCTTTGGCGGACATAAATTTTAAACTGAACTTGAATCTTGATAATTCATCTTTATTCATAATTTGAAATAAATTATCTGAATTTAAACCCGATTACAAAATATAATTCACAATATAATTTGCCTTGTTATATAAAATTCATTCCACTTGTCTACTTGGTTATCTTGTCAAAAACAGAAACTTTAGTAATTGCTTCAGAATCAATTCCATTGTCAGTTTGATCAGAATCAATTCAAATAAAAAGCTCCCCAGCACATATTCTCCACTTACAGTCCTTACCAAGCAAGTAACCAGAAAATTAAAAACAAAAGAAGAGAAGAAAAGGAAAAGGGAACAAAGGACAGGTATTGAATATTTGAGATTACCAAGAGACAAGAGAGTTTTCTCAGTTGTAAGGTACCAGAAGCCATGTACCGTTTCAGCAACACAACACTAGGATACCTAAACCTTCTAACCCTCCTCGCATCCATACCGCTGATTGGTGCGGGCCTATGGATGACACACTCTTCTTCCTCTCTCTGCACCACCTCTCTACAGACCCCGGTTGTTGTCATCGGCTTCATCATCCTCCTAGTATCCCTCGCCGGTTTCATCGGTGCATGCTTTCACATAGCCGTTGCTCTATGGCTTTACCTCGTCTTTATGTTCTTTCTCATTCTAGCGCTGTTCGGTCTCGCCATTTTCGGATTGGCTGTCACAACTGGCGGCGGCGGCCATGAGGTACCTGGGAGAGAGTATAAAGAGTATATGTTAAGGGATTACTCGGGGTGGTTGAGGGATAAGATAGAGGAAAAGGAATACTGGAAGATGGCTCTTGGGTGCATTGTTGGGTCTAAGGCATGCGATGATATTCAGTTCTGGTCACCGCTTGATTTTCTTCAAAGAGATCTCACACCTGTAGAGGTACGAATATAAGGGTATTGATTGTTAAAGAAAATAATACAAGTATTGTTTTTGTTCTTTTTTTTCTTCTTGTTTTTTTCCCCTTTCATAAACACCGTCCATGTGTACCAAATGTTGTTGTACCTGTTAGAAAGTGTGCTAATTTTCATCTTTATGCTAATTACCAATTAATTAACCAAGCAAACATAGCACACACAAGATCTAGTACACAAGCTATTCAAACACACGAGAAAAAGAGGAAATATTCCTCCCGCGAAATCGTATTCGCGGGGCTCGACCAAGGCATGGGAATCGATGGCGTGCCTTCTCCACCGTCTCCACCACGTCTCGTAACCGCCCTCGAGTCCACCAAGGAGGATTAATCACGTTCTACAAGGTACGTGCTAGCATACCCAAAGAACAAGCCTAATCCCTATGGTTTTCTCTCTTGCATCAACCAACAAACTTGATTTAGTGGAGAGAAAATAGCTCAACACATGAGCAAAAGAGAGGGAGAGAAGAGGAAGGTGGCGGCCTAGAATGGGAGGAAGAGAGGAGAGAGAAAAGTCTAGGTGGAGGCTCTCATAAGTGGTCCTTATATAGAGCACAAAACCTAATTGACCTCTTGCATAATTACAACTATGCCATCCAACCTACCACCATAAATGGCTGCCACGAAATGGGCCTTTATGGGCCATTAAACCCCTTCATTTGGACCATTAATTCATATAATTAAGGTCCCTCAACTTTGCTCTTTAATTGGGCTATATATTTGCTAATTAAATAACGACCCAATTAATCAATATAACCATTTATATTGATAAGTGTTGAACTAAATTAATTATTAACTCATTAATAATTATTTTAGGATTAGTTAATGCATTAATTTATTTCTATATGATCCATTGACTTAATTAATTATAACGGTTCGCAACGGTATATAATTAATTAATCAATCTTATCATATTTCCACAGAACCTACTGCTGTGAATAAATAAATAATGCACTGTGTGATTAATGTCCTATTTGTGTGACCCTTTGAGGATTTATGCTATGTTGGCCATGGAATTAAATCGTTATTTAATTCCAATAATCATAAGCGGTATCTAGCAACACGTTATGACTCCCAATTCGCATAAATAGTGTACTGCTACAATATTTCAATCCTGCATAAGAGAATAAATATGTTTCTCTATTTTGATTCTTATGTCGCACGATATCATCGTATAATCCAAGATAGGAATGTGTCATTCTTGCAGATTATACGTTTCTTGATCTAGAGATAATTGTATAAAGTTGCATGCAAACAATCTATCTCCATCAAGGGGCCCAAACAGATATCGTCACTCACTAAGTGAATTAATGAGGGACATACGGTTTTCTTGATGATTAACTTTTCCCCGCACAATTCAAGAGAACATAAATAAAGTCCGTATAGCAGCCCTTATCGGGAATCAACGGTAGACAGTATTTATTGAACCTATCCTCATGTGGAAAAGATAAACATCTCAAACTTAGAACCAAAATCACAACGAAATAAACAATGACACATAACACAATCCATATGTTTATTTCGATGGGTCAAGTCCTGTGCTATGTTCCATAACATACACATATGCAACTAAGTTGGTAACTCTTTACCTATGATTAGTAGAACTTAATCATCACTTAACTTGCATACTAATCTTTTATGATAATTAATGTTCCTTGTTAATTATCAAGATTATGGACCGTTTAGATTTATTATTGTCATTCTAAAGAATGATCAACAGAGATCTACAATTCAGATCCTCAACCTGAATGATCTGTCAATAATAAACCTAGGAACAGATGATAAAATCTCATCCAAAACATAAACTAATAATTAAGTCATTAAATTATTGACTTCTAGGACATAACTCTAACAGTACCTGATATTGAGACCGCACCTTTTACATGAGATTCTTGTATATATTGACATATATATATTGGACTATTGGTTATACAAGTATTTAGCCTCCTTTGAGTGTATAACACATTACCAAAAATTTTAGAAGTTACTGTCCTTCCCTGTCTCTGTTAACATTATATCCCTCAAAAAACATTATATCCACTGGAAATTGTATATATGATAATCATTGTATATAGAGAATCCTTCAGGTGACATTTCTTGTTCAAAATTTTCTTTAATTTTAAACTGTTGTTTTTTAAATGTAAGAATTCCCAACTTTTAATCATTTCCACTGGAAATTCATTATAATTCATCCTCTTCCAGTCTGGTTGTTGCAAGCCGCCGACAACGTGCATGTTCACGGGCTCCATGGTTGTCCTGGATGAAGATTGCTACAGGTTGCTCTCTCATCCCAGTTATATCTGTGCATTATTTCAACTTAGTCATATATTCTGAAGTTATTAACAGAAACATCTGCTTTGGAAAATTTGACCTACTGCAGGTGGAGCAATGATTCAGGGTTGTTGTGTTACCGGTGCGACTCTTGCAAGGCAGGGGTTCTAGAGCAAGTAAGAAGGGATTGGCATAACATATCGGTGCTTAACATAGTCGTGGTGGTGTTCCTGATGGCTGTTTATGCCCTCGGTTGTTGCGCCTTTAGAAATGTGCGTCGCGCCGAGTCAGAGTACCCCCACAGCATGCACGCCTCGATGTCAAAACTCCATCCACGTTGGGACTATCACTGGTTTGTTCTTTCCCACCCCACTAGTAATAGAGTCATATATATTGTATTGAATTAAATAATTATATACCTTTGTTATATGATAAGTAGTCTTATAAATTTTTAATTTTTCACTTCCTCTTTACATTTCTATTTCTATTTTCTTGTCTTTGTAGGTTGAGATGGATAAGGAACAAAAGAGAGGACCTTTACTAGCTCTTATGCCATCTTTATGCTCGCTGCATGAATTATCATATTCGTATGTAATGAATTTAGCAATGTTATAAAGTCCTCTATGTTAAAATAGCATAACTCTGTAAATAGGAAAACATAGTTTTTATCTTTTGTTTTCCTGGACTGCCAAAAATAGTTCTGGCGCTCTACCATCAATTATGCCATCTCACCCAACTACGAATATCACATTAATTCAAGTTTCATAGTTCCGATATAACAGCATCCCGCAGCCGCAGAGCAACCAAGAAAAATATCAGAGTAATAAACGAGTCAAACCAGCACAACAGCTCTCAAGAACTTCAATATTTTAGGTTCCGTTTGGACACCGTGTGAGAAGAAGGAAAGAAAGAAAGAAATTTATTATAAACAATCTAAATCCTTCACAATATTACACACTTCCCAATACTTCTTCTCACTTCTTCCCTTCTTCCCACATCTCATCCAAACGGAGCCTTATATAGATTCCGCCGACGTCAGATATTATTTCACTACTAAGTTCGCAGTCTAAACCTTTCAGGCGTGACACTACAAGAGCAAATACTAACATATTATTTTAACACAAAACTGTCTGCCAGTTTTTCTAAATAAAACTACCAAGAGTAAATAAATACTAACATACATACATCCGGAAATCTGGCATGCACACAGAACATGAGGCCAAAAGATGATTTTAGTAAGGTGGCAGAGAAGAACAGAAGAGTCAAGACTAAGAACAAGAATGAGTTACTTCCAGACCTAACAGTATGAACTGGAAATAAATCTATTTTCCAGTTGTTTGTCAATTTCATTAAAGTTACAAAAAGGAGAAAAATAAACAAAGAGGAGCAAAAACCCAAAACTACATATTTTACAGAGAACACCACTAACAGCTAACTGCTACCTCCCTACATCGCTCCATGACTCCATGCCACTACCTGAACCTCTACTACTACAGACCTTTGCATTTGAGGTATAATGCATTTTTAGAGCCACTACAGGGTCAGAAACCACACCACCAGCTCTGATCAAACCAGCACCAGTCCCAACCATATTTGGTGGGAACTGGTGACCCATCTCGACACCACCTCTCCTTGGTACCGTCATGCTGAAACCTTCCACTCTCCCGCCATTTGTAGCCAGTTTTTGCATATGCGGCTGCTGGTAATTTGATAAATTAACAAGGATATTTGAGCCGTTACCGTCTTTACCAGGGTAAAATGGTAAGATGCCTCCGAGAGAATCATGGTGCGTAACCATCATGCGAGCTGACTCAGGCAAGGTCGGGAAACCAGTTTGTATCTTGTTCCCGTCCCAAAATCCATGACTCTGTACCGGTAACCCATCCAACCCAAACTGATTGCCAGCACTAATTCCAGCCGGCCTAGAAAACAAAGGTGCACCAAAAGAATGGCCATTTGTCACACTTGCAACAGGTTTGTTATGCACGCTCGAGGAAAACTCCTTGGGGTTAGGCTTAGGTGAAGGCAGCCTTGTGCACACCTTTTCAGATGAGGATTGAGTGAGGATTTTGCCAAACAGCTTCACATCACCTGTTCGGCAATGTGCATCATTCACAGCTGAACCCGCTGGCTGAGAAGCAGGCTGCACTGAAAACTCGCACTTTTCATCTCTTTTCTGAGACGTTAAAATCCCAGTTGCCTGACAATTGCTTGCATTTGATGCATTTAACCCGAAGAACTGGCTTGGCTGAGAAAATTCACTTATTTTCATGTGGCCCAAAAAATCAGCTTCACTTTTTACCCCCTTGTGATTTGGTATTTGCAGTGGATAACCTTTGAGAAGATGTGATGACTGATTGGTTTGATTCACTACAGGGTTGGTTTTCTGCAAACACTCTTGCAGCAGGTTGTTGGTTGATGGCACGCTGTGATGTGATAAACCATGCGGGTTCCCGCTGAAACAAATGGAACTAGAAGGGTGGGAGAAGACAGGTTCAGAACCAAACTGTACAGACCGGTTATTAACAGGGCGAACTTCCAAGGATAACTGGGAAAAATAACTGGTACCAAATGACCCTGCAAGTACATTCTCACTCACACCAGAGTCTGATGCAAAGGATATAACGCTGCTATTTGCACCCAAGTCAACACTTGCACATCTTCTGCTCCTTGCTGTACCAGCTTGATGCGGCAGCATAACATGATGAGCTGGTCTCATTCTTTCCGTTAATGTATCAATGGGTCTCTCACCAACATCATCATGCAGGTAAGTACTACAAATACCAGATCTATGCAAAGCAGAAACTGAAACAGCCTCAGCACACTCTGTAGTACTCTGCTTGATGGCAACTTCCAGATTGATTTTCTCCTTAATTTCAGGTAAAGATGCCTTATCATCGCAAATCAAGCTAGCAGTTTCACTTTCATTCAACATAGGACCAGACCCACATTTTTCCCCTTCAGGCACAGGCTTTTCATTCAGATCAGTATATCCATCCATAATACTTTCTTGTTTAGGAGGAAAACAGTCGAAAATCTCAGAATTGACAACAGCACCTACCACTTCCTGTTCACTGGATCCATTTGCATTTTCAGGTTGTGCAACCGCCTCACTAGTTGTGGTTACATCACCAGCTGCCTTAGAACAAGATTGTGTACTACAAATCCCAGAATCCATCTCAGCGGCCACATCATCAGTATCACTCCTCCCACCATTGGTATCACCATTTCTTGGAGGCGTGCCTCCAGCATCACCATTGTCTTCCCTGTGATTGGTAAAATCCAGCCCAAGGGATTTCTGGGCCTTGCAGAAAAATACCTTGCACTGGTCCCTTGACCTTGTACCGAGATTGTGTGAAATCTTTGAAAAGTCTTTGCCATGAGTGCTGTAAGCTTGAACAAAAAGAGCCTTCTCTTCATCAGTCCAGTCAGCTGAGACCAGTTCACCACCACAGCTCTCCTCAGAGCATGCATCCTCTTCGATTACAGTTCGTACGTGACTTGTTTTACCTATCAGGTCAGTGGAAGTAGTCACACAGGAGCTCATTGCCTCGGAAGAGACAGCGTGGCCCATATGGTATGGCAAATTAACTGCCACAGATTCCTTCCTGTCAACTGCACTGAAACTTCCTCGAGACTTGCTACTAGAAACCTTCTGTTTGCTTTTCAAGCCACCTTGATTGTATGCCGCGACCACAGATGCGGCCCCGAGTATGTCAAATGCAGCTGCTGCATTGGACTCTCGGCTCCACTTTCTACCAGTTGCCATAAGGAATGCACTAGATTTTGCCAGCTGCTGAGACTGCAGCTGTGCTTCCTTCTTTTTCAACAACAGGCGTTTCTTTACCTCGGAAAAGCTCTCTGATTTGTGGTTCTTGTAGTAAAACTCAACACAATCTGCAGTTGTCTTGTGGTCAAGAAAAGAGGAGATTTTGGTGAAGTCTTTGCCAAAGGTGGCAAGCATCTCCATAAAAGCCTCCTTTTCTTCTGGGGTCCATGGATTTATCATAGACCGATCATGCTCAAACAACACAGGATCCTCAATGAGACTGTTTTTGGTGGGAAACCGTCTGTTCTCCTTCTCTTTGTTGTCTACTATCAATGAAGGCATCTTTAGGTAGCTCCTATATTGCTTGATACAAGAATTCGACAGCAGCTTGCTTGAATATTCTATTATTTCAGTGGAAGGAACAAGAATTGAATTATCATCTGCAGAGAAAAAGGAATATTACATCAGAAACATTAATACTGAAAGAGATGTTTAACATACTGCAACACATCAGTTTCACATAAGATTTATACTCTCAGTTCAGACAGTACATAGACAAAGAGGAACTTGTTTTTCAGAAGTTATAAGTGGTTTGACAGGGATCCACTAGCTTTAATTTGCATTTTGAATTTGATTATCTGTTGGAACTTTGTTTTCAGAAGTTACAAGTGGTTTGACAGGGTTCCACTCATAAACACATGCTTGAGTCTCAATTTCTTCTGACATTATCTGGTGGCATCCACGTCCATAATGATACCTCTTTATAATGGAAGGATTATAGCCATTGATTGTGATAATTACAAAACTTAAATTCATTCATTCTTACTAATATGAAGAAAGATAAATTAGCTCACCTCCCAAACAAAAGAAAAAGGCAGCAGATGTTTTACCATAGAAAATAAATCCAACCCTGCTGATTAGAGGGCAATTATTTTCTACTCAGAAAAACAATAATGCAAAGAAAGCTAAATGCAATCATGCAAATCACCAGAAAAAAATATATATTTTATAACATGCGACAAAAACAAAAGGAAGAATCAAGAATCAGGGACTAATACAAATTGATTGCTCAGACAAACATGCCTTAAGCATTACTCTTCTCAGGCTTGGCACTGACCTTCAGATTAACTCATGTAACACAATATTTAGCATAGGCATTACCAACACTAACACTGGTATTTGGTTCAGTAGCAGATTGCTCTGTAGGCTGTACCGATGTAATTTTACTGCTGTTAAGCACTAAGACAACAAACTTATGGGACCAATAGAAAATTCTTTAGTTAATTTGGATTATACATGGTAAAGGGACCATCTGGTAAAGCAATCTGGGTAAGTAGTGTATTTTTCCAATTATAACATGCATTCCGACAAGGAATTATCTCATCTCAATGATTTAAATGTCACAATAAGCATTACTCAGTTAAAACACACAATATAAATGGAATTCATATAAAAGGGAGAAAGAGGGATATAGGTGGGGATAGAGACTAACCGGATGATGCAAGTCGTGAACGAACAGAAGATCGCAGCTTCTGTGATGTGCATTGTGAGGGAACACTGCTCAAAGAAACTCGTTTCCCAGACTTGGTAAAATTATTCTTAATATTAAGCAATCTCATATCTTCCTTCCACAGCTGTCGAAGGGCCATGAATTTCAGTGCAAGCACCTGATTCTTGAATTTCATCTGCCTCTTTCGCACTGCTAACTTCTCTTTAATTCTCAGATTGTTTATTTTACTGCAAGAGACCTCAACAGACTCCCATACATCGACCTTGCTTCCGGCAATTCCAATAGATTGTGATGCTAGTTTTGCAGCATCCTTGTTAGAGGTAAGTATGGAACATATCAGGTTAGTCCCTTTATCCATTAACTTGTTTAAGGCCAAAGTATTATCACTACCGTTGCTTGAGCTTGGTTCATCACTGCACCTATTAATTGCCTGTCCTTCATAATCTTCAATTGTCAGATCTACTGGCATGCTCTCTTGCTTCTCTGAACTAACTGGCTCCTCAGTAATTAATTTATGACATTCTGTAGTAGCCTCTAAACAAGTTTCTGAGAAATGCTCAATGGGCAACAGGACCTGAGCTTGCTGAGCTTCAACAGGTTTCGTTTCAGAATTCAACGACTTTAGCTCAAGCTCGAGTGAATCAATTTCACATTCTGTTTTCTCTAGTTCCTTCAATATATCAATTTTTACTATTGAGACCTTGTTCATGAACATCGAATCACCCATGCATGCTTCCTCAGGCTGTAGAAGATTGGCAAGAAGAGTACTAAGGGAACCAACAGGGTTGACAGAGAAATCTAATTTGACAGGCAGATCTTTTGAGCATGGCTGGGTGTCTGGTTCAGTAACATTTTGGTGAGAGTTGTTTCCATCAGTACTTGCTGTAGCTGTGCATTGCATCTGAGCAGGAATAGCTGAAGACAGATAAAAAACCAATTGATTAAAGAATGTTCCAAGATAGAAAAAAAGAACCAGTGGTAGAAAGCTTGCTAAAGAATTATACCAAAAGAGTAGCAGTCACAAATTTACCAGCCCGTGAATAAAAATTATATGTTTCATGCCATAACGGGTAATAACTAAAAGAAACAAAACACTAAGCACATGTTCCAAGTTACAACAGAGAATACACTTTTTTTCTTCGCAAACTGAAGAAGTAATGGATGACTCATGTGTTATGGAGTTTGACTAAGCATTTTATGACAACTCATGCAGTCATGATGGTCTAATGGCTTACAGAGACAGAATTTAATTATTTCAAACTTGCTTGCATGACTCTAGAAAAGTATTCATTAGTAATATTTATTCACGGCATAAGACAACAGAGCCCGGCACTTTGTTCTTGAAAACTTCTATTTATTAATTATATCCAATGGGAACCATAATAGGAAAATAACAGAACTAATAACCAAATTATTAAAGTGTGATTTGACTTGAATCTTGATCATGGGCAACACCAGACAACCAATTTTTAAAGGAAAGATATTAAAGCAAGTCTAAACTAATAAACTACATGGAATCATAAATTCAAGTTTTACCAGGAGGACGACTCGTGACAGATAGAGGAGTCACAGGAGAAGGACAACTGGCAGCTTTCACGGGCCCACTGATGCCAGCATCAGCAGCCCCACTAACACACACATCAACAGCCCCACTACTGCTTGCATCACCAGGCCCACCAGACGAATCAACAGACCCATGCACTTTCTCCTTTTCATACTTAGCCAGACCCTGGCCCCACCCAAGTCGTGCCTTCTTTCTAGAAGACCCCGTCTCATCCCCGATTGAAGGAGACTTGACAGGGGATCCAACAAGTGCTTCATTTACTGAGGGCACTAAAACCTTCAGAGTCGTCTCATCCTTCGACTGCAATGCACTACTGGTTGGGCGGGCCCATTTCAGCGGTTTCCATGATAATGGTACCAATGCATGGTCTCTGCTGTCAGTGTGGTCTTTAGAAGAAGGTTGTTTCGTGGATGTGGTTGAAACAGGGATGGTAAGAGATCTAGCAGCCGTGACAATTGAGGTGTCATAGGACGGACGTCTAGGGAAATTCGAGGGTGAATTTAAAGTAGGAGAACGCTTGCATGAGTTGTGGTTGTCCCTTCCATGTCTTCTTTCATCCTCCCCATAAAACCGGTCAGAACGGGATGAAGAATCTTCTGAGTATAGCCTGTGGTGACCTTCAACAGAAAATTACCAAAGACATTAGAATGCCTAATCTTTTCCACCTAATCTGACTCTTTTTAAGGACGTTATCGATCAAATTTGTTTGCAGATTTGTGACGATTGTATCGAATTGATGAAGAAAAAAGGGGAAATGAAAATAGTAAAATAGTCTTTAAGATTTCCATTCTATAGTAAAATACAGCTTGCTTAGGTGATGGTGATTGTATTGAGTAATTTCAGCAATAACCACCACTGTGATTTTTCAGTTGTACGTTTTTCAAAGGGATCACCTGGGCATATTCCCTCACATGAACCATTTTACATTTTAACTGTATGTTTTTTTCAAGGAAATGGTCACTAGGGCCACTAAGTCTACAAGCGCAGATTTAACCACCACAACCCCCCCCCCCCAAAACCAACCCCGGCTTTTACTTTTTTTTCTGCTCCAAAATTTAATAAAATTTACAAGTGTGTATTCAATTAAGCCCAAAAAATCACCGCATACCCACAAATTAGAAATTTTGTCCCTTTCAAAAACCTTGAGCAAAGTTAACAGGTGGGATAAAACAAGTAAACATGAAATATTCTGAGGAATCCAACGCCCAATCCCCTCCTCCTAAGCAATCCAACGCCCCACCACATCCAATATAAAACACAAAACTAAATAAATTTTGAAGAGATTTTAAGTTTCCAAAAACGGGGAAAAAAATACGAACTAGAACGCCTAAAGGCAATCTTCGTCAATTTTCCAGTGGTACCTTCGCAAATTCACTTCAGCATGGTACAAAAACCAAAACGCCTAAAGAATTAAAGCCAAAAAGAATCAAATTAACCCAGATCTGTACCTGAGGGGGGTCGATGAGGCGAGTCACGTGCCATTGGGCCACCATAGCGCAAATCCCTCCACCGAGAGGTAGTGGCGGAGGCAGAAGAGGAGCCGGAGCCGGAGCCGGAGACCCCAAGTGGGGCATCGCCGGAAACGGAGACAGAGCCCAATCCGGACCCGCCTCTCTCAAACTTCCTCTCCTTTCTCTCCCACGGAGGAGGAGGCGTAGGCTGTTCCGAACGCATCAAACTTGGCTTCTTCAAAGGGCATCTATGCCCCTCACTACTCGCCTTTGCGTCGTCGTCTTCTCGGATTTCTAGGGTTTGTTCCGACGAAGGAGGTGGAGATGGAGGAGGGAAGGGCAAATTGGGGGTTTCCTTTTTTGTTTTCTCGTTTGATTTGCGAGTTTTATCTGGTTTAGGTTGAGTTGATAGAGAGAGAGAGAGGTCGGGAAGAGGGAAAACGTGAGAGGGAAAAAAGAAAAGAGAAGAGTTGGATTGCGCTTTGCCTTGCGTTGTCCCCACAGCCTGGATTTCAAAGCCCCGCCGCAGGCGCCGTTAACTCCATTTTAATCCCCCTCTCACGTCCGCTTGTAACTAATAAATTAACGCCTTTTGCATTCCTGTCCCTTTGTTTCTTCATATTTGTCATAATTTTAATAAAATAAAATTTATATTTCTTAATATGAACGTTGACATGTCTTTGTACTATGTTTTAATATGTATATATCCTCTTGCGACTTTGACTTCTAGTTTCTCAATGATACTTATTAATTTAATTACATTCTTAAATATATATTAATTTTGTCAGAACAGCTAATTAATTATATAATTGCAGTGTTTGGTGTGCATTTTGTGATGTGTGCTTTAGTACTAAGTACACAAATCTCCCGGAATAAAACACAATATATAAGTATATTAAATATGTATTTTGATAAAAAAAAAATCACCCTAAAATGGTTCAAGTTGAATGCCAAGTAACCCCTAATCGAATAGCACTAGTATTGAATAATAGATACTTGTGATGTTTATTTGTAAAGTTGTCTTCCAATGATGTTCTTAATTTGGGCCTAACTCCTAAACCTCATAAAAAGGAAAACAATATTTAAGCCAAACATCTCACTATTTTACATCGTCATAGTATCAACTATATATTACTATATATCTTTCATCATTATTAACAAGTCCCTCGTATATAAATTAAATCTAATAAAATTTACAACTACTATATTCTTTAAAGTGAAAATTACAGAGAGATATGCTAAAAAAAATAATCATGATAATTTTTTTTATAATTAATCCACTAATAAAAAAAGTCCCACATCCTTTCCACATGTGCTAACTTGACTTTTGTCTTTCGTTTACAAATTTGATTGATATGAATTAATACCTACGCTTACAAATAATTGAGAAGCACTTTTATTGGTGGTGGCCTGGTGGGTAAAAAAAAAACTAAATTTGTCCAGCGACAGAATAATCCTACTACACAAAATATAGGGGTTTTAGTGGTACTGATTCGTAAAAGGTACAGTTACTTAATTGCAAATATTGTCTTTCGGCTCAATGCACCGTCAACCCGGGATATTTATTATAAGATAAAAAAATCTAGGGAAAATTGGATATAACCCCCTCTAATCTTTTCTATCCGGATAAAACCTCCTGCAATCTCTAAAACCGGATATAACCCCCTCCAATCATGCTTATTAGGGATATAATCCCTTTTCATCAATTTTGGTTATTTTTTAATTAAAACAAATCAGTAGTAGAGTTTTTATGACCAAAATGCCCTCTTTCCAAATATCGTTTCACCTTCTGTTTGGCAGATCTATACGTATCCAAACATCCTTCAGGGAAGAAGATCTTTGAACTTCCTGATACGAGACCAAATTTTTTTCTCTATCATTGGACTCCGATCTCTCTCTCTCTTCCTCCCTCCTTTTTTGCCGGTAATAATTTGGAATACACAGATCAAATTCAAGTAATAAATCTAGATCTAAAGAAAAAGAAAACCATCATTGTTGGAGACGCCACCTTGTCAGTTACACAACAAGTATTTCACTTACAACTTTTTATTCTCTTTTGTGTTATAATTGGCAATTAAACTTTTTCACGTTGACAAAAAAAAAAGATGTTATACTTGGAAATAAATTACAGCTATGACTCACCAGAAGATGTTCCTTTTGTTTTCATGTTATAAACGACATTTACCAGTATGAAAAATAACAGACCTATAAGATTTTTGAATAGGTTAGTAGCCTGCAGGATGTTGTCGTTACTATTCTGCTAATCGAAAGAAACACTATTCAGAAAATGCACTCAAATAGGACACTTGGAGATATGATATTAAATCCCCCATTGAAACCCACTTTCATCATATTTAGATGTTGTAACTTAACAAGGGTTGTTGACTTGTTGCCTTGGTCAATGGGAGCAAATAGGTAAGCTATTTCATTTCCTTCAGAGAAGAACTTGTAAAATGGATTAGGATAATACCGACAACGACAATAAATATCCTGAACAAATATCATTTCAGGTTGGGATTTAAGCGTACAGGAAATTCATTTTCTCGAAACATAACAATTTGGGTGGTATCGTCAATTTCAAAGACAAGGAAGTTGAAACGATTTTAGGAAATACAATTTTGGTACTGCATCTATAGGAAGGTGAAACGTTCTTTGGAAAGAAAAAGGGTAGTTTGGTCATAATTTTTATGCTGGACAATTTTTTTAATTAAAAAATAATTAAAACTGATAAGAAGGGGTTATATCCCCAGTAAGCATGATTGGAGGGGGGTATATCTAATTTTAGAGATTGCAGGGGCTTATATCCGGATAGAGAAGATTACGGGGGTTATATCCAATTTTTTCAAAAATCTAATAGATGTACGCAGTACCCCTAGTTTACCCTTGCACTTACGACAAAAACCGCTTTCAAGGAGCACTGGCGAAAACCATCACTAAGGGCAATTACGTCAATTCAATACTTTCCAATCGCTTCTGGATCATTCCTAACGCCCGGTCAACCTCACAAATAACTCTCCATTACATTTAATCAGGATCTGTCCAGTACTAACACCGGGTAATCTCGCCGTTAGGCGTCAGCACGATGCCGTCGACGCGGCAAGGTGAGCCGCTAGATTGAAAACAGGATTTCTCCAGTATCTGTAAATGGAGAAACTTATAGCATTTTTATTGAATATTATATAGAGATAAAGAAAGTAAGAAACTCATAGATTTGGTTCGGCGAAAATCTGCGCCACGTCTTAGAGTTCTCACGTGCTTGGAGTAATGGGGCCCGCAGGTCACGTGACGAGGAAGATATGAGCGGCGCCTATCGCCGGATGTGGGGAGGAAGCGCGCCGTACCGTCTAGGGCTGACGTGAGAAAAAGGAGGAAAAAAAGAGAAATTTTTAAGATAAAAATAATAAAGAAATAACGGCCTATGTAGAGAGGAAAGAGGCTGTGGTGCATTAGTGCGTGTTAGAATTAATTAATTAATTAGCAGATAAGGAGGATTAGAGAATTGATTAAGATATAAGATAATGGAAAGGCTTGTCAGGAGATCTGCTGATGGTAATTTTTTAAACGGCAAAGAGAAAAATAATAAGGAGATATACCTTGACCAAGTTGACAAGCATTCAGGGGCTCCATTGGAGATGATGCATTGAGTGGGGGTTGCATATTGCATCTTGCATGTGCTGTTGGTTTGGGAGAGAAAGGGATAGGTTTGTCATTCTAGTTCTTTATTCTGATTTTAGGTAAGGGGAATAAAATATTATTGAAGTAGATGAAATTTTTTTTTGTGTGTTGAACGGTTTTCATTGCCGGATGGGAAGAGGCTTCAGAGAGGAATGAGAATATTTGGGTTCTAATTTTTTATGAAATCCAAAATCTAATGAAGACAAAAGCTTTGTCGGATTAGTCAATTGGTGTGCTCACCTAAGAACCTATTTTTTTGCTTCTATAAATAAAAGGAGTATTTATATATGTTTATGTTTTAAATTTATCATATTCCAATTTTTAAATTTTTTAACAAATTTCATTAAATTTCGAATAATAATAAAACAAAAATTATAAACAGTTATTATATTATTAATTTTTGTCTTCATGCGTAAGCAAATTTATGACAATTCAATTTTGTTTTGATATAATTCATAAACTTAAAAAATCAAAATAAAGTTATCTAAAATTATCTACATCAAATTAGTTTCACAATTTGTTAATGCAGATAAAAATACAGTCTAAAAATTATGACCTTTAATGTATGGATCCAAACATTGATTTAGATCATGTACAATGTTATTGTTTTGAAATTTTCGAGTTTTAACTTTTGAGTTGGTTAAATTTTCTTAAGGTAAAATGTTAAATTAAAAAAAGATAATGACATTTATATCCTTCCTCTTTATAAAATTATTAATTCCATTTTTTTAAATGTATGTAATATACGTAGCCCGTCAAACTTTTTTTTTTTTTGGGTAAACCAACCAGCAATGGTAATAAGTTAGGTATTAACTATTAAGTTAGGCAGCTTCAGTTGGGTTGCGTGCTGTACGATTGTACAAACACCATTGTTTGACGGCACTGCATTACTGGTAAAGCTGATCACTTGATATCAGATGTATTATACTGTTTAGTCATTGTCATTTATCTCACGAAGTGAAGGGATCGGAAGGACAATCATCCTACCATGAAACGGATATTCAATGATTCATCCATCCAAAATAAAAAAATAGGTAAAAAAAAATTGAGTTGTATGGGGAATCGGGGATAAAGAAAAGTAGAAAAAGTGAGAAAACTAGGGGGGGGGGGAGAAATTACTAACTACCATCTTTACACTCATCATCACGTACCATCACGTTTGTATTTGTCAGTTGCCCGGTGTATCGCTCGCCAGGTGCAATTCTCCCTCGACCTGAGTGTCACACCCCGCAGCGGCGGCGTGACAGATTTTCACCGCAGGCACGTACTTCGCACGCACTACAAGGCTTACTGTTTGGCCACAAGTTACCATCTTTACACTCATCATCACGTACCATCATGTTTGTATTTGTCAGTTGCCCGGTGTATCGCTCGCCAGGTGCAATTCTCCCTCGACCTGAGTGTCACACCCCGCAGCGGCGGCGTGACAGATTTTCACCGCAGGCACGTACTTCGCACGCACTACAAGGCTTACTGTTTGGCCACAAGTTACCATGCCATGTTTTATCATACTTAATGTCATGCAATTGACAAGCAATAGTCCCAAAAACTAAGTTGAGGTTATGCTTGTACTTGTGCAAAATAAAATTTTGACAAAGTTTCTCCTGTAAGTATTGGCATACAGCCATAAAGGCAATCATTCACACAGTTTATCAAGTTTTCCCCAACCCAAGCCCATCATGCAACAGTCAGTAAACTTAACAATTGAGGTTTACACACATACACGCATATAATTACATCATCAAAACAAGCACATCACACAAGTACACAAAACATAGCATCACATAATGTACATGGCTTACTTCTCCAACTCTTCAGCCCACTCCTTCAAAACCTGAAACCTATGAAAACATGGTACGGTGAGAAAGGAAACAATTTCTCAGTGCGGTATTTAGTTCCAGCCATGCATGAACCCGAAGTCTCATGTTGCGGAACAAAATACACATTGTTTAATATATAAGAACATAGTTTGCACAGTTTATTCATAAAAACAGTTAGCAATCCATGCTATGCAATGCAAGGCCAGCTAGTAACGATTATCCAAAATCTGCCAATTCAATTCATACAAAAGCCGGCACTTATTGGACACCTATCCATGCATAATACTAGGCTGGTTACCAATCAGCCAAGTCATTGCCTTTCCATCAATATAAACAAATAGCACTCAATTGCTGAGAACATTTACCCTCTCATAGTCATGAGTCCCAGAACATAAGCGCTTATCTCACGGCCCTTGGAAAGACGGTCGCGACTCCGCTTTCCAAAGATGTAAATGCTATTCATCACACAATTAGCATAGTCATACTACATATCACAATTCAGCCACAACAATATAAACCATTTAATATGCATGCCATTAAATAACAATCCATCATATGCACAGTCATGTAGCATGTATATATAATATAGTAATTCATACATGCAGCTACATACTAAGTCATGCAAAAGCAACAAGCAAAATGCATAATATACCTTGAGTTTAGCACAGCAATAAGAGTTAGGGTCCAGGTGAAATCCGCACCTCAAACCTTACACCTATTTACCCGCCGCTCACTACAGCGATGCGCCCGCGTCACCGCTCAGATCCACCGTTTCACCTTGCTCAAGGTCTGGTTCAATTGAACAAAACCTATGTCACAATTATACTCAACACCAACCTATAACTCATGCAATTACGCGGTAAAGGCACCAAGCCAAATACCGTTGCGTGACTGGTTTGCGGGTGTTTGTAACACCGCTTCATGGTTTGTCTACCTACCAACGCCAGACCTATGGTGCTTCATAGCACGCGGTCAGTTAGGGTGCACAAACAGAACTATGTAATGCACCTAATCATCATCCCTAAGGTCTGTTTGAGTCATGAAAACCATACACCGTCCATAAGCTATACACTGCCATGCTCAGTTTTCAGCCTGGTTTGAGTAATATAGGGCCAGAACCATGCATGAAACCTTGTTTCCTACCTTCCCAACTATCCAACTCTAATCCAAGCTCTGTTTTTCACTGTCTAATGTCTCACAACCAAGCTTAAGGGGTCTGTTTTGGTAAGAAACAGTGGTAATACGAATTTGGCAGGGATAAGGGCATAATTGGCCATGCAATTAGTGCAGAGAGAGAGGTTAAGAGATGGGGACCAGGTGTCAGCAAACCACTCTTTCCCTGCCCAAGTGACTAAGCAGCTTGGTGTCATGCAACTATTGGGACTGGTCAAATCAGGTTGGACTGCCCCTTGGCCAACTCCAAGGGTCACCACTGGACAACTCCAGTCCTACATGCAAGGGACACTCCAGTACTCACTGCCAAACATGCCTAAGTACATGAATCATGACTGGGCAGCTACGTTAACCACCGCACACGCAGACCGGCCGTAACCGTCATGCGTTACAGCATAATTTGGACATTATTTTGGTCACAGTTTGGATCATCAAACTATTCAATTTTACCACGCAATAATTTAATTCAGTTTGGCATATATGATGCAATAAACACATATAGTCTGATTGTACGGCAACCGTTATCATAACGGGACTTATACCGTTTTCAACCACGCTTTACATGACTGCACTAATGTCTGGACAGGGACGGGGGCACAATTACATGGGTCTCTAGTCAGTCAAGGTCTCGAACATCACCACTCCCCTAATAGACAGGATGCAAATTGGAGCAACATATAGTACAGTTTTTTCCAACCCCTGAATTTCCCCCACGCTCTAAGGTCTGGTTGCATGGTGTATACATGACAGGGACACCGTCAAACAGCCATATCTCACACTGAGGAAGCAATTACTCCCTACAAACGGATGCTCACTTTATTCATTTATCTGTTCAGTTTGTTTATCTATATGTTCACTTTATTCAATTATGAGTTAGATTTTAGTTTTGGATTGTTGTTCAGATTTATATATATATGCATATTCAATTTATTTTTATTGAACTTGTTTGTTTGTATGTGTTCACTTTGATAGTTTAAATGTTCACTTTGTCTATTTTATAAGTTCATTTATGTTCAAAACTAAATATTGCAGTTATCATTTCAGAAAAAAAAAATCCAAGGGATTCCTCACTAGACCTTATCAAAACGAAAATGATATAAACCATCCAACCATCCATCCAAGCGACATGGGCCTTGTAGGAGTCCAGGCTCATTTTTTGCTCGCTGACGTCATCAAAAAAATTTAAAAAAATTTTTTTTAAATTTTTTTTTGCACACTGACGCCGTCAAATGGACGAATTTTTGTGTTCAATTAGATGAGTCCAGGGATGAATTAAACTAATTATGTGTTCAATTAAATGAATCTCAAAATTGATTTTTTTTTGTTCAGTTAAACACGTTAAGAGACGAATTTAAAATATTTATGTGTTCAGTTAGTTGCAAAAAAAATTTGATTTTGTAATTTTTTTGTGCTAAGTTAATTACTTTAAGGATGAATTCAAAGTATTTATGTGTTCAGTTAGTTGCAGTAGAAACTTGATTTCGTAATTTTTGTATTCAATTAAACTGGTTAAGAGATAAACTACAATTATTTATGTGTTTAGTTAGATGCAATGAAGTGAACGTTGTTCATTTATTAAGAATAATAATATCCATTATTTCAACAAACTGAACAATTATTTCAATAATAACATCCATTAATAATATTCCAGATCCTACACGGTTTTAACCACTACGAACGAACGCAATTCATCAACTCCTCATTTGATTTCTTCCGCACAACTCTTCTCGTCATGTTCTATAATTCCTACACAAACAAAACAAAATACAATTAAGACCAATTATTAATTAAGTGATCTAATAATGTTTAATCCTTTCAGGTTCTGTGAAGTTTTAAAAAATACATCATGAAACAAGATGATCCTTTAGAGATGCTAACTTAACAAATACATTAACGATATAGAACAGAATAAACAAATGATTTCAATATAAACCAATATCCTAATGCATGCAAAATGATATAGAAACACAAATTTAGGTTTCATCACGCTCGAATCAAATTTGAAACATGACAAAACAATTATCTTTGATCAAATCAAACAAAGATGTGGTACCCCATATGACATTCTCGTAACAAAGTGTAAATACAAACCATAATTTAATACCGATTCAACAGTTTTTTTTTACTACTATACAAACTAGCTCAGGCAAAAGTTCCAACATGCTTTATTCTCCGATATTTATCATTCCTATTTGGCTCAAGTAAGTAATTTAGTTAAAAATAGTCAAATGCTATTTTTCAGCGAGCATAAAAGGTAATGTCAGAATTCTATTCTAGAATTGTTACTCTACAATCTGGTTGAGTATATAACTGGATTAGTATCTACTAGTAAATTGAAGAAAAAAAGACTAAGGGATATACTAAAAAAATATATATAATGAAATAAAATGATTTCTTAGAAATAATAATTTAACATATGTTAAAACAAGCTGATCTCTTATAGAACTGAACAATATAATGAAACAAGATGATCCTTTAGAGATGCTAACTTAACACATAATGAAACAAAAGAACGAGTGTTTTTGAAAGAAGTGACCATTAGTGTTTTTGAAAAAAATAAAAGTGACTGATTAAATACCTGGAACAAGTAGAGATGATCATCTTTTACAATTGAAAAATAGCACACGATTTGCTATGTCCCTTACTTGACGCCATTGCTTCTCCCGACCATTAAACCAATTATACACATAAAATTTATCCATATTCCATATATTTAGACCTTTTGATTACGAAGGGTCCATCAGATTCTGCATCTCCCTCAACTAGAAAAATGAGGTCATTAAATTCGTACTTAATTTTGGAAGGATAGATCCACTCAGTAAGGCTTTGGAGGTTCAAAACTGATACTTCCAAAAAAATCTCTGTAAACTCTTAAGGGTCAAAATTCAATTTGTAAACTAAGTTATTATGCAAGGTGAAATTCAACAAATTTGTTCGCCCACCAAACATCTGAAGGCCAGTCCAACGAGTATCATCAACTCGGCAGAGATTAACTCCCATTGGTAGTGGAAGCCTTCTCACCTATGAGGGTTATCATCTCTTCTGTGAGATTGGCCCAATCTCGTCGCATCTTGCTGCCTTGTACTGTGATTGTTTGAGTTGGAGCTTGGAACCTACACTAAACAAATGACATCTTGAATCTAGGGCTGTCAATGAAATCCGTTTACTTGTTTATCCGACCCGTACCGTACCGTATAAGACGGGTATGGGTAAAGTTTTATTTTCGTTAAGTTAACGGGTACGGGTACAGGTAAGAAAATTTTTTCGTTAATTTAACGGGTACGGATACGGGTAAAAGTTTTTTCGTACCGTTTTCATAACGGGTAATTGTCACAATTAAAAAGATACAATTACATGATACATATGGCATCTTATATTGCATGATTGGTAAAAAAATATTGCTAGATTTTATTTAAGATTTATAATTCTTTCCATTCAGTGTACGAAAAAATAAAAAAGCATAAACCTAAAATATTTGCCACCATTGTTGCACTTTTTTAATATACTTATTGATATAATTTATTTATACATAGTGTACAAATTTTATTATTATTATATTCATTTTTTACCGTTACCGTATCCGTACCGTTAATTCTTAACGGGTACGGGTAAGGTACGGGTAAAGCTATTTTTAACGGGTACGGGTAAAGAAAATTTTAACGGGTACGGTAATGAAAATACCTTCTACCGTACCGTACCGTATCCATTGACAGCCCTACTTGAATCCCTATACTTGCTTAGAAAATAACAAACAATTAATTCTCTCTCGCTGTACATAAGCACCCAAACCAAAACAAATCAGGTCAAATCTTATTTCATAGAGATAGCATTTCCGGTTCCCCAAAAAGGGAAGCACTTATGTAAAATTTGTTAGGAAACTGTTCAATTTTAATTTTAAGACTAATTACCCTTAATTAATCCAATTAAACAAAGAGCAAGAGAGAATCTAGTGCAAAAGCTCATTCGACACAAAGAGATAGGTGGAAATTATACCTCCCGCGAAATCGTATTTGCGGGGCTCGATCCTACGGCATGGGAATCGACGGGGTGCTTCTCTTTCTTCTTCAAATCGCCTCGAGTCCACCTAGAGATTAACATAGGTCTAAATCGATTCGTGCTAGCGATTCGATTAGAACAAAGCTAATCCTAAGGATCAACCCTCTTCAAGAATCAACCTATTTGATTTTGGTGGAGAGTTGTAGCTCAACACATGAGCATATGGAGGAGAGGAGGAGAGAGTGGCGCCGGCCAAGAGAGGGAGAAAGAGGGTGCGGCTAGGGTTAGGGAAGAGAGCTAGTCCAATTTTGCATCTATACATCTCTATATATAGTGCACAATCCCAACCTACCACCAACCATCTATTTACAAGAATGCCACTCTCACCTACCACTAGGGCCGGCCACATTATGGGCTCACATGGGCCTCTCATCTCATTTAATTAGGCCTCTAATTCACATAATTAGAAGCTACTCCAAATGCTCTTCAATTGGGCTATATATTTAATACATACATATTGGCCCAATAAATTAATATAACTATTTATATTAAATTGTGTCGAGCTAAAATAATTATTAACTAATTAATAATTATTCTAGGATTAGCTAATACATTAATTTATTTCAATATGATCCATTTGACTTAATTAATTATAACGGTATATAATTAATTAATCAACTTATCATATTTCCGCAATACGAACTATTGCGAATAAATAAATAATGCACTGTCTTGGTCAAAACTCTATTTTGTGTGACCCTTTGAGGATTTATGCTAAGTTGGACATGGAAATAAATCGCTATTTAATTCCAATAATCATAAGCGGTATCTAGCAACACGTTATGATTCCCAATTCGCATAAATAGTGTACTGCTACAGTATTTAAATCCTGCATAAGAGAATAAATATGTTTCTCTATTTTGATTCTTATGTCTCACGATATCATCGTATAATCCAAGATAGGAATGTGTCATTCTTGCAGATTATACGTTTCTTGATCTAGAGTTGATCGCTTACTTGCGCGCATACGATCCAACTCCATCAAGGGGCCCAAACAGATATCGTCGCTCACTAAGTGAATTAATGAGGGACATACGGTTTTCTTGATGATTAGTTTTTCCCCGCACAATTCAAGAGAACGTAAATCAAGTCCGTATAGCAGCCCTTAACGGGAATCAACGGTAGACGAGTTTTATAGAACCTATCCTCATGTGGAAAAGATAATCATCTCAAACTTAGAACCAAAATCATAACGAAATAAACAATGACACATAACACAATCCATATGTTTATTTCGTCGGGTCAAGTCCTGTACTATGTTCCATAACATATACATATGCAATTAAGTTGGTAACTCTTTACCTATAATTTGTAGAACTTAATCATCACTTAACTTGCATACTAATCTTATATGATAATTAATGTTCCTTGTTAATTATCAAGATTATGGACCGTTTAGATTTATTATTGTCATTCTAAAGAATGATCCACAGAGATCTACAATTCAGATCCTCAACCTGAATAATCTGTCAATAATAAACCTAGGAACAGATGATAAAATATCATCCAAAACATAAACTAATAATTAAGTCATTAAATTATTGACTTCTAGGACATAACTCTAACAAAATTAGCTAATGGTAAATTATGTTAGTAAGTGGTTGGGATGCACAATTTTAATTTTTATTTCATTTAATAAGCATAGAACAAGCAAACAACTACAAGAAAGAATCTTGCGAGCATATAACACATCAATTAACCGAGAAAGTTTAATATGCACCATAGTGCATAGGGCATTCCGTGCACCACGGATTTTTTCGGGAATATTTTTGTAAATTGACAAATATAATTTAACCAATCTAATCTACATATTGAAATCTCATACCAAACCAAAATTTACAATTTTTTAGATTTTATTACTATTTTTTTCGAATTTTTTAAAACATGCCATTTTTGGAATGTTGTACAATTTACAATATTCCAAAAATGACATGTTTTAAAAAATTCGAAAAAAATAGTAATAAAATCTAAAAAATTGTAAAATTTGGTTTTCTATGAGATTTCAATATATAGATTAGATTGGTTGAATTAGATTTGTCAATTTACAAAAATACCCCCGAAAAATTTTGCGGTGCACGGAGTGCCCTATGCACTACAGTGCATATTAAACTTTCTCCAATTAACCAAGAGAAAAAGGATTATGGATATACCTCTTCTTGAAACGTATGAAGAAGGAAAAATCCATGGCGTAGGAGTCGGTGGCGTGTTGCGCCTCTCTTTCTTCTTCTCCAATGGCTGACCTCGAGTCCACCAAGAGAATCACCACGATCTCGAAGCCGTGCTAGCGATTAAAGATCACGTCCAATCCTTTCTTCCTTTTCTTTCAATTAAACTATCTTTAATGGTGGAAGAAGATTGCTCAACACATGAGCCAAGGGGATGGAAAGATGAGAGCAACAAGAGAGAATTTTAAAATTATTCTCTCTTGGAAAATTTCAGCCAGCAAAAGAGAGAGAGAAAAATCTAGCTTGCTCCAAAGCTGAACCCCCTATATATAGCTCTCTAAAACCTAATTTCCATAATTAATTTATGGACATATTTACCCTTCTATGGCCTGTCTTGGATAAACCTTTAATGGGCTACAACAATTGTATTTTTAGTCCATTAATTAATTACTATAATTGCTCATTTAACCATCCTAAATTTAGACTTCTAATTAACTATTTAAATGAAGGCCCAAATGGCTCAATTAATTAAATTAAGTTGAACAACATTAATTAAATTAAGTTGAACAACATTAATTTATTTCTATATGATCACTTTGAGTTAATTAATTATAATAGTTCGCAACGGTATATAATTAATTAATCAATTTATCATATATTCGCAATACTTACTGCTGCGAATAAATAAATAACGCATTGTGTGGTTACAACTCTATTTGTGTGACCCTTTGAGGATTCATGCTATGTTGGCCATGGAATTAAATCGTTATTTAATTCCAATAATCATAAGCGGTATCTAGCAACACGTTATGACTCCCAATTCGCATAAATAATGTACTGATACAAATATACAAATCCTGCATAAGAAACAAAAGTATTTCTTTGTCCAATTCTTATGTCACGTGATATCATCGTATAATCCAAAATAGAAATGTGTCATTTTTGCAGATTATACGTTTCTTGATCTAGAGTTGATTGCACAAGTTGGCCAAACAATCCAACTGCATCAAGGGGCCTAAACAGATATCATCACTCACTAGGTATACTAATGAGGGGCATACGGTTTTCTTGATGAACAAATTTTCCCCGCACAATTCAAGAGAACATAAATAACGTCTGTATGCAGCCTTTATCAGGAATCAGCGGTAGACGATATTTATAGAACCTATCCTCATGTGAAAAAGTTGAACCATCTCAAACTTAGAATCAAACTCATATGAAATAAACAATGACACATAACACAATCCATATGTTTATTTCATTGGGTCATGCCCCGTGCTATGTTCCAATAACATACACATATGCAATTAAGTTGGTAACTCTTTACCTATGATTTGTAGAACTTAATCATCACTTAACTTGCATACTAATCTTATATGATAATTAATGTTCTTTGTTAATTATCAAGATTATGGACAATTTAAATTTATTATTGTCATTTTAATGAATGATCCACAATTCAGATCCTAAACCTGAATGATCTGTCAATAATAAATCCTAGGAACAAATGATCAAATATCATCAATAACATAAACTAAGAAATTAAGTCATTCAATATTGACTTCTATGACATAACTCCAACAAATTATAGTGAGAGCATTCACTTACATGTCCTTGTATTGTTTGGGAATCAGATATCAAGAGAAAAGAATCAAACATTGGGGGTTTTAGGGTTTCTATCAACACAACACAAGCAGGAAGGCTCAGTACCAAACAGACAACAACTGAAATGGTGTTACAAAAGAAAAAGAAAAGGCAAAATGAAAAAGAAAAAAAAATGGAGGTGCATTTATGAACCTTGAGGGAGAGTGTCCGATCAAACATTGAGGTGCATTCACGAATGGTCGGCCATGGCGGAATCGCCTTTCTCACTCCATGTCGATTGGAGGTGGAAAAGCAGCGAAGACAGAGACCAGTTGAGAGATCCAAAATTCTAGATCAAATAGCGAATGGCGATGGAGGCGAGAGATGAGAGGAGAAGATCTGGATTGGAAGAGGAGAAGTCATGGCGATCTGTTAGGAACCTCGGAGGCAGTCTGAAGCGACGCTAGAAGAGAAAGAAGGAGAGAGATCAGAACCCATATTTGAAATGGGAAATGAAATAGAAGGGAGAGAAATGAAAGGATGCTTCTGGATATCACGTGATTATCACGTGTTTAGGTTTTGAATGGTTGGATGTTAATTGATTGGACGGTAAATATCAATTACCTTATCCAAACATTAGTGCAGGCTGCAAGCTCACTTCGCCCCAAAACAAAAGCCCATTACAAACTTCTTTTGCTACAATCTTTGCTGGGCCGAAACGCATAATTTCTCCCAAGTCCCAACAGCACGCAACTGTAACATTAGTGAAACGAGTATACTGGAGACGATACTAACAATATTTTCTCTCTTTCCCCAATCCAGATCTCAAAATTCTCAAGTCACAATCCCTCGTAGACCAGACCAGCCGTCGCCGGACAGACAGATGTCGCGAGATTTCAACGCGCCTCCAGTCGTCTTCCCTTCCGGCGGCGGCGCCACGGCCGCAAACCAGCGTCGACCTCCTTCCTCCGCCATGGCGCCTCAGTTCCAGCCCCCTCGTCCCGCCAACTCCGTCTCCGGCGCTTCCAACCCTGCTCTTCCTTTCATGTCCTTCGACATGTCCGCCGCCGCCGCCTCCACCTCCACTGCGCCGCCTCCATCTCTCTTCTCCTCCTCCACCATTCCTACCTCCTCGTTTGAAGACGAACCGCCGCTTCTAGAAGAGCTTGGGATCAATACACGCCAGATCTGGCGCAAAACCGTCTCCATTCTCAACCCGATCCGTGTGAACTCGAACCTACACGAAGATGGTGATCTTTCTGGCCCTTTTATCTTCCTTATGGCATTCGGTCTGTTCCAGCTCCTCGCCGGCAAGTTCCATTTCGGCATAATTCTCGGCTGGGTCACTGTCGCAGCCATGTTTCTCTACTTCGTCTTTAACATGTTGCTGGGGAGAAATGGTAATTTGGATTTGTATAGGTGCTTCAGTCTAGTGGGGTATTGTATGCTGCCCATGGTGATGTTCTCGGCGATCTCGTTGTTTGTGCCGAGAGGTGGGTTTGTGATGTTTGGATTGGGTTTGTTTTTTGTGCTGTGGTCGACTAGGGTTTGTACGAGGCTTCTGGCAGAGATTGCATCATGTGGGGATGAGCACCGGGGTCTTGTAGCGTATGCCTGTTGGCTTGTGTTCTGTCTCTTCTCGCTTCTTGTAATCTTCTGATTCAATGGGGTTTGAATTAAAGGTAATAACGTGCATTCTTGTCTTTTGTATGGTGTGGCATCAACTCAGCTTCCAATTCCCTATTTGTAGACATTTTTTCTGGCATATTTAGTATTTAATTGGGAGTTGGTAAATTGAACACCAGATTGGCTTAAGATGGTTGATCATTATGGCTTAGGAATAAAATTTGTGTAAACCTTTTTGTATGGGCTTAATTTGGGTTTTGCTGTGATGAATGAGCTATCGATGCTGTATTGTTTCTGGATCATGCTTAATTTAGCTCCCCTAGCTACCTGTCAACTGACATTTAGTGTGAATGGAAAATGATTTCGAGGACTTACCTTTGACGAGTGATTTGTGGCCTACCCCAACTTGTTTGGGACAGAGGCTTTGAACTTCTAACTTTGATGAGGATGTTATTTTGTCTATTTCTTGGAATCCTTGTAGAACATTTTGACATCAGCATGTTGAACTAAACTATATTATTAGAAAAACAGTACATGCCTACTCCATAGAATGTAAGTTATGTAACATGGCACCTTAATTTCTAGAACCTTGTGTTAGTTTTTTACTCTTGTTAAGGGAAAAAGAACTTAATAGAGTTTGCTTAAATGAAGAGGCTAGCTTTTAGAGAAGATACTCGTGCAATAGTTAAAAGGAACATCTCTGAATGAGGATTTTTAAGGCTCTAGTTGATGATAGACAAGGGGAAAACTTTAAAGGAGAAAAGGGTTGGGGGGGTAGACAAGGGTGCTCTAGACACAATGTGGTAAGAGTATCCCAAGTTTGGGTAAAAGGATCAAACTTCCCCGTCTTCAGCCTTCCCTTCCATCCTGGATGTTGTTTTATTAAGTAGTAATTATGTTATTGTATGCTGATTTAAATTTAAACTGTAGTAGTTTATTTACTTTTTATGTGTCGTGGCTCTTTATCCAGGGGACCTTCCTTGATTGGATGGCGCATGTTAGGAATGTTTGTTCCCAGTTTGCAGTTTACCAGTTTTATTTCTATGTTCAGCTCATGTTTTGTTTTTTACTTTTAAAAATTTCCAATCCCTCCCCTCTTTTTGCTTGTTCTTGCCTATTTTAGGAGCTTGATAATTGAAGTCAGACTATTAGAGTTCTAAAAATAGTTTTCCATCTTCTGGTTGATTTAGCACTGACTGTCGTGATTTATGCCTTGCAGGCGTAAATGTGGGAAATTATTTTTATGGCAGAGGATTTCAGGGGCCTACATTACAAGCATGATTTGATCAAATGAAGCTCTCTAAAGATTTTCTTTTTGTGTGTGTGCTATCATTGTTAACGGTGTATTACTTCTCAGTTCTGTTTCCACTTTTCACTGTGATTCAGGTACCCAACCTGGCCCGAGGATTATATCATCTGATTCATAAGAAGAGAGATTATGAAGTCAGCATATAATGAGAAATAGGTCTATTGCCCATGGATATTCTATTATGAATTCAAGATATTACAATTAATTCAGTCCATCTTTTCTGACTCAGTAAATAATTTTTGGGGTGCAGATCTAGCTTAGTTTGTGCGACTTGAATAATTCAATGAATACAAAAACTTTCAAATATGCCCCGGTGGCTGTTTGAATGCTTTTGAATTATACCATGGCCTCCGTTTGGATGCGTTGAGAAGTAGGAAGAAGGAAGAAGAGAAGAAAAAAAATTATAAACAATCCAAACTCTTCACAAAGTTACACACTTCCCAATACTTCTTTTCACTTCTTTCTTTCTTCCCCTCTTCCCACACCTATTTAAACGGAGCCATGAATTCTTGATTTCCTGAGTACTTTCCCTAAAATCCTTATGTGAATGTGGTTCCTGATGACTCTCAGAATATGCCCAGTCATCTCAACTTCGTTGAATAAAAATTTGAGGTGGTACATGTATTACAATTTTCAAAATCTGATCTTAAAATATGCCCGCTAGTATTGTTGTAATTCGATAATAATGGCTATGCTTATTTTCCTCCCCGACTAGCGTGGGCTCGAGAGTTATGCCGCGTCTCTTTGTATTGTCCTATGTTTACTAACTGTTTTTATTTTTATATTTAGATTAAGCGTGCCATGTTTCACAAAAACTGATAGAACTTTCAGAATTATTATTAGGAATAATGTCCTGGAGCAGGTGGCGATATTTTCAGAATAGGTGCTAATTTTAGTTATTTTTGTGAGTTGTGACTGTCCAGTGAGGTTTGGATTCGTCAAGGACATTGTTGAAACACGCAACGTGCTCTAAATATATTCTAGTGAAACACATTTATCATTTGGACGGTACTGAAATAAATAATTTAACATAGATTTTAGTCGATGGCATTTAGAATCTGTCAATTTCTAGATCTAACAACCCACGATTGGATACATTTACAATGCACCCAAAAAAGATGATCATAGTTAGGTGGATAACTAAAATGAATTCATGTAGGTAAACTGTGCGTGCGCAATTGATACAATTTCTAGGTTATTTACGAGGTTTAGCGATTTTATAACTTAAATTGTGCTTCTAAACTGATGTAAAGATGACCAAAGGAACAAAACCTACAATGAATTTATTATAACAAAATCATATGCAAAACAATAATGAAAATTGGAGGGTATGCAATATGCGCAAATTAACTTCTGTGCGATATTTTGAATGTATCTTTGGCTCCGTTTGGATGAGGTGTGGGAAGAAGGGAAGAAGTGGGAAGAAGTATTGGGAAGTGCGTAACTTTGTGAAAAGTTTGGATTGTTTATAATAAATTTCTTCCCTTCTTCCCACACGGTATCCAAACGGAGCCTTTTAGAATTAGCACCGCACAAAATAGTATACGTGTATTACATGCAATCTAGAGAATGATCATAACTGATTAATTGCTCATGTTTGAACTCATAGGATGAATATCCCTTTGGCCTTTGCTCCTTAAAAATCTGTAACTAATAACAAATGAATGGGGAACATGGGAGTCTAGGAGAGTTGATAATAGGGCTGTCAATGAAACCCGTTTATCCAACTCGTATCGTACCGTATAAGACAGGTATGGATAAAGTTTTATTTTCGTTAAGTTAACGAGTATGGGTATGGGTAAGGAAATTTTTTCGTTAATTTAACGGATACGGGTACGGGTGAAAGCTATTTCATACCCGTTTTCATAACGGGTAATTGCCACAATTAAAAAGATACAATTACATGATACATATGACATCTTATATTGCATGATTGGTAAAAAATATTGCTAGGTTTTATTTAAGATCTATAATTCTTTCCATTCTGTATAAAAAAAATAAAAAAAGCAAAAACCTAAAATATTCGTCATCATTGTTACACTTTATTAATATACTTATTGATATAATTTATTTATACAAAGTGTACAAATTATTATTATTATTATATCCATTTTTTACCGTTACTGTACCCGTACCGTTAATTCTTAACGGGCACGGGTAAAGAAAATTTTAACGGGTATGGATATGAAAATACATTCTACCGTACCCATTGACAGCCCTAGCTGATAAGGCCTTACCGTTCAATTCTAGCTAGGTGCAGTAGAGTAAAAAAAATTCTATAATAGTAGAGTTTTGTTTATGGAAATAAGCATCCTTAATTTTCTTTTAAAAAAAAGTACGGTACTGTTACCGGAATTGCTTAGGACCATCTCTAAGATACTATCATCCTCACGCGTACGTAACTAACTCCTCCCTCCTCACGCGTACACGCTCTCCCCTCCCCCTCCTCCGTACGCTATCTTCCTCCCCTGCCCCCTCCTCCCTCCCACGTACGCAATCCCTCCTCCCCCTCCTCCCTCCCACATACGCGGTCCCTCCTCCCCCTCCTCCCTCCCATGTACACCGTCCCCCCACCCTCCTCCTCTTCCTCCTACACACTTCATAACTGTTGAAGTTAATATATTTAAATGTTGAAGGCAATATCGTAATTGTTGAAGTCGGCATATTTAAATGTTGAAGGTAATAGTTGAAGTTGGCATATTTAAATTGTTGAAGTTGACATATATAACTGTAACAGTTATATATATTAACTTCAACAATTATATATATTAACTTCAACAGTTGCAGTTCAGATACTAACTATTAAAGTTAATATGATTAATTGATATAGTTCGAATACTAAATGTTGTAGTTAATATGAGTAATTGTTGTAGCTTAGATATCAACTATTGAAATTAATATGAGTAAATGTTTTAGTTCGGATACTAACTGTTGTAGTTAGTATTAGTAATTATTGTTATTGTAGTTAATGTGAGAGGGAGGTAGAGAAACAGAGGGATATCGCTGGGTACAGAGGGACAGAGAGAACAAAAAGGAAAGAGGGATGGAATATCACTGGATGGGATGAGAATTTTTTTTCATTTTTAGAAAACGCGTATGTTATTAATGAAATATCGCTGGGATGATGGGGATGATGAAATACGGGGATGAGATAAGGGATGATGAAATATCCGTATCCGAATCCGAAAAATACGCGTAATATCCGAACCGTATCCGTATCCGAACATATCCGTATTCGTATCCGTATCCGTCAAAAAAATATGGATGCGGATATGGGAAGACCAATATCCGCTCTTTATCCGTATCCGACATGGATATTATCCGTATCCGATAAATATTAATCCGTTTATCCGTATCTTTAACGTCATAAGATGATTAATATAATATAATTACTTCTCTATATTAGAGAATACTTTTAATTAGATAATACTTAATTTTTATTAAATAAATTTTCTTATAATAAATATTTTTATTTGGACTAGTAACATAAAATTATTTTTACTTTCTATTAATTGAGACGATTATAAATGATAACAATACTGAAATTATTTTTTTTTCTCTAATATTGACAAAATACTAACATAGACATGAGTATATTGAATATCATTATATTTATAGAAACTACTATTATAAATAAATAATAAAGATTAAAATGAAATCCGTATCCGACAAAATATATTCGTATTCGACTCCGTATCCGATAATATCCGAACCGTATTCGTATCCGTTTAATATCCGAACCGTATCCGTATCCGAATGCATTCGTATTCGTATTCGTATCCGGAAAAAAAATACGGATGCGGATATGGAAAGACCAACATCCGCTCCGTATCCGATCCGTTTTCATCCCTATCCTTATCACCCCCGTAAAAGTATCGCCTCATAAAAGCAAGCATTGATCTGACCCCGTAGGATGATTACTTTGTCATTAAAACCACGTAAAGTAACAAGGTGAAGTGTGAATGACAAGAAATGAATGATGAACCGTTAATCGATACAAAAAAGGAAACGCTAATCGAACCTTGTAGGATCGTTAGTTCGTTACTGTTTTGCTCCCCAAGCACAAAAAGTCGATATAAAAATTCAAAGCTTGAACGGCGAATAAATGGTGCACCGTACCAACATCGAAAAAAGTATTTAATTATAAACAAAAATAGGTCGACAAAGGTATGGACCTTGGCAACACAAAATGTGAATTTTTAAGGAGTAACATGTGAACATTTTTTTTAAAAGAAATAGAAGAAAAATTACTGCAGGAACTTGGTCTAGCATCGAAAGAGATTACTATTTTAGTTGTACGGAAATTTATTAGGATGAAAGCTTTTAAATATCTCTTGTTTTAATCTTTGCAACCTCAATAATTTTGAATTCTCATGGTTAAAATGAAATAAAGTAGACCGGAAAGGAAGATGCAACAAAACATAGCCACAAAGATTTTTAGATTTTGATCGGATTCGCACTTGATAGTTCAAACTGGAAATTGTGAGCCAACAAACTGAAAATTGCGTACGAGTCAACGACAAACTCAGATATTTTTAAGATATATCTTTAATTTCAAGAAAATTATTGGATTCGAATTCATTATGAAATAAATAATTAAATAGTTACATTTTGAAATAAGTTGGGTGGTTTGACCCAAATTTATTAAAAGAAAATTAGATTTGATAAAATCTACCAACCAGCCGGGAGCGATTAGCAAATTAAACCAAACCATATCTTATGACGACCAAGGGGGTCATGGCCCCGGTTCACCTCCCATTGGGACCCACCGAGAAATTAAGAACAAATATAAATCGTCATGCCATATATTTATTTATATTTAACTGATAAAGGAAGTATGCATTGATTCGCCAGAATCAAATTTCTTTGTTAAATTTAAATGCCATGGTCATTGGTCAACTTAAACGAGTAACATTTTTTTTTCTCTCGTCCTGCCGTGTTAGACTTAGACATGGTGGTCTGCTTTTGTTGGAAACTGATAATTTTTCTTTTTGGTTTTAATCTCTCATAGACTAGTTATATTTGTAAATTTATTTGGCATGACCCAAAAGCTAAAGGCCTACTAGCTTTAATCCGAAGGCAAAAAAAAATGAAAAATAAAAAATAATTAGCCATCAGGTCAACAGCGGTGGTTTTCATATTCTCATGTCATCCGCCTAACACGAAGCACGCAAATGAACAATTCCCTTGCTGCCACGTGCCGCACCAGAAGAAAAAGTATCAATTGGCTTGGCAGTTGGCATCCCACTCTAACATAATTAGAGAAGACCACTGCGTCAAGAAAATTTTGATTTCTAAACAAAGGTAGGTGTGGTTTTATAAAAAGACGAAACTGCCATGCATGTTGATCATTTAAATAGTATTTTTTTTCTAAACTAATTTATAAATATTTAGAAATATTTATTTCAGATATATCGCTGGTCTTGTAAATTAATTGTATATTAAATTTTATAAAATTTAAATGCTATTTGATATATTTTCCAGACGTCATACGTGCATGATGCACGTATTGGGTATGAATTATATTTCAAATGTTATTTTTTCTAATTTAATATAATTTCGGATCAGAATTGCTTAATATCATCCTCTCTTCTATATCACCCCCATCATCTCCAGATAATGCATCATTAAAAATGCGTCAATAACTATCTAAACGCGTTATTTTCATCTTTACCGTTATCCGCATCATCCCCATCTAGCGTTATTCCTTATCTCTGGTCCCATCTTTCTTCCTTCTTCCTCTTTCGTTCTGTTTTTTTTTTCTTCTGTCGCGTAACTTTTTTTTCTTTAGTGAAAATATTTTCCTGAACATTTATATATATATAAGTAGAATCTATATATATATATATATATATTAACTAGAACTTTTATATATATGAATAAAACCTTTATATATATTAGGTAGAACCTTTATATATATAAGTAGAACCTTGATATATATTAAGTATAGCCTTTATATATATTAAGTATAACTGTTATGTATATAAGTAGAACCTTTATATATATTAAATATAACTCTTATGTATATAGGCTCCGTTTGGATGGCTTCTTTTCGGAATAAGGAATAACCACTTTTTACCAATAAATTTATTTTTAACCATCCAAACTCTTCACAAAAGTTGCACACTTCCCAATAAATTTACCTCTTCCCAATAAATTTCTTCCCTTCTTCCTACCTTATTCCCACACCATCCAAACGGAGCCATAAGTAGAACTTTTATATATATTAAGTAGAACTTATATATATAAGTAAAATCTTTATATATATTAAGTAAAACTGTTATGTATATCAAAATAAATGAGAGGGAGGGATGAGCGTTGGATAGTAGTAAATCAGAGAGAAAGGAAGGGAAAGTTAGCGAAATAAAGAGGGAGAGAGGGGATGACTCCAGGGGATGATGGATGAGGATGACGGAATTTAATTAATTTCTAAAAATGAAATTAAGTTAATTACGCATTTTCTAAAAATGGAAAACTCGTTTTGAGGATGATAGAAACCGGGATGATCCTTATCAGTCGCGATTTCGGATGATTGTCGAAACTAACAAATTAATATCTTACAAAAATTAAAATAACATTTTATATTTAAAATTTATGAGCATGTTTGGCTAAGGAACAGAGGAGGAAGAAGTTATTTATTCTCCATTCATGTAGTTAAACACCAACTAAATAATGTTACATAAGGGAAAGAACTTATACCATCTAAAAAGGTGGTATAAGTTATGTAACTAGATTTCACAATATAAAAAAAAAAAATCTTAACAATCCTCCTGTTAATACCCTCTTATTATGTGATTCTTTTAAAGATATTAAGAATATTTTTGTTTAAAAAATATTATATTATTTTCTCTTATTTTATAACCAAACATACATCGTAACTTGACATAAATATTTATACCTCCCTACCTTAAGTTATATCATCACTTATCACTTGTTCCACAACACAACCCGGTTTTACGATTTTTTATGGAGACATACTTTCGCGAGGTTGGAAACCAATTGCACATGTACACGATACACACGTAAGAAACTTAAAAGCAATATTATTGTTGTTAAATTATAACATCTTCATCTTATTTTTAACGTCAAATGCATATTTGACAAGTGTAATTTTTATCGCACAGACGTAAAGTAGGCCAATCTATCTAAAAGTACCAGAAAACATTTTTGTAATACAAAAAAATGGTTATTTTTTCTCCACAGTTAAAACTGCAGCGAAGGAAATGGCAGGAATTAATAGAAAAATAATCAATTTTTAATGCGGTAATAAAAGTAATATATTGTAATTACAAAGACAAATTATTTCTGTCCTCCTATACACAGAAAAAGAAAAAATTAAACTAAATCAGGTTGCAACTTGCCAGGAATGATTTCCATCAAGACCAAGCATTGGATAGCTTTATGCCTTTTATGATTTATCTGCAAATATAAATGGACTATAAATATAAAGCGAGGCTAAATTAGAAAGTTACTTTTCAGATGAACTCATAATTTATTATTTGTTAATAAAGAGGGGTATTCCTGTAAAATTGCCTTGGATGGACGCATACGCACCTACCGCTACCGGGTACAGAATTGCTTCCCTATAAAAGTAACCGATCAACACCAGAAGGAAGACTCAACAAATTTCGTGGGGATTTCGCCTTCTGTCGTTTCGTGCGCTGCCTTCAATCGACCGTCCGAAAAAAGCAACGAGGAATTCTGATTCTTCGTCGAAATTTGTCGCGATTTCGAGGTATTTTAAACCTAAAGTTTCTCAATCAATCTAATATTTGCTTTAATTTCTTCTTTTGTATCGCTAATCCGCCAGTTATTTATCATCGTTTTGCTTGTTTTGACGGAGAGATGGCTTTGTTTTGGATGATTATCTTACTCGTAGAGGTTTTAAAGATTGTTCCGAGTTATTCAACCTGGCGATCGTGGTTTAGTTGCTATTTTGTTTGATTTGGTCGTTGATCGTAGAATTTGGGGCTTTTGCTGAGCGATCGATCGCCTATTTTAAGGAATATAGGTCTTTTTCTTGACCGAGATCTGAAATATATACCCGATAGTTCTTTTTTGCGATTATGACGATCTTTTAAGTTCTGTTTTGAACGAGTTTCCGTTCATCTAAAAAATTTGAGAAAATTATTATATGCAACCATCCGTATATGTACATCGTCAAGACTATAATTCTATTAATATGTAGGAAAATAATATTAAAAATTACAAAGAATTAAATTAATCTCAAACATTTATTATTAAATTACTATGAATAGGAAAGTATTGTCAAAAAAGTTTAATGAATGAAATAAAATATAAACTTTGGTTATTTTGAGCCTTTCCCTTTCACTTGTTGGTTATTTTACCATTACAGATATTTATGCAGAATACTGTCTCTGGTATTTTCCCCATTGGATGCCTTTGCATGAATCAGTTTCATAACCTCACTCTGTCAAAGTGTTTACTTCTCAACAAGTTGCTATCCTATTCTCAATAATTGGGGTAGTAAGTTTTCAGGGAGTACAATTTCTAACACTTTTGATCAAATTAAATTTCATCTTATAAGAAATGAGTGGAATCAGAGGTCTCCCTACTCTCTCTTTTTCTCTCTCCCCCTATAATATAATAATTTCGATTTCCATTTGCTTGACATGTATAAAATTTTGTAGTTTTCCTCAGCAAGCTTTCGATGATTTTTCAAAGAAAGAGGTAATATGTACGATTAGAGTGCTTTGCTAGTGGTTTTTGCACAGTGCATATCACTGTACAGGCTGGCAGGTACCAACAAATGGCCTTGCTGGTACAGTGTTTGGTGCCTAATCAGCAAGGTTGGGAGCTTATAATTTTCTTTCGTGATGATATGTGCGGCAAAATCTTTAGTAAATTGTCCTCCTTTGTGATGGCTTTTACAAAGAACCATTAGGTACTGCTCGTCAATTGCTGTTCATTTATCATTTTGCTACATCATGCTTTTTGCAAAAAGCTACTGGTTATAAGATATAATACACACTTGCAGGTCCATAGGAGGGATACATACTGTCACGTCAGAAGGCTTGAAAATTGAACTACCAATATCGTTTAAGAAAAAAAATATATCCAAGGGTTTTTCTGGGCGCAGGTATTGATTACATTAATAGCATACGGGAGTGGGACAATTTTCTGTAATCCATACCAATTTTTTTTCTTAAATTTCAAACCAATCACTTCTATTTTCTTTTTTTCCACATAAATTTTATATAGAGACTCCGCTCTTTCTTTAGTTCCATCAGTTTCCCCGTCCTGTCCCATGCTCCCATATTATAGTGTAGTTACTGCTTTGAATATTTGGTAAAATCTTGTTTCAGGATGGTTTCATGTGAATAATGAATAATTTTGCAGGGTTTATATTAAATAGAATGCAGCTCAAAAATTTCCTCCACGACTTGCCAATATAGACATCCTCCTTTGACGGTGCAAGTCCGATTGTGTTTGTGGCTGAGTCTCCTTGGTTAGCTTCATAGATTAGATCTTTTCTGGCTATAAGCTTACCCAGCAACTTTTGGTTTCTTCGATTCAGTGATTTGTTTCTCAGACTCTCTGGGGGTTGCTTTAAGATGCCATATATTCTGTGCCATAAGCCAAAACCATCAAACAAAAGAAAAGAGATATTAAAAGACAAAAAAAAAATGCAATCTGTTGCCTTTTCTAAAAGTAGACAAAAAAGGCATCATGATGCGTGGTGCGTGGTGCGTTGGTGCAGGATTGTTTGTCGTGTAGGACCTTGTCCATGAGATTTCCAAAGTATGTTGATGTTTTCTTCCCATTGCCAAGTTGAAACCTCAATGTTTGTTGGAGGGGCGCAATACTAAATAAGAGAGCTGTGTTGCTTTTGACCATCTGCATGAATTTTACAAAACAAGAAAATTACTGGAAATCAGGACATGACCATCTTAAGTTGCTTGGAAGTTTAAGAGTCTCTTGCCAGTTAAGCATCAGTAACAATCTGGTTTGTCAGGAGAGAAACGTATGCATTAGGAGCAAGAAATGATGGAGAAATCTTGATGTTGAAATAGAATTTTATGGAATTGTTATTGGGAGCATCTCATGCAGAGGGGGTGAAGACTTCAATTTTGATTATTCAAACATCCTTGTACCACCTTTCTTGTTGCCAATGTCACTTTATGGTGCAATTGGCTTGAGTCCTTTGAGGTTTTATAAAAAAGTATATATTTATCTTAATTGCTAGAAAATTATGTGACTCAAATGTAGTATGCCGATATCTCTCAAATTAGCTTCTGGGTTGGTTTTTGAAATGTACATATTATTATGCTATTTTCTGACTAATGCTAGGGTAAACTAGTTTGTGAACATTTTCTGCAGTACCACAATGAATTTTTCTTTTTGGATTTGGAACTTTTGCATCACTGATCTCGGTCTGATCACATTAATACTACATTTATAGAAGTTCGTACTTCTTAATATATTTTGCTATACTTCTGTTTATCTGTCTATTTTTTGGATTTTATTTGTGTATTGCTTATTTGAAAATGAGAAAATTCAGGCAAAGTGATACAAATCTTTGGTGTGGCTAATGGATGTCCTTAGCTGTCAGTTAGCTTTTTAGGACCAGTAAAGATATGCTGCTCACTAGTGAGTAGTCAAGCAAAAGGAATAATGGACATTTTGGCTGCTGAGATTAAGTCTGAAATAAAAGGGAATAGGAATGACATAAATAAAGAACAACCAACCTATCTAAAGAGACTATAAAAATATGAATGACATACAGGTACTTCGTCGTGCATGTAAGATGCAAATAAACATATAAGGTAACATAGGTATATAATCTCAGTAATTTCTATTATTCTATACTGCAACTTTGTTAAATTGCTTCATTATATCATCTGACTTCTACAAATAAAGTAAAAAAGGAAATTACACGATTTCTGTGCCAATACTATAGTTTGTTTGTGTAGTATTTTTGAAAAGTAAGGTTTAAAAGTTTCTTAGCAAAAAATTAGAAATATTTTTAGTGTTATTAATACAGAGAACTTGGAAATATAGCTTTCCTATGTAAGTGCATTTTGCCCTCATCATTAGGTTAAATCTCAGTACATTGTTTTCAAATATTTATTTGTTGAGATGGTTTCGCTAGATTACTTGTGGTGACGCTTTATAAACTTTAGTGGAAAGGTTCCACACAAAATGAAGAAAACATTTGAGGCAATTATGGGGAGCTGCTTGTATATGTTGCATGTTTAAGTTCTATGTGGGATCTGTGTTGCATTTCCATGTATTACTGGTACGGATCAGTTATTGGCCCTCAGATATTGTTCTTCAAAGTCCAATGAAGGAAAATCAATTTTCTACACATATACTGGAACTGTTACTTATGTGAGACCTGACAGGTATGTCTGGATAATACCGAATGAAATAGTCCTTGGACATAAGGTTGTTTAATTGATTCATGCATTATGAGTTCAAACAAATTGTAGATGAGCAGATACTTTTTATACTGTATTAATCTTTTGTGCTGTATAATTTAATTGTTATTTCAGGTCAAGAAAGAATTGATGGAATAATTGTTTATTAATTAATGGTTGCCAAGATTGGTTAAATATTATTTCTTTCTTTTAACATTCCAGTTCACATTTCTTCAGAAACCAAAAAATGGCCGGGCAGAACTATTTGCCTCGACATATTGAGAGGACCCATGAACAATCCAGAAGCAATCCTATCTCTGACAGCCACCTGCAATTTGGTATTTGTCCTAATTAGTTTTATTTTATTAATTGTATTTTCATTGAAAAGAAATAGACAAACAAACCCAGTAATTCTCAGTTGGACCAAAAATTTTCTGGGCTTGCAAAATATACCGTCTTAAAGAATCAGGAAGACAGGAACCACCAATAGTATTTTAGTTGAGTGTGATTTTTTATTGAACCACTGTATCCTCCATAATATTCAAACCATATTATGATGAGTATAGGCTTCTATTCTCCTATTTATGTGAGCTATTGTTTGTACGGGAAAAGAGAGTGAATTAGAGGGAACCAATATGAATACTAATTGTAAGTTTGTGATGAATCTAGGTGCAATCCTTATTAGTTACAATTTTGCTTAAAATAAATTGTTCAATGGGCTATGTTGAATTTATTTGCAGATCATTCATTCTTTGTTTGCCATTTCTATCCATTTAGTCTCTAATGCCCAATTTTTTTTGAAGTCATTCAGGCTCTTTGTAAATACCAGAATTCATAGGAACTTGTGGAAATATGATTCTCTGGTGTGTTCTTCTTTTCTTAATAGATTAAAATTTCAGAATATTTATATTTATACCAGTTTAAATTGCTTCTCAGGTCATAATGCAATGCCTCCAAGAAGTGACTTGAGACTTGATATACCACCCCCCCCAATGCCCTATCCAAACCAATATATGAGATCGAACAGTCGCCAAACATCTACCGCACCCATAAATCATCCAACTATCATGCCAAGATTAAATCGTGATCATGCATCATCGTCATCATCCTTCCATCCAGAATACCCCAGCTACCATCCCACAGTACATCACACGTCAAATGAAAGCTCCAGCTCTTATTTCTCTTTAAATTATAGTGAAGCAGGGCCGTCTTACCCACCGCCACATGTGCCTCGCGATGTCACAGATAATCGTAGGGCTGTATTGAAGAGAAAACACCATGATGTACCTGTTGATCCAATTCATACAGAGTACTGGCCGTCTGAATCTGGTACCAGTGGAGTTCAACGCAACTGGGTTAGTGACTTTGCTGAGGGATCTCAGAGGAATGTCAGAATTCGTCAGGGCTATTACTCTCCTTTGGAACTGAATCCACCACGGCACTATGTGCCGAGTACTGTGACACCTCAACATTACTCTGTACAGTCAAATCCTCATGGATTGAGAGGTCCTGAACATGCCAACTACTCTATGCATGTTGCTGCTCAAGACAGAAATATACCAGGTACCTTTTCAACTTATTAACTACATTTGCTTGCAACTGAACTTGATGTTGGCTATAACTTTTTTCACAGGTAAATGATTTTGAGATTACGAACAATGATTTTCAGCAGTCAAATTGTGTTTTTTTTTTTCCAAGCCTTATTCTAAAAAAAAAACAATTTGACTGCTTATCAAATAACAATGCAAAAAATTAGGTAACAGTGCTATGTTAATTTTGAATTTTGCCTAGCCGATATAGCAGTACTATGTTAACTACTGAAATTTTCCTTGCCAAGCTGCAAGCAAGAAAAAGACCAGAAAGAAAAAATACAAATAGAATTAAGAATTTTGCAATTATTTGTCCTAATTGGTTTATTTTCTGACATCAGATCCTGGCAGATTTAACAATGATCCCAGCAGTGTTCATCATGGAGGGAACCATATTGCAAACCACAGAACAATAGTAAGGTGTGAGCCTAACTATTATGCCCAAAATAGGAGTTCCACTTTGCCTGCAACATCTCATCAAGGTAACATAGCTCGTGCCGTTGGGCATGTCAATACCAGCTTTCCTCATATTGCAGATCACCATGGACCTACTCCGGTCTACACAACTACCTCTGCAAGTGCCAGATGGCGACAGGGTTTCTCAGAATTTGAGGCATCTTCTAGCCACTCGAGACCAATTAGCTTCTCTGATTCTAGTATGGGCAGTACAAGACCAAGGAATTTAGATCCTGGTCTTCGCACCTCATTTCATGTGGACCATAATGCCGGTAGATGGTTATTTGAGGTATTGTGTCTTTTTCATTTGTATTATATGTATGGAATGTTTCTCTCTCACGGGTTAGGTTGATTGAAATATGTATGGGCATTGAGTGACACTGACCAATATATATTTATAATAAAAGCTTATTTCATCTGTTTTCTTTTACTTTATTTTGCTTATGGCAACTCAATTCTTTTTGGGTGGTGGTTTAATACGGGGTTACGAATGGAAGGACCTAAGGAATTAAGCTGGATGCAGTAGGAACTAAATTGCAAATAAATAGGCGTGCTGCTTTTCATTCTCTTTTCTTTTGTATTTCTCAGCATTTTGTGAGTCCCGAGGATCCGTTGCTTTTCAATTCCAGAGAATTGTTCGATGAGCACAGAGACATGAGATTGGATATTGACGATATGAGCTATGAGGTGAGCTAACAGTTCTGTTTGAATTTCCTTTTTAAAACTAGATTTTTTTTTTCTTTTATAGAACTGTAGAATTTTTAAGACAGATTTTTATATGAAGCAAGTGTTTAAATCGCTGCAGGAGCTGCTTGATTTGGAAGAAAGAATTGGATACGTCAGTACAGGGTTGCCTGGAGATAGAATTTCAAAGTGCTTGAAGGAGACCACTTACCGCACCTGCAATGAAAGCCAGGGTGATAGCTGTGTCATATGCATGGTATGTTCCTACCTCTGAAACGAAATCTATTTATTTTCTTCGTCAATGATTTGGGTCAAGTGTGTGGGGCTTATTAGCATCCTGCAAGAAAAATAAGAGTGAAAATTCCAACTGGTAAATAAGGCAACTCGGATTTCATATGAATTCCTCAGACCTAATGATAACATGGAGTACCTTGAAAATAGTACACTTTAAAGCATGATACTTCCCATTTACTGTTTTCATCGTCTCAAGAAAATTACCAAAAACTATAATTCCTTCTATCTGGAGGGAAGCTGAGTGGGAGGACAGTTTGGGCATGCATACCAATTTGTGGAAGGTAGAGGTCTTTGAGATTTTTTTTATTACATATGCATAATAGTTGTTTTGTATTGAGTATGCATTATAATTGCTTTCCTCTTGGCGGCATTTGTTTTCTATCCTGTTTTTTTCAGGAATACTGACTGATATAACTTTTTTCTGTTAAGATGCATGGAAAATTCGAACCCTTGTTTTCTGACTTCCAAGTTGCTTTTATACTCTTTTGGCAGGAGGAATATGAGAAGGGAGATAAAGTGGGGACACTTAGGTGTGCTCATAATTTTCATACCACTTGCATCAAGAAGTGGTTGGAAATGAAGAATATCTGCCCAGTGTGCAAATCTGAAGCCTTTGAAGCTATTAATTCGCAAAAATGAATCAAGTAGCATGATTAATCCATCGTTAGTGCATCATTGGCGCCACTATGCCTTTGGGTTTTGAATTTATTGTGCACTACAATTTCAATTAAATAGGTGGGCCGTGGGCCAACCAGTTTATAAGCAGGTCTTTGATTTTTAGCTTAAATTTAAAGCAGTTTCTCCCTTTTAGGGCAGTGGTAGCAAATGTAAATAAGATTCTTAATTGTAGTCACTTTGGTGGTTAATGCATCTCTTCTGTTTCGTGTAAGATCATTTCCAAATTTTTACGTCCCAGGAAAGGTAATGGTTATCAAGGTAGTGTGTCTGCTTATAATCATACACCGTTTTTTATACAACGTGAGTACGTGACACATGGGATTACACTGGTTTTTTGACAGTAGTGAACATCCAAAAGCCTCTGGCTCTGAACCCGGCCCTGGTCAAGTCCCGGCCCGGCCTCTCTAAGCCTTTAAGAAGGGCCAGGGTTTAGAGAGGCCAGGCTTTGAAAAGGCTACGGCCTAGAGAGGCCAGGCTTTGGAAGGGCCAGGGTCTAGAGAGGTCAGGCTTAGGAAGGGTCTAAGGTCTAGAGAGACCGAAGTTATGAATAGTCAGGCACAATCTCAAATGAAAGGCAAGATTCTATCTAATACAATGCAAATTGAACAGATCATTTCAAATAATATTTTAATTTTTGAACATGATGTTAAGACAAGTTAAAAATATATACATATTTTTCAATCTTTATTTCATACATTTGTAATTTTAGTTTATTTTAATTCATTAATAATTTTTTTAAATTTTTTATGTTATTATAATATAACCGGTCTTAAACCCAAATTTAAGATGAAAAATTAAAAATATTATATATAATAAAAAATAAATGTGTAAAATTATATTTAAATAATTTATAGCATTTTTATTATCTTTTATAAATAAAAATTATTCATTTTAAATATAATTTTAATAGATATTTAACGAAATATATTGTAGGGAGCTTTTCTAGGGAGCTTTTCTACAGTAACATTGATGATATCATCATCATGTCTCCAACTACCATCATCTCCATTTTTCTGAAATTGGAGCCTCCATTTCTAAAATTTCAGATCAAATATAGTTGTATTTTTAAATTGTAATGATCCCTTCAAAAAATTATTTGGTGATAAAAATTTATATGCAAGCTCACAAAAATATGTTGAATTTAATTATATAATTTTTTAACTATAGAATTAGAAAATATTTTAAATAATTTTCTTAATCTCATAAATTTTTTTTATATTATATTTATGTTTTTTAATTGTTTCAAGAATTTGGAAAAAATATTAGGCTATGAAAATTTATGTGCTTACTCAAAGATAAAGATATATGAAATATTAGTGACATGAAATTTTATAATTATAGACTTATAAATATTTTAAATAATTTTTTCAATCTCATAAAATTGAATCCCCATAATTTTATAAATTTCAATAGATTTTTAATTATTTAAAGGAATTTATGACTTTATTTACGCATAAATTTTTATATAAATATTTTTAAAATTATGAAAAATTTATTCATGCCATAGAGCTATTTTTAATATAACCATATAATTTTGTGCAATATAAAATATACGGTATGTTTAAATTTTGTTGAGATTAATTATTAATTCAATTTGCTGCAAAAATATCTTTCATCACAAAAATATATAATTTAATAATTATTGAGTTATAAATATTTTTTTAAATTTTTAAATATGATTACTAAATTATATTATTTCATAAAATATAATTCTACTTTTAATTGTTTCCAAACATTTCCAAAATATGTTGATGTATAGATTTCTATACATCATAAAAAAAATATACAAAAATCTAATGATATCAACCTTTTAGATTTTATACTTTTGTAATATTTTATATAATTTTTCATTTCTGTAAATTTTCATAATAGTATTTTAAATGTTGGATTGCTGACATATAGTCCTAGATTTTTTTTATTAAATTTTACATGTATGCATATAAAATTATGTTGATCCAATGATATTGAATTTTTTTCGATGTTTTTAGCAATTTTCATCTTTTTAAAAATTTACAATTTCTATAGAACTGCATAACTTTTAAAATATATGGCGATTTTTTAAAATTAATTTTTTATCAAATTTTATATGAATAGTAAATATAGAAATCCATTGTTGCTAAGTAATTTAAATTATTTGTAAGATAGTATTTAATTTTATTGGTATTCAATTATTGATTATCGATAATAAAAAAAATAAAAGTTGATCAAATTGGTAAAATTTGGAAAAATTTTAATATAGTTGGTTTTGTCCAAGATGAACACAGTCGATTTTGTTCTCATAATTCTAACACTTTTTAACAAAAATATTTAATGATTATATGTCACCCTTCACTTCCTATATATTAAAAATGATAGAGATAATTAAGGTCTCTTGAAATTAAAAATCTCCATTAAAAATAGTTATGTTATAAATGATAAATCAGTATTATAAATAAAAACCCGTGGGAGTCTGCTTATAAAATTTTCGACAAAACTCGACACGGCAGCGATTATTTGTTAGGATTTTAATCGTTCACTATTTCTGTATGAAGAACTCAGTTGGTAAATGTGTTGCTAACAATAATGGTGTTTAAAATGACCCGCCTCAACAAACAGTTGTTTTAAGGCAATGCATAAATAAGTATAATCCGAAAAAAAATCATCTGCTTTAGTATAAGGCTAGGTGAAACACCGCTCATCCAACAATATCAATTCCATCTGCGCCGCTCACCTTCCTCTCTCCTTCTCTGATCGCCTCTCTCACTCACATCTTCTTCCTCATCGCTCATGCCACCTCCGTCTTTCTCGCCTCCAGCACCGTTACTTTTAATCCTCCATGGAAATCTTTTCGGCAATTACTACTGGAGGAGAAAGAGAATAACACCCATTGATTTCTCCAGGGAATTTATAGGCCAAATCCAATCCTACTCCATTTCCACTTTCTCTCTAGGATGCCGATCTGTCCCTTTCTTCATCACCTCCAAATTGACAGTGAAATCGAGGCACACAATACATGGAAAGAGGAAGACGAGGTCAGGATTTCATGCTCTCTCTATCCATCCAAAGTGGATATCGGCAAAGACGTTGATCTCTCTCCAGGGTATTTCTCTATTCATCCTTAGTCAGGATTTCTTCTAATATTTTAATCTCAGATTTGTTCTGTATTTTCATTTTTATCAATTTTTGTAGATTATTTGGGGTAAATTATTGGTGCGACTCAATTATGAGCATTGAGCGCCAAAGGCTGCAACTGAGACTAATTTCAGAAGTAATTTTTTCTTTGCTCTTAATTTCAACTAATTTCAGTAACAACTTAGCTTAGTTTAGAAGTCAAATTCAAATAGTCTATGAAACGAGGCTTCATTTTTTTTTGGTCAGATGAAATATCGATAAATACAGAAGTGACTGAGTTTTGTGAGGAAGATTTTGACCATGTAAGTATTAACAAATACTTGATATTAATATGGTTATTTCTTTTGAATTTGGGAGAAATTAATAATTTTTAGTACTATAACAGTTTGTCATACCCCATTTCTATCAATCATCTCTTTTTTATGTTTTTGTTTACTCATTGTTAAAGTTGAATATAATGGTTAATAGGTGATAAACAAAATGTATAAATGAATTTTGGGGAAAATGTCCAATGACATCACTGCATAAAGCTTTTTAAAATGCTTCACTGGGTACAGGCATGGCTTCACTGGGTACAGGCATGCTGGTATTTTTGTGTGTGTATGTACCAGTGAAAGAGGTATAAATTATTTTAAATGATTGTGTGTAGTACATGTTAAAAATGGGAAGGATTGTGTACTGGTAATAAAATTGCGATCCACCACTCTATATTAGAACCTTTGAAATTATATTATTATTTTAGAATAATTGTTTTGATTTTGTTTAGCCGAAATTAATATGTGTAAGTACTTTATCTGTCAAATTATATGAGATAAAACAATAAACAAAAATTAATATTTTATCTCCTGAATCAGCATGTTGTATCTCCTAAATCTACTGTTGTAAATGTATTCCAACCTGTAGCAAATAATGTTTGGAAAAATATATAATAAAAAATGAAAGTTGAAAAGTGTCAGCCTGTTTTTGATATTAATGAATTGTGTATAACCAGGCAGATTTATTAACGCAAATCTTATCTATTTATTAGGGCAGTAAAATTGGTGAGCTGTGGTTTACAGTTTGTGCAAGGCTTAAGGGCATTAAATATATTTATTTACTGCATAATTAAAGCATTTAATATTTTATTCTGTTATTATTTTTCTATAAATATGAGGTAAACAAATATAGGAGGAGGCGATGCTCTGAGGAAGAAAACACCTCTTTTGCTCTCATCTCTCTGTTGGTGTCAGAAAATATCATAGGTAAATTTGTTATTTGTATTTCTTTCTCATGAACATTCTAATCGTATAATTTGTGCATAGCATAATCCCATGGGATTTCAAATTGAGCCTTTCTCATCTATATTATTTATTATCATAGGGATTACTGGTACTGTTTTTGTATTGCAAATGATTGTTAAAGATTAAGATGATTGAGCTAAATTTACTGTTTATTTCTATATGTACAGCTATATTTGGCGGAGGTGAATAAGCTGTTTGATCTGGTCTAAAATCCCAGTGATGATAATTGCAATTAAGATTTGTGCGAGTAAGCAATGATATTGCCTGCAATCAAGGTTTGTGCAATCAAGCAATCAAAATATGTATGTAGTTTGTGTGATCGAGCTATCAAGTTAGCTATTCCTATAAAAATTTATAGATGACCACTCTTTGAAAAAGAAAAAGTGCACAACATTTTTTTGCAAGGATATGAAAATGTATAATCTAGAACATCCTGGAGATCCAGATCGGTGGCGCACCGAGCTGCTTAGGGATGAGAAATTGGATTTTTATCAAAAGCATGAAGAGGAATGTAGTGGGGCCAGCAAAAAAGTTGACAAATCTTGCAAAAAGCATTACTTCAGGGTCACAATGCCTTTGAGATATGGCGTGTAATATTTTTTAAGCTATAGATAAGCTTTTAGCTCTGTCAAATTAGTCGTGCAAATAATTAGTAGATTTTAGAAGCTATGTTTATGTTAATCAAATTAATAAATATTCAAATAAGGTTGTTTATGAGTTCAAGGTTATTTGACAAAAAAATATATTGAAATTAGATTGACGCAACTTCCATTTTTATATTTTAATATGCAAGTTTGAAGGTCTTATTTTTCTTAAATAGCACAAGCGTGAAGGCAAAAAAGAGATTAGTTGTAGTAACAAGAATGATGTCATTATTGTTAGAACAAATTGGGTCAAGTTAGAAACAGAACTAACCATGGTATAGGTACTTGCAGTCGTTGGAGTCATAATAGGGAGCTAAACCATGGTACAGGGACAAGTAGAATTGCAAAACTTGAAATATCTTTTTAGGTTGTAAATAGTACACGAGAGAAAAAATAATAAAGATATCTTATTTTTTTCTGTTTGTTTCATATTGTAGTATATAAAATATTGAAAATGTAAATGTTTTCTAAGTTTGTACTTCATGTACTACTATAGAAAAATATACAATTATGTGTATGGAAGTTGGAACAACCTCATGTAGAAAATGTTAATTTTATTGTTAAACGTATTATCAACAATAATTGCTTCCTTCAATAAATAAAAAATTCTATGTATATGAAATCCAAAGAGGCATTACAACTCATGTGCAGTATTTATTGGTACCTCTTTAGTCACAAAATTAATTGCTTCCTAATAATTTTGTTAGACTAATGTTTTAGAGAAGCCTAAGAGCCATCGCAGAAGAAGAGAATAGAGTCTTTAAAAGTTTGAAATGAATACTATTTAGTGCAACACCATAATTAAAAGTTCTAAGAGAATCCAAAAAACCGTCAGTTCACATTTAATTGTGCCTCGGTAAAAGGAGTGCAGATTAATTCTTGATTTAAAATTAAGGCAAAATTAAAAAGTTGAATCAAGATTAAAATGCTCCACGAGTTCTAAATTGTAATTAGAAAAAGACAAAATTTTATATAGCATAAAATTAGATATTATACTTAAAATCATATTTAATCTGTTGAAAATAATACCTTCTATAATTAGATATTATACTTAGATAATGTACCGTGCTTTAATTAGCAGTTAACTTACTACAATCTTTTAGTTTTCAAGGCTGGACAAACCAGCAATTTTTGTTAACTTAAACAAAATTATAGTACAAAATGAAAAATTTTTTTTGTTAACTTAAACAAAATTTAATAGTACAAAATGAAAAAAAAAACACCAAGAGGAAAAAGCACTATATGTGACTGGTAATGGTACCTGTACCTAATCGGTATCATAACCAGTAACAGTATAAGCTGGACTTGCTACATTTGCAAATGTCTTTGAGATATTTTTCTATAAAGCTTTGCAACATGTGGACTCTCATTTTGCTACGTGGAGGCAATAAAAAATTGACAGACTATATAGTGCTACCGTACCATTGTCATTGTGAAAAAATATTAAAAATATATATTTATAAAAAATTCATAGATCGAGCGAAGCTCGATGTTCCCACCTAGTATATTATAAATGGCACACATACAAAACTATGCAATTAATTACAATCAAAAGATCAATTGTAAGATAATTTGGTATTTATTCAAATATTTACAATCATAATTCTAGCCCTTATAAAAATTATAAGTTAGTCTTAAAACTCCCCTCATCGCGCGAAGCGCGATGCATTCACTAGTATATTTTCATTTCTAACTGATGTTTCGTCAAAAAAAAAACATTCTCCGGTAAATAGTATGACTGTATGGCTCTTTGTGCATGCGAGGAGTCATATTGGGTTGCAATTTAGCGATATTAAAATGTATTTATCAAAAAACAGCATCGTGCTAAATTACAGACAGTTTAAGTTTTGAAAGCTTAGTCCACATATTTCCAGTCTTTGTCAAGGAACAGGGATTCTCCTAGATTTTTTTCTGGCTCATTTTTTTTTTTTTTGTAAGGCTCAGTCAATATATATAGTCAATAATTCTCGGTAAAAATATACTTAAAATAATTTCTAAAATACTAAAAATACTTGGTCCTTAGTCCTTACAAATTTTTATTCTCTGAATTTGCCAGTAATTTTTTGAGTCCGTAAAGACTAATGTCGTAGAAAACAGCTGACTAGATCAATTTGCTGGAAAGAGTACCCTAGCTGTCACAAAGAGTATATGCACATGATATATTACATTCTTGAATGTCAATTTACCGTAAAGTTTTAATTTTTTTTAAGATTAATTAGTACATTAAAAATTATAAAACTTAAGCGTTAAGTATAGTATATTTGAACAGATAATCAAATTTTATGATAATTATTCTTAATGCGCATTACATATTTAAATATTATCGATAATTAAATAGTTATTACATTTTTTTTATTTAATTATGAAATCACTCATATTTGTAATTAATTAAAAAGAAGTAGGAATATGAGTTATCTGAGATTTCCTTGCATTATTGTCAACCAATCTCAAAGGGTAATAAAAACAACAAAAAAAAAAAAACAAAAAGGAGATTTCCCTGCATTACATGGATCGTCTATTGATCCGCCAAAGTAGATCCAGTGAGTAAATATGTACAAAATTTTGTTTACACGTGGTGCTAAGTCGACCCCATGTAATTAATAATCTCATCCGATTGCGTTGTCACGAGGAGACTCTTTAACGTTTCAAGCTTAACGCAATGTTAAAGTAAAAAGATCAACGATTGTATAATAGTTCTCAAGTTGGTTTTAGCCACATATCTAGCCAACCTGGCACCGTCACAAGAGCTGTCGGCAGAATAGCAATTGATTTTATTCATTATTTTTTTAGCATCGTGCGATTAACGGTAGCATTCATCATTGTCAATTGTCAGTTTGTCTAAATGACCAATTCTATAACGGATCGGGATCTACTTTTAAAATTATTTTTGTAAATAATAAATGTGATCTGATTATATTGATCCCGAAAATTGATAAAATTGGATATATATTTTTTATCATCGAGTGAAATAGTTCTTACATATATTATGTATTTATGTTGAGTCTTTTTTGACATGATAATTGCTATGTTATGTCATGAAGTTGCATGGTTTTACTTGTCATATTTTATGGTTTATTGTTTATATATACCATTGTACGTATGTTGATCTGGTATAAATTTTATGAAATTTCTTTACAAATACAGAAGTTACGTTGATGAAATTTTCTATGTTTATTAACAAAAAAATTCTGTAATAGTGTAATCACTGTGTAATGTATAACAAATAATTGTTCACTTCAGATGAATCTCTTTTAAACTCATTTTTACAAACCATGTTCTCACCTCCTCCATACATTAATCTTGCTGCATTCTTAATGACCATAGGACATAGGTCAATAAGTGTATATTAATTTCTCTTCTTTTCTTTTTCAGTTCTATTTTCACGTTCATGTCTCACGTATTGTTCTAGAAAATTACTAATTTTAATTTTCTCGTAACAAAAAGTTACATCACAATGCACAAAAACTATAATTTTCCTGAATTAGTGAAATCATTTCAAAATGTTATCTTTTCCCTTCCTCCTCGTTTTTCTTCCTCCCGTCCAAAGCGCTAAAAAGAAATTCACAACAACAAAAATATTGAAAAAAACCCGAAGAAAAAATCATTACATTTGGCACAATTTAGATGGGAAGCTATAAATATTGTTTGTTCTTCAAACGTACATTTGGATGGAGTGAAGCTCAGCCTCCTGAAGATGTGAAACAATTATTTAAAGAGTATGGTGAAGGTGGGTCCCACATGTCAATGGAACAATTTAAGAGATTTCTCGCAAGTTCCGAGGTGGATGATGATCCAAACAAGGCGGACAAAATTTTTGAGTGGATACTAGAACAGAAGAATCGCATTAAAAAACGAATATCAAGAACATTGATACATCTCGACGATTTGCAAACTTATTTGTTCTCAAATGAACTCAATCCGGTCATGAAACCACAGGTTTGATCTAATTTCTTATATATATATATATATTTTGCATTTTACTCCATTTAATTACCAAAAAAGAAATTGGAGAAGTTCAAACGCACCTATGAAATTTCTCAACTATATAATAAATGAAGTAAAAAAAATTGAAAACGAACAACATCATGCTTTTGACTCCTTGAGTGAAAGGTCGCAGGTTTGAAACCCGGCTGGGGGGTCTTTTATAGACATTTAATTTAAAAATAAGTTGGGTGACTTAGACCTCCAATTTATCTTAAAAAAAAAATCATGCTTTTGATTTATCAAAATTATTTCAAATTTTCCCTCTTTCTTTCTTGGTAGAAACTTGAAAGTAGGAACCTTTAATTGCTTCCCAAGCGATAACACAACTGTTTGTCACATACGATCCTCGTCTTCAAAGGACACGTACAAGCATACGACTAATAAAAAAGATTATATTAAGATTTTGTAGTAGAGGCGTACGCATAGAATTTTTTTTGAAGGTCAGCTGGCAAGGTGCCAACAACAAAGAGGTGCGGGAATTGCTTTGCTCACTCTTCTAATTTGAGATTCACTCGTAAAGTGACTAAAATACCCTCACATTTCTCTATTTTTTTTTAACCGTGCTGATAAAGTGAGGATATTTTGGTCATTTGGGGAGTGAATCTCAAATTAGAAGAGTGATCAAAGCAATTGCCAAGAGGTACGAATAGAATTATTGAAGATGACTGTTGAGAAAATAATTGGCACAATAATTAGAAACAAACGACATTATCTTAGTTGCATTGTAAAATTTATAATTATATAGGTAGATAAGTAAATCCATTCCATGAATAGCGAGGATTAGCCGATTAGGATACTTTCCCTCCTTCCCCATCTCATTCGCACCTTTCCTGAAAGTTCCCCAAAGACCCCTCTAGAAAGCAATAATTCCATTCCAACCACCATCACTCTCTTCACCTTCTTCAAGTACCTCAGAACAGAGAGAGAGAGAGAGAGAGAGGAATGGGGACACACAAGTACAAGTATTGCTTGTGCTTCACGCGCAAGTTCCACCTGAAGGAGGCGGAGCCGCCGAGTGACGTCAGGGCTCTGTTCGAGGAGTACGCGCAAGGCGGGTCCCACATGACAGCGGAGCAATTCAGGAAGTTCCTCGCCGCGCCGTACGCGTCCGGCGACCCCGACCAGGCCGATCGGATCGTCGAACGGATCCGACACCAGAAGGGCCCTATTGCGCTGCTCTCCAGACCTGGTCTCACTCTCGAAGATTTTCACCATTTTTTGTTTTCTCCTGAGCTTAATCCTCCCTTGAAATCAGAGGTTTGGAAATCTCTTGGTTGTGAAATTAGTTATTCGAGCAATATCTTTAGTTTTTTTTTTAAAAAAATATTAGTTATTCACTCTGTGCTATTCAATCAAATCATCTAAGCTTTTAATTTGGTTGAGATAAAGTTTTAAAAAAAAAACAGGTTTCCAATTTTGCAAAAGCACATTGTGAAATTCAATCATCTAAGCTTTTAATTTGATAAAGATAAAAGTAAAAAAAGGTTTCCATATGTGGGGAAGCACATTCAGTAAAAGCTGTCTGGCACCATGTTAACATGATATTTGTGTGACAATATATGTCAACTGCTCTTGTATTGTAACCATACATACAATGTTTGTGTTTTGCTCTTTTCTGTTCTTATTTAAATTATTGTCACAGGTTCACCATGACATGAGCGCACCATTATCTCATTATTTCATATACACCGGGCATAACTCCTACTTGACGGGAAACCAGCTCAGCAGTGACTGTAGTGATGCTCCTATCATTAAAGCATTGCAAAGAGGTGTTAGAGTAATTGAATTGGATATTTGGCCTAATTCTACTAAAGATGACATCGAAATTCTCCACGGAAGGTATATTGTTTATAACAAGTGTGACCTTGTATACTGGTATCAAACCTCTCAGGACTGTACAAGCATTGTGCACCAATATAAGAAGCAATTTAGCCCAAGGAACACTGAATTAATCATCATTAAGCTATATGTCACTTTGTATCAGTTATGCCTAATTTGTTAGGACTTCTATTTTATGTCCTACTTGTGATACTATTAACTGGGAAAAGAACCCAGGAAAGCCAATGTAGTGAACTGATTGACAAGCCATTTTTGTTTCCGTTTGTATTCAAATTCGAAATTTTCATTGATTGAAGTGGATACACCTTTACTGAATTGAAGAGATAGATATGATACCACTTAGTACTGTGTATATTGAGATAATACATTAGATAGCACTCATAGCAGTTTAGGTACCACTTAGTACTGTGTATATTGGGATAATACATTAGATAGCACTCATAGCAGTTTAGGTAGGATTGGTATCGATTTGATTTCAATCCTTGTGGGTTTCTTTGGGTTAGGTAGGCATGTAACTAGTTGTGTGCTGTCATAGTAGTTAGGACTTCTTTCTTCTTGTCATGTCCACTTTTGTTAAAAACAAACAAGAATAAATATAATATATCATAAATATAGTGTAATCATACTTAGCACTTCTTTTTGTCTTGGCAGAACCTTGACATCTCCAGTCTCACTTTTGAGGTGCTTAAAGTCCATTAAGGAGTATGCCTTTGTAGCATCCCCATATCCTGTTATTATTACCCTGGAGGACCATCTTACCCCTGACCTTCAAGCTAAAGTAGCAAAGGTAAATAGTTCTTCCATGCAACTTAGAAATTGAAGAAAAACTTCATGCCTTTCTATGTATACATAACAGTCTATTTCAAGCCATAACACAAGCAAGGTTATCTGTACTGAGTTGTGTATATATATATTGTTGTGCATACAAAACTAAATTAAAAATGAAAAAAAAAATACATTGAACTTGGGTAAAAGAACTTCTAATTCCACAACTATTGAGATCATTTTCTAATTTCATGAGCTCTGTCATGTCAATCACCAATGGTATATGAGAGCAAATTACAACACGATCCCCCTTTTTCTGCTTGGCTAAGAGCAAATATTATTGGCTGGTCTTAGCCAAAATGCAAGGTCAGGAAAAACTGAATGTTGTTGTGCAGTCTGCCAGTCTCCTTTGCAAATGATCTGAACTGCTGCTTCTTGTGCGGTATTTTTTTTTCAGATGGTTACAGAGGTTCTTGGAAACACACTTTACTATCCTGACACAGAGCAGTTGAAAGAATTCCCTTCGCCAGAATTTCTCAAAAACCGAATTATCCTCTCTACAAAACCACCGAAAGAATATCTTCAGGCGAAGACATTCAAAGAGAGAGACGTTGAACATTCTGATTTGAAGAAAAAAAATGAAGAGGCGGCTTGGGGAAGGGAAGTGCCAGATCTTCAGGCTGAAATTGAATCAGCTGCCGCAAAGGTTACTATTCTTTCTATTTACTGGTATATTACTCAGCTTACTTTAAATGTGTCCTGCTACTTGGTAGACTTTATTATCAGAGTTCTCTTTTCTTTCATTCCCTCTGTGTGTGTGTGGACAGAGAGATATTTTGTGGTTCATCTTTGATAGTATTTGAGTCCTTCCAGTGCGATCTTTGTTTCTATGTGCGTATTTTCTCTTTATTATGTCAATCATAGTCAAAACAAGATCAGATGCCCTCCTGTTCCTTAACTAGCACTTGATTTGAACTTCAGGAACAAGCTTACATTGACTATTTCAAGTGAAACTCTCTCTCTCTCGTACATTATAAATTAAGAAGCAAATTTATTTTTTGTATTAGAATTTTCTGACCATAGCCAACTGATTTTGCAGGATGATGATGATGATGATGACTCAGACCAAAAGAGAGATGACGATGACGATGACCTGAAGATGCAACAGCCTCAATCATTAGAATACAAACACCTTATTACAATTAAGGCCGGGAAGCCCAAAGGTAGCACGAAGGAAGCACTTAAAGTAGATCCTGATAAAGTCAGAAGGCTTAGTCTCAGTGAACAAGAGCTCGCTAAAGCAGCTGTTTCTCACAGTGCAGAGCTTATAAGGTAAACTATTGTGTATGCATTGGTAATGTTGTAGGATGCCATCTGCCAGCATTGACATGTGGCAGTTATGTTCCTGACAGTTAACCAGGTTTTGTAGGCATTTTGCAGAGAATTGCACATAAAAAAAGAAGCAAAGCTGCATCAATGAACTAGGCTAAACATAATGATAAATGAACTAAATAATGCAACAATGGTTAGGTTCTAGGTAGCACAATCTTGGTAATAAAAAGGCGAGCTTTTTTTTTTTTGTATCCAGGCAACCATCTATGAGTTTAACCTAGAATAAAATATAGTAGCATTTCCTGATCTATTTGTTGATGAAATGCTTGACATACTTCCTCTTATTTGATAATGAGTGTTTAATTTTGTATTTATTAATTGTAGGTTCACCCAGAAGAACATGCTAAGGATATATCCCAAGGGAGTTCGGATCAATTCCTCCAATTACAACCCTTTTATTGGATGGATCCATGGTGCTCAGATGGTTGCATTCAATATGCAGGTTTCTTTTCCTTGTTACTGAATGTTAATTTGTTTAGTGCTAAGGAATGATCTTGTGAAAAATGGTTCGCTGGACTATATAAATTATATTAGGAACCTTTACTCTTGATGTTAATGCGAGCAGTGACATAAAATCAGTATTGGGATATTTTAAACCTTCTATATGTCCATGTTTCTACTTAAAAAATGTAGCGTATACATTTACAAACATTTGAAAATTTATGCTCGTTCAATAAATCAAAATTTCACATATGTTATTTGTCTAAAAGTGTAAAAAGGTGTCAAAGTATTTATTTCTCAAATAAGTTTAGCATATGTTAATGGTTTTTATCATCAATAAAAATGTGTAGTAGACTTCCTATGTTCTGAAACTTCTTTTTGACAGGGCTATGGCAGGTCTCTTTGGTTGATGCATGGGTTTTACAGAGCCAATGGTGGGTGTGGTTATGTTAAGAAACCTGATTTTCTTATGAAAACTGGGCCTAATAATGAAGTTTTTGATCCAAAAGCAGAGTTACCTGTCAAAACTAAATTAAAGGTACAAATGTCATTGATGTGTTTTACTGTTTAATATTCCTCTGGAGGACATTTATAGTGCAACTTTAATTAGTATTTTTACAGGTTAAAGTATACATGGGGGATGGCTGGCATCTGGATTTCAAGCAGACACATTTTGACCAATACTCCCCTCCCGACTTCTACACGAGAGTATGTCAAATGTTTTCTTTGGTGACCTTCATGTTGCTGGGTTTCTTTTCTAGCCTACCCAAACTTGTTTGGGACAAAAAGCTTACTTGTAGTAGTAATTTAAAATAGTAAATTAGAGAGGGGATTACATATCTGTGACTTAGGATTAAAGAACACTTAGGAAAGCTTAATTGAAAAAAAAAAATCCAAAATCTGGTCATGTCAAGGATATGTTGTTGGGTGTTAATTGCAAAGGCTCTCAAAAGCTGTAAGAGAAGAAAAGCACATGCAACTAAGAAGTTTATTATTGACAGGTCGGAATAGCAGGGGTTCCAGCTGATTCAGTAATGAAGAAAACAAAGGCAATAGAGGATAATTGGGCCCCATGTTGGAATGAAGAATTCGAATTTCCCTTGACTGTCCCTGAAATAGCTTTGCTTCGTGTAGAAGTGCACGAGTATGACATGTCAGAGAAGGACGATTTTGGTGGTCAGACTGTGCTACCCATTTCTGAATTGAGACCAGGCATTCGTGCTGTTCCTCTGTTTGATTACAAGGGAAACAAATTCAAGTCAGTCAAGCTGCTCATGCGGTTTGAATTCGTTTGAAACTGTGTCATAGCTATTTGTTTATGTAAGTAATTGGTTTGGTTGAATTGTATTGTTATTTGTTGTAGAGGGTATTTAGTTACACCTGGCCGGTGAGATCTATTAGTGTTTCTGTGTTTTGTGGATTAAATTAATGGCTTTTGCTTGAATAAAGAGTGAAGTGCTTTGTACATAGAACTATAATTACATCGTTTTTAGTATTTGCTAGCTCGTTATGCGTTACATTTGTATTTCTGGGTTTGATTAAAACTTAAAAATCCAATTAGTTTTATGCTTGCCCAAGCACCAGCATCCTGGTCGATCGTGCTTTAAATCAATTGTATTAATTCGCAATTCATTATATACATACATACACACACACGCACGCACGCGCACACACACACGCACACACACACACGCACGTATTATTTCGCGATTAGAGAACGGAACGCTCTAGGATTTCCCATCTAAAATGTGATTTTTAGGGACAAAAAAGGAAAGATCATCGCACTAATTGACCAATTTCTGAAAGGTATAGAACGCTAAATGTACAAAGAGTGGGAAAAAAGAAAAATCTAAAATCTTTGCACTTGTGGATAAGAAATACATCACGCTGCTATAGAGATTGCTCTATACTCCCTCATGGCAATAAGAGCAACCAACCTCTCCTCTTTCCTCTCTGTACAAGCCAGAACCAACACCAGAACCTTTGCCACAAAGCAAGCGGGCTCAGTTCCTCTGACATCATCAACTGCAAAGTACCTTATCCAATCCGGCACTGTCCGCCCCATCCCTCCTAAAGAAGCCGGCGAGGCCATACAAGCTGAAGGATACCGGCTCTTAGATATCCGGCCTATTTGGGAGTGGGAGCGTGCACATGTCACTGGGTCGGTGCACGTGCCGCTATTTGTGGATGATGCAGACAACAGGCCGATAACTCTGCTCAAGAAATGGGTTCATTTTGGTTACATTGGTCTCTGGACTGGTCAGCTCTTTACAAAGGTCAATGAACAGTTTGTGCCGCAAGTAGCTGAGGCGGTTCCGAACAGAGACGAGAAGTTACTCGTCGCTTGCGGTGAAGGGCTCAGGTGATATCCTTAAGTCCATTCAAAGAGTGATGATATGTTAGATAAGCTTAGGTTTAGATCCTGTACATTTAATGAGAAATTTTGGCATCTTTTCTACCAGACCTGATAGATTGTGTTGTGTACTTGTGTTTTATCTTTATTTAGGTCTCTGATGGCAGTTCAAATGCTACACGAGTCGGGGTACAAGAACTTGGCATGGCTTGCTGGTGGATTTAGCCGGTCTGTAAATAGAAACTTTCCTCAAGTTGAAGGCAACACCAAGCTTCAGTATGCCACTGTAGGAGGCGTTTCTTCTATCTTTCTTCAGTTGCTTCTCATCTTGCGCGTTCTTGACAGTGAAAGCTGATAATTGTTGATTTATTCCTCATTTTGTTATGTAAGAACTGATCATTCTAGTAAAGTTGGAATGTAATATTTTAATGTCAAGCAATTTATCTTTTTCAACACTAGCAATGCAAATAACATAAGAACTTCGTGCAAATTCTTAATTACTTAATAAACAAAGATTAGCAACAAGTGCCTCTCTAGTTAACAACTGAGTACGGTTAATGTACCCAGTAGGCAATTGGCGTAAATACAGTGTCACTTGCAGTTGCTCTCCAGATTTATGGAGTACAACACGTAATATTTAATTATAGACTGTATGTCACGTCTGACTCTTTTTTGCAGTTGCTAACACAAATCTTTGTTTAGAGGCTTTTCTCAGGTTGAAAGCAAGCATTCAGTATAACAATACGCCATCATACAAAAAAAACCCTATTTAATCTTTCTTCATTGCTTCTGATCTTGTTCATGCTTGATAAGGAAAGCTGATAATTATGGACACTTTAGCAATTGTCCAGTCTTGAAAATTGCATGCAATATTCCTACACCGGACAATTCATCTTTCACATCAATAAATGTGGATAAAAATTCTTGAACTTCATGAAAACTCTCAGATTTCACATTGATGATTCGCAACAAGCTGTATAAAAATTACACAGCTCTAGGGTAACTCAGACTATTGAGAAAGAATCATAATAACGCCATACATTGTTCAAAACTCAATAACAGCTGACATATGCACAAATTACTACCATATATCATCTTAATGAGATGCACTGACAACCAAAGTAAGCAGAATTCTTTACAAGCTTTGCAATGCCAAAATTCTCCGAAATTACTCATACAAATCTCTCTATAATGTGAAAAAAAAACAAAAAGGAAATGAAACACCTAACTAGAAAAAAGAACTTGGTCATCTTAAACTTAGGGAGCAGAATCCTCGGTAACTTCAGTTGCAGCTGTTTCGGTTGGGACATCTCCAGTTGACTTGCTGGTTTCTGCAGCCTGACTTTGACTAGCAGACTGTGTGGGGACTGCTGGTGGCGCATCCTGCATGAGGCCCAAGACAACCAGAGTTGATCTAGAAGAAACATATTTAATGTCAGTTTTTTTTTTTTTTTTTTGTAATTTTTACACACCCTCCACTTTGTTAGAAAAAATGTTATTCAAAACTGATGTATGATGAATAAAAGATGAAAGATACTACCTAGGAAGAGTAGAACGTATATGTGGCTGGCTAGCATGCTCAATTAATGGTGCCTTCAGAATGGGATTTTTGCTCAATGCATTTTCCAATTGTGGAGCTGGGAGCTGGAAAAAAAAACCTTGATAATTAGGTTTGAGAATTGAGGTTCAATTCATGAATACTTTATATTTAATTTAAGTGAAAGCATAAAGGAGGAAAGGGGAAAAAATAATAAAAAAAAACCTGAAGAAGTACACCAAAAGACTGAGGTTTTGTTTGAATTGCGCATTTAACAAATCCTACCCATAATTTTGGGTATTTCCATATCTGTATATTTAAACAATATGTAAAAATCATGGACCAAAACATGAACAACAATTTTCACAAAGTTAGTTTTGAGATCTTGTGAATGCATGGAATACCTGCTTGTTCACTAGCCGCAACATAATTTCCATTATAAAATCTACCTGAAAAGTATGCAGAAATTCAAGTTATTTTAGTAGTGGTAACATAGAGGTCAAGTCTTGTACCAGAATTTTTACATCTTTTGACACATACCAAACCAGGAAAGACACCTATGGCTTGTATGACTGTTCTCATGAACAACAAAGGAAGAGGAATCTGTTCAACCTGCACAAGGAAAAGAAATTGATGGGGCCTCGACAAACTTGAAGAAAAACTTAACACAGAATTCATCAGTAATCTTGCTAGGATATACATACCAACTGATTCAAGGCTTTGGCAAAAACTTGTTGTGTGAATATAGTCTTCAGCTCAAAGCAAGCTGAGCAAGCTTCCATAACCTAAACAATAGTTTAGAACTTAGTTTTCAGAAATAAGATTAAAGACAATTTATATCCAGGTGGAGTGATACAATTACCTTTTTGAGAGGTACACCATCTTTTTCTGGATCGATACCATGAATAGCTATTAATACTTCTGATGGCGAGAGGCTTGAAGCACTCTGCGGTACGGCCTGTAACAAATTCGCCAAAAGATGAATTGTCAGAAAGACTAAACAATAAGAACACATAAAAAAGAAATTCCAATTTTACATAACGTACCGGCAACATACGTGAAAGTGCAAGTTGCAGTTTATCCATAGGAAGATTAACTAAATTCGGGAAGAGCGGGAGAATCTGAATTGCATCAAGAGAAACTAGATTAATCTAACCATATAATCAAAATAATAAAGGCATATATGATAAGAGTCGCTATGATCCTCAAACTAGAATAATCTAACCAAAATTCTCAAAAACTACTCATATAGATTTCTGAAGAGGACAATGCATAATTTAGCACCATAGCTTGATATTCATGTACAACTCACAAACCACCAAGATAACTTCTAGAATGCAAGTACCTCTTCCTTAGGCAGATAAGCCAGTACTGGAATAAGAAGCTCTACATCCTGTAAAAAATAAATATTCAAACTTAATAAATTAAAGAGCCCGATAGGTCAGCAGTGAAAAATAAATAAATATTTAGGCTAACTTCCAGAAAACTAATATTTGGCTACCTTAATTTTTGCGTACAACTTTTTGATAGCTAAAATAAGATCTCGTGAAGGGATTAGCCCATCAGTTAATGTTTCCAGAACCTGCACAGATATGGATCAACTTTTTGTATACATAATTTATGTAAACAAGAAAGGTTTTAGTAATTCAATCTGGACTCAATAATATTTCTCCCCAAAAAATTGGCATACCTTCATGACAAGTTCCTCAGAACCACTTGGTGGATCAGAAAGTATTCCAAGAAGATCAGAGGAGGTGCCAATTGATCGGATAAGAATTGGAATATGCCGATGAACCACCTGAAAATCAATATACAGTATCATGAGGGGAAAAAGAAATAAGTTACATCTGCTAGGAGTTAGGAGGCTTAAGAAAAATGTTCAAACCTGCTTTGCGTGGTGAGGTATATCTCCAAAGATTAAAAATATTTCTCGAAGAAGGTTATGTTTCTGAAAAGTCAATGAATTTTAACAATGTAAACCGGTTATCAGAAACATATCTTTAAGTAAGCACTTAACAGGCTTAATATTGTTATATTTATACCTTTGTGCACAATGCGAAATAAAGTGACATGCATTGTTGAGTTTCAGTTATCCCCAACACTGGATCCTGCGAAAAGAATTTATATGCATTACATGTATTTTTCTTGGCAAGAGACATAACAGGTTCAAAGTTCCTACATTACAAACCAAATACTGTCACATCAGGAAAGGCTAGGAGGAGAAACTAACCTGTTGTGAATCTGCATTTAAACCATGAGTTGTAGGGGCACTGCCTACAATGGACCGAAGTTTTTCAGTTGCAAATTTTTCAATTTTATTAGAAATAGTCGCCATGGGGTACAGCTTATTAGCAACCTGATAAAATTTTTTGGGAAGAGCAATTTGAAGATTAGTCTCCTAGGAAGCAATTAAGTAGAAAACTGGGATAAAAAAAAATTAACATAATAAATAAATAAATAAACAAAATAAAGTACAGACAAGTGTCTGAGGTTAGCTAGAGTTTACCAGACGTATTGCTCTCGTCCGGACCTCCTCTAGAGAATGAACTGCACTCTGCATAAAAAAAAAACAAAGAAAAAAAACAAAGAAAAAAAAAATCACAATTTAGTTTCTATATGATGCATCTCATATATCACTGTACACATCAAAATCATTAAAAAAATTTGCAATTCCCTACAAAAACAACTAGCAGGGTTTTGCCAAAATTTAAACCCAGCTATATGCACTATTAACAAACAAAATCCAACATTTCATTCCATTGCCACCTAAATTTCTAGATAAAAGGAATATACAACATACTTCCCATCTATCTCTAATAACTCCATTTAATACTCAAGTTCAAATTAAAGTACAGTGGCAAAACTTAACCATTTTTTTAAGTAACTTGACCTTAGCCCAGACAACAACTCTTAATCAGAGGTATGTGCATTGCAATGATGTCTTTTGCTGATTCAGAAAAGGACCTAGGATACAAATTGTAAACAATCATAAACACAAGAAAGTCGGACACCTCCAAGGCAATCTGAAGACAACGGTCCCGGTTTGCAGGTCTTAGCAGAATGAGGCTCCAAACACAACTGAGACCTTGGGTAATGCGGTCCCCACCTGGTGTCTCTTTATCATGTTTCTCAACATTCGAGCCCTCTACTAAAGGAGAGCATAACCCTTCAAGCACCTTGAATGCACCATCTGGCAAATATGGCACCTCGCCCAGCAGTTTACTGAGTGACTTGTCAGAGGCTGGGAATGTGTCACGTAATGCCTCTGCCTGATGTTGTGAGTGACCAAAATTATAACCATTCTATACTAGAGCTCTGAGAATTTTAATAGGACCTTTCAATTAAATATTTTAGAAAAAAATGTGTCAAAGGTTAGAAGAATTTGACATGCTAAGATCCACATTTTCACAATCTCAAGTGAGAATCCATACTGCGGTGGGTACCCAGAGTTGCTGGGGAACAGGAATGTTATGATAAGATAAATCAGGCCTTAAATCTCTTCAGTAAGGCCCATGGTTCAGCATAAAGCAAATAGGATTTTATACTTCTAACTACATACAAGCAAGCACCAAATCTATTGAAAAAATTTAACGGTATATCCCCTCCAGGCCCAGATGGTGATCGTTTACTCACCAATATTTTTCAACTTTCTTTTTTCTTCAACAATCAAGAAGGCAAAGCTAAGATTCCAAATGAATAAATGAGTATGGTTTGTCTTTCTGTAGAACCTCAAGATACAAGTGAATATTAGGGCTGTGAGCTGTTATTTTTGTGAAATCGCTCTTTCTCATCATATTGCTGGTTGCACCATATCAGGATGCCAGCAACCTGAGGCTAGGAATGTCTAATACCAAACAGATGAATAAAAAATTTCGATACAAATTAGAAAGAAGAACCAAACTAATCCTGCCAGTCTTATATCCTTTTATGGTCTGCACTTACCACCAAGATTACTGGTAAAACACTAAGGCAATATTGCAAAAGTTAATCTGTTTTAGATCACAGAGACATACCACAGTCACAAGAAATGATTCATAAATTGATGTAGCGGTCCTAGAGATAAGAAAGTCTTGGTCTTGCTCTGATTCTCGGAATAACCTATAGAGGACTCGCACTGTTAATTCATGTCCCTGAAAAGGAAGAAACAAAGGAGGGACAAATACACATATTGTCGCCTTAGGTTTAAAAACTAAGCCCATAAAAAAGAAGTGTAGCAAATTGAGCAATAAAAAGTTATAAAACATAGAATACCTTGTGATCCACATAATCAGAGAGTATATACTTTTGTAAAACCTCCCAGGGGTTCAAGTCCAGAGGGAACTGCATTTCAGTATAACATAATATGTAAATTGGTCATGAGTTCGCTTCCCACATAAAGTATAAGAAGATGCATTACCTCAACGCCAATGTGAGCTAACAGTGACAGGCGTGCATGGGTCCCACCAGCAACCAGCAGCTGTTCATCAGACTCAACAATCCGCACAAATGCCTCCCTTTGCAAATGGTCTTTGTCTTCATCACTGATCTCTATGTTAGTCACTATCATTTTTGGAAGAACACATTGCACAGAGCTAGCAGCAACTGCTATGCTCTGTTCTTCTGGTGGGTGCGAAACTGCAATCCCAGTGGAAGAAGCATCAGCGTTGGATGTAAAAGAAGGCTCCGGTGACTCTTCCTTGATTTTTACAGTTCCTTGAGTTGCAGTTGAGTCGAGACCTGGTATTTCACTCTCTATAATTTCTGGTTCTGATTTGATTTGGGGAGCTACTGAGGTGGTGATAGTAGTGACAGGATTTGGTACAGAGTCCACCCCAGTATCTGACTGTGCTGGAGTTGATGCGGTTTCAACCTCAGTAGCCAATTCCACTCTCTGTAAATGTGAGTTAAGACACATGTTAACTAATTATTTCCCCAAAAATACCTTGCTCGAGTGTGCATATATACAACAGAATCATTTGCAATAAGATAAATTAACATATATGCACACTCATAGATAAAAATTTTATTTAAATATTTTTATTCTGCCAGCACATACATGAGGTTCCTCAAATAGAGAAGCTAGCTCAGCAAAGGTGCCCAGTAAATCAGAAGCAGGGGCGCTATTCTCCTTATCACCTCCAGGTTGAGCAGGTGGTATATTGTGCATATTGACCAAAACAACCTCAGCTAAAAGTTCCGATGATATGCTGGACGAGAGAACCTCCAATGATTTTGCAGCTCTCTCCCCCTGTGCTGCCACTGTAGCAAACATAGACACGAGCTGGTACACAGCCTCGGAATTTTTTATTGTGCCCCATATCAGGTCAGAAACTACCTTGTCAGTCTCTTTTACAGTATCTTGCCTGGCTCTTTTGCTGGATGGAGTGTTGTTTTCTGATGAAACGTCTGTTATTTCCTCAGAGATGCTTCTTTTGCTGCTTCCCTCCTGATACATCAATCAAGTATATTATTATTTGTGATAGATGATTCCTTTGTCATTCCTTCAATTTATTTATTTATTTTTTCTTTTGAGTGTATTGTAATCAACCATTTTGAAAGGAGACAACTCTTTTGTTTCATTAGAAGATGGTATGCCACCGGATAAGATTTTGCCATCTTCAGCTGCTTCACCAGAATCGATGGCTTTTAAAGCTTGCATTATCCTTGCACGCCACTAAAACATTTAAAAGAACAGAAATTTAAGTTGGAAGTTTGGCACAGTATAGTCATTATTCAGTCCTCCATTGCTCGATTAAAAAGACCAAAAAAGAGAGACAAGTAGTTTCCGCATCTTGGACAGAACGGAGAAGGGGAAGGGAAGAGAAGGGAAGGGAAGGGGTATTGCAGTTAATTTTTATGTTAACTGTTGTATACATTAACTTTCACATTTGTTACAGTGTCAGTTCTGCAAAAAGACACATGAATTGATTGAAACACATTTGGGAAAGTTTTATTCTATCATTGCAATGTTATCTTACAATTCAACACAATATATGATGCACGATATCACACCTTCATGCAAGGCTTATACACATTTTAACAGAACAAAAGAGCAACAGATGAACAGTAGTAGTACCGGTTCAGCACTAGAGTGAGTGCATTTAAGGCACTCAGAAAAGGCATTCTTTAGAGCATGGAAAGCACCAGGTATCTGCACTTCTTTCATTAAGAGAGAACTTGATGGATCCAAGCACAGCAAAACAGGTAAGATTCGACCATAGAAGGAAGGCCTTCTTTGAGCAATAGCTGAGAGACTTGTAGAATAACAAACATAGTATTGTCAAAGAACAATATCCAAAGAAAAAGTATAAGAAATTATATGTTCGAGGGGTAGGGCAGTCACTAGCTATTTATTTATTTCTGTATAATGGTTGGTGAATTTTCTATTTGCATTCACTTATTTTTAGCAACTTGTTTATACACATTAAAACCTTACAGTTCTGGACAAACATATTTTCAGTATGATACTTAAGGTTTTAAACAGTCAACATCTAACTTCTAACCTCAGTCTCAAAAAAACAATAACAGAGGAAGATAATTTTCAACAGTCAGCAATTAAATACACAGAAAAGTTTAAAGGACAAGAATATGGCATTAAACGAAGAACTGACATTGCAAGGCATTACTGATGAGAAAACTAAAATAAACTCTAAAACTTCATTGTAAAGCAAAAGAAATTAAGAAAAATAAAAAGGTAGAAAAGAAATAAACCTATTTATGAAGACGATGATCATTGAACTCGAGAGCGACTTGACTTGAGGGAATTTCAGCTGGTCAAGCAATAAACCCAAGTTCTGAGTTGCCTCTATAGCTAAATCTCCAACGTTTAGCAAAGGATGACCTCCTCTGAGCCATGATATATTGAATCTCATATCTAATTGTTTTTTTTAATAATAGTCAAAAAAAAAAGATTCCACAGATCAGTCATGTTTAAACTTAATTATGTTTTTTCCTTTACTTTAATAGAATGCTCGTTTGGTTTTGCTCAGTCAATTTTCTACTAATGATTATAAAAGGAAGTAGGCATACCACAACACCTGCTCAATAATCCTAGAATAAAATCATTATTGTAAAATCCACACTCACACCAGTTCCACTCTCCCTCTCTTTACTGCATTGATTTTAGGTTGTTGGTCGGTTAGATTTGTATAATTACTCTGTCAACTTACTAAATTATCCCAACTCGTCATATTTGTAAAGACGCACCGTTACTCAATTCAAGAGGAGGATCAGAAGAAATGTTGGGATCGGGAGTATACAGGAGAATAATTGCTTCAGCAAACTTCACTGCTAGTAGTCTAACTCCTTCATTCCCAGTTGCCTGATAAGCAGATCAGGTACATGAAACAATAGAGAATATAAATGTATAAGGGAAAGTTTTATGAAATCAGGAGGAAAACAGTTACCTGGAATGCCATGGGAAGTACTAAATTTTTCAACTTCAGCAACCATTCCCACGATAACTTGAGAGAATCTTCAATCTCACTTGAATATAGACCCTAAAGTTTAATACATTTCATATAAGATAATACAAAAAATGATGTGTTATAGATAAAGAAAGTTGGATGAATAGAGTTTACCTGGAAAAAAAGTTTCTCTAGTACTGCATGAAACAACTGAGTGCCAGTTGTAACAGCTTGTCTAGTCACTGCCGGGGTCCCATCCGCCAGAAAAATTAGTAAGGAAGGCATCAACTCCGGTAAAACCTCAGTATATTTTGACCCAACTTCCCCGATTACCCTAAATTAGTTTTGCAATCAGGCTCAAGTTAAAAATTCAATATCTGATACCATACCAACTTTGAATATCTAAATCTACAGAAAGGGGCACTAATATGTCTTTTTCTTTTTTTTTGCAATGCACCCCTGAAATATTACTGTTTCAAAAAGGGCCCTTTATAGAGGTATCCATTGATAGTAAACATGGGTGGATACAGTGTTTCTAAAAATCAGGACATACAGTAAGTACACTATGAACTTCCTTTGTCCAACAACAACAACAACAACTAAGCCTTTTTCCCAAGCAAGTTGGGGTAGGCTAAACAAGTTAGGGTAGGCTAGAAATGACACCCCAACCCTGGTCATTTCTTGTATATATGGCTGAGTTTTCATGCTGGCTCACCAAGCCTATCGCAAGCATGCGGGCTTGAACCTGGACCTCTTAGAAGTCAGCCCAGTGCTCTTACCACCTGAGCTACTAGACCACATGCTATGAACTTCCTTTGTCCATTTAAAAAACAATTATTATTGAAGCAAATAGACAGGAGCTATCATTTTAGGATTCTAAGAAAATGCATCTAAACAATTTCAAGATTAACTCTAAACATAATGGGCTTGAAATTATGTGCCACTTGTGCAAACAAAAGACAAACATCACACAGTCCAGAACTAGTGAACTTGCACAATTCTGCTTGCAATTGAAAGCACAGGCAAGAGAGCTTACTGCGCTATGAATTTGCGCACTGGGCTGCAATTATCAGACTGGAGGTGCGCGATCAGTCGCAACAGCTCGCCCAAACGAGAGGCATCTCGATTGAGTGCGACTTCCTTCAAGAGCCTGAGTTGCTTGAGCTTGGAGATAGCCTCTTCCGATTGCCTCCCAGCGTTGAGGTACCCCGAGGCGGAGGAGCGCTCCGATGAACTCGCCACCGCCATTACTACCATTGTTTGTTCCGACAACTAGGAGATATATATATATTTTTATTTTGTGAGGGGGAGTGGCAGTAAAGGTGGATGGTGAATTGTGGGATCGGGCGGGGAGGGGAGAGCGGCAGGGGCACGCGGAGAGGGTTTTGGTGATTTTTTGGAACGGTCCTTTCTTTAGATCCCCAGTCCCGACTCAACACTCACGAGTCACGACTCACGCTTTGTTCGTGTAATCGTGTTGAACTTGGCCCCTTGGGGGTGAAAACTGAAAACGGATCCGATAGCATATCTGATAAATGGTTTTTATACCTAGTAATTCAACCATTTATAGGTCTTAATTTTTTGATTTTATATGTTTTTCTCTAATGATTAATGGTTAATTTAGGTTAGAAGCTAGGTACTGCCATGGTTGCTTCATTTTGTATAGGATCTACGCGATGTGGCTACTCGACTCGACATTTGGAGCGATTTCAGATTAGACCTGCGACCCACAGATCTCGCCAGCGACCCACAAGAAGGCAGCGGGTAGCAGATGTTTACTGGCGATTTAGGAGACTTCAGCGGGTCGCTAGATGCAGCAGCGAGCCGCTGGAAGATGTTAACCGACAGACAAAAATAGCCAGCCAGATTTGCTATTTTCTCCATAACTGTCTGGGCCAAATTTAGAGTCTCTACTTGCACGACCTCCACCTTTAGGGAACCGCCAATGCATGTTATATAAGGAAGGAGCGTTGAAGACAGAGGGGTCGGCAAATTAGAGGAATTATTCTGGGCGAAGGGAGAACGATTCTGCACAGGTCTAGCGGGTCGCCAGAGACATCTGCGGGCCGCTGTCGAGTAGCAGAAGACAGAAAGGAAGGGATCAAGTTGCTTTTCTGTTGTAACTTTATTTCTTTCTTATGTTTTCTTTTCTCTTTGATACTTGGATGTTTTGTTTGATGTTTGATCGCGAGTAGATACCTTTTTAGGGGCCATGGCAGTGAACCTTTGGTTTATGAATTGATATTGTTATTTAGTTGATTTCTTAGTTGCATGTTGTGTTTTATTTCCTTTCTTTAATTGCTTATCTGATTGGAATTAAATTGCTTAGGTTAGTTTGCTTGTATCCATCAAGTATAGGCCTTGCTTGAATAGATAGATAGTTAAGTCCAAACTTCTCTAAGAATTTAATATCAATTGTGTTAACTTGAAGGTTTATAATCGAAAGATTGAACCAAGGCTAACTAACGCGAGTTATAAGTCTTTTCTAACAGCGAAAGCGTAAGAATTCATAGGTTAGAAAGGTATGAACCCGTAGAAACTAGACCACGAAACGAAAGTTGAAGTTTGGTTCTACTTGATAGTTTTGAAGTTAGTTGAATTGAATTCCAGACCCAAAACGAGAGTTTGATCTGCAGCACTTCAACAATAACTCAACTCTATACACAAAGCAGCATTTAAATCAACTAAGTAATAGTCTCAGCTTGACACCAGCGGGCCGCTGAGTGAACCAGCGAGGTGGTCTATGCCCGCCAAGTAGCCAGCGACCAGCTGATCTGTCAAGCGACCTGAGTCCACTTTAGCGGGCCGCTACGAAAGCCAGCGGGCCGCTAGGACTGGAATAAACTGAAAGAATTAGCATGCCTTAAGCCCCTAACTTCTAATTAGCCAATTAATCCATCTTTACTGTATTCTGTTTTATTTAATATTTACTTAATTAAGTTGTTAATCTTGACACCAAACTCAACAATCTTGCAAACCTCTAGTTTAGTAGATTAAGTAAAATTGAAACTTAGTTATCTAATATCCGTCCTTGTGGTTCGACCCCTAAATATTTAGACGATTATCGTACGCTTGCGATACAAATTTGAGTAAAATAGAGTATAATTCTAAAGCAAGAAAATCACCATCAATATCATATTCATATTATTCATGAAAAAAGAATATCTATATTTTTTAATCTAAAACGATTACACACAAATTTGAATACAACGAATATTGTCCAATAAAAATGTTGGTGTGTTTCAATTACTAAAATATACTTGTGTATCTGTATATCATGTAGAGTTACTTTTGTTTTTTATTTAAAAAAAATCGTTATATTTGTGCAGTTTTTAATCAAAGTAAATAAATGTTAGTTCAGTAAACTTTTTATCTTTAAAACTATATTGCCCAACTAAAATAAAAACCAACTAACAAGCTCAACAAAAATAGTAAATAAATAACTTCGTGATACCCAACCTATTTCACATTTTCAGTTTTTCACCTCATTTTTAGAGAGAAAATTTTTATAAAATACAAAAATACCTCTAACAATTTAAAAAAGAGAAAACACTCTCTGAAATTTTAAAAAGAGCACATCTAAAGCGACAACAGCATTGCCACTATAGGGGGCTATAGCGGCAATGCTATTGCCGCTATAGCATTTTTTCGATTTTTTTTTTGCTGACAACTTCCTTTCTTTATTTTTTTTGCCCAGCTTTTTTTGGTCTTTTATGCCGCATTAAAGAGAGTAATTGGGGGGTTGATTAATGGGAAAAATTAGTTTATGCAAAAAAAATTAATGGAAATTATTTAAGAATTTAGTTAATGGAAAATATTATTTAAGGGAAATTATTGAATTAATTAGTTAATGGTAAAAAATAGTTAACTTTAAAAAAATAATGGAAATTATTGAATGAATTAGTTTATGGAAAATATTATTAATGGAAATTATTGATTAAATTAGTTTATGGGAAAAATTATTTAATTGAAATTATTGAATAAATTAATTTATGGTAAAAAATTAGTTTATGTAAAAAAAATTAATTGAAATTATTGCATAAATCAGCCAAAAACCAAAAATTAATGCATCTAACCCCTCCCTATCTCTCTCGTAAATGCAAATTTCATCCCCTTTCTCTCTCTTAAATGCGCCACAAAACCAAAAAATGAAAGTTGTCAGCCAAAAAAAAAACAAAAAAATGTTATAGCGACAATGGCATTGCCGCTATAGCCCTCTATAGCGGGAATAGCATTACCGCTATAAAGCTAGACTATAGCGGCAATGTTGTGCTCTTTTTAAAGTTTCAGAGGGTGTTTTGTCATTTTTAAAATTGTTAGGGGTATTTTTGTCTTTTATAAAAGTTTTCCTTTTTAGAGAGACTGCAGGGCCTTCTTTCAAGTGCTCTCTGCAGTTCTATCTCCACAACCGTCCAATCTAATCTCGATGGTTAAGATTAACGGACCGCACGAATCTTAACGCATATCGATATTAATCATGGAACATTAAAGCAGCACTATTCTATTGCAGTAGGCATATGCAACGAAGTATCAAAGTGAAAGAAAGACCTTTCCATTGGTGGAATGGTGGTCGATCTGAAATCTTTCCATTCTTGCATGATTACCGATTTTATTTGAAGTATATTCCTTTTGGGCCAAGATTAATGAAATCAGGCCTTCAAAATTGCAGATATCTTGTCTGTAGGAGTTTCTAATATAGACAATTATTTGCATTCGTATTCGCAACAATTTATGTTTCAATATTTGCACCTGTTTAAAAAAAAAGGGAAAATCAGATATACTCCTCAAATCATAGTTAATTGGAAATATCCCCCTCTAATCTTCATATTTAGAAATATCCCCTTCAAACATACTTCTTGTTGATATTTACCCCTTGGTTGCTTTTTTAATTATGAAAAATCAGTTTTTATAATTTCAGACGAAAGTACCCCTTATGATTCATCTTCCCCTTAATTTCTTGCTCTGTTTAACGATTAAAGATAGCAACATTTCTTTCCTCTTTCAAATAGTTTCCTTCTTAGACCACCGAGATAAAATTTTTTTTTATTTATCCTTTAAAATTGCTATAAAGAATACTTTTCCTCATTGGCTAGGAGCAAGCATCTCTGGAAGCAATTGGTTCTGAATATTGTTTTCCCCATTTTGTTGCTCATTTGTTCACCTACAATTATTTTATAGTTAAATTGTGGTTGTTGGAAATAATGGTACTATTCTCTCTACATAACGTACATAGAGTAATGGTTGTAAATAATGGTACTATTTTGGAAATAACGGTATTATTCTCTCTACATAACGTACAAGAAGAAGAAGGATGGAAATGGGGCTATTAGAAGCAAGCTGATAGGGAGAAAATGAGTAATGGTTGATGTTGTGGGGGCTCGTGTGGAAAAATCAGGGCACGTGCATAATCCATCCATATTTGACAAATGCTTAGCGATTCCTGTTAAGAAAGTGCTAATTTTTAATTTTTGTGTTAATTACATTTAATTAACCATCCAAAACAAGAAACACCTCAAGAATCTAATGCTTAAGCAATTCGACACAAGAAATAGGTGGAAAATTTGTACCTCTCTTGATATTCTAATCAAGAGGCTCGATCCTACGAGTTAGAAATCGATGGCGTGCTCTCCACGCCTCCTCCAAATCGAAACGCCTTGAGTCCACTAAGGTATTAACCAAGTTATTATCGAATCGTGCTAGCGATGAGAATAACAAGTCTAATCCCAAAGCTTTTCCTTTCTTTAATTAATTCACCAATTAATTTGTGGAAGAGAAAGCTCAACACATGAGCAATTGTGTGGGGGAGAGAGAGGGAGGCGCATGTCCATGGAGGGAGAGTGGGTGGCGGCTAGGAGAGGAAGAGAGAGAGTCTCTTAAGGAGCCTCCACTTAGGTCCTTATATAGGCTCCAAACCCTAGCACCAAGTTGTAATAAATTACATGGTGTGCCACCCCACCTACCACCTCAATGAGGCCGGCCTCTTTATGGGCCTAGATGGGCCACAAGCTCATCTTTATAGGTCCTCAATTCTATTAATTAAAGGCCCCATTCAATTACTATTTAATTGGACATTTAATTTACCAATAAATAAAAGCACAATAAATCAAGTGTGTTGTTTATAAATAATTACTAACTTAATAATAATTATTTAGAGATTAGACAATGCATTTATTTATTTCAATATGATCCATTTGAAATAAATAATACACGTATGGTTAAATACAATCCATTTAATCCATTATATTTCGCAATACTCACTGTTGCAAATAAATAAATAATGCACGTATGGTTAAACACCTTATTATGTGTGATTCTTTGAGGATTTATGCTATGTTGGACATGGAATTAAATCGCTATTTAATTCCAATAATCATAAGCGGTATCTAGCAACACGTTATGATTCCCAATTCGCATAAATAATGTACTTCTACAGTATTTAAATCCTGCATGAGAGAATAAAAGTATTTCTCTATTTTGATTCTTATGTCACACGATATCATCGTATAATCCAAGATAGGAATGTGTCATTCTTGCAGATTATACGTTTCTTGATCTAGAGTTGATCGCTTAGTTGCGCGCATACGATCCAACTCCATCAAGGGGCCCAAACAGATATCGTCACTCACTAAGTGAATTAATGAGGGACATACAGTTTTCTTGATAATTAGCTTTTCCCCGCACAATTCAAGAGAACATAAATAAAGTCCGTATAGCAGCCCTTATCGGGAATCAGTGGTAGACAATATTTATTGAACCTATCCTCATGTGGAAAAGATAAACATCTCAAACTTAGAATCAAAATCATAACGAAATAAATAATGACACATAATACAATCCATGCATTTATTTCGTTGGGTCAAGTCCTGTACTATGTTCCATAACATATACATATGCAATTAAGTTGGTAACTCTTTAACTATGATTAGTAGAACTTAATCATCACTTAAATTGCATACTAATCTTATATGATAATTATTGTTTCTTGTTAATTATCAAGATTATGGACCGTTTAGATTTATTATTGTCATTCTAAAGAATGATCCACAGAGATTTACAATTTAGATCATCAACCTGAATAATCTGTCAATAATAAACCTAGGAACATATGATAAAATATCATCCATAACATAAACTAATATTTAAGTCATTAAATTATTGATTTCTAGGACATAACTCCAACAATTCAGGTCTTAGGCCAGAATTTTAGGGGAAAAAAATTTGCAAACGGAGGAAATATACTCATCTAGAAATATCGAATTTTCTTTCCAATCAGACATAGCGAGGAACAGGAAGATGAATCGTTAGGGACATTTTCGTCTAAAGTTTTAGAAAATTATTTTTCAAATAAAAGAAAAGGACAAAAGAATATATATCTACACAAAGATTGTTTAGAGGGAATATTTCCAAATATGAAGATTAGAGGAGGATATTTTCAATTAGCTATGATTTGAGGGGTATACCCTGATTTCCCCCCCCCCCCCCAAAAAAAAAAATCTAAAATCTGCATTTGCTATATTGTGCACCAATATATATATTTTTAATCCGCTAAACCCCATATCCATTTCCGTAAAAACGGAGCGGTTGATTACAAACTCCTCTGTCCTTGCTTCTTCTTCTTCCAATTTTTGTTGTTAAGAACTTGGCAGCAAGAATTCGAGAGAGCACTAGAGTAGCGCGCAGTTCAATATGTCGCCGACGACTAACGAAAGTATGGAACCATTGATGGATGCGCGAGAACTGTCTTTCGTAGCTCCGAAAGGTTGGCTTTCCTTATTCTCTCTTTTCCCCGTATTAAATATCGTTCAAACAATTAGAATCGCTTATGATTTGATAACTCATACGACTGAAGTCTGGCTTCTTTTCCCTTCTCTGAAAATCGACAATATCTATGTGAAACGTACAGTTTTTCTATTTCTAAAAGACCTGATATCCTTATCCGTACCACATATCATTGTTAGTTTTGATGTGACATTTCATGATTGGGTAAGTCAGGACTCAGGAGAGATTCGTGTGTTTCGGATTAGTTTAATTTTGTATGCAAACTAGGTTTGGCATTTTGGTTCGTGGAGAATTTTTTCCAATTTGTATTTCCTTGTTTTTTTGATGAGCGCTTTCTATGGGTTCTACATGGTTCCGGTTTCTGTGAGTGTGGTGAATCGAACCCACATGTGCACCCTAACAGCCAATAGCTCCATCCACTGGGCTAAGCGGCGATATTTGTCTACACTCCTCGTTAAATATATTATATTATATTATATTATATTAGAACCAGTACAAACTGATACTAACCGACACATACCGGTAAAACCACGTACCACCAGTCTGGCCGGTTTGATGGCCGGTAGGGTATTAAAAATATTGGGTTTAATAAAACCATCCAATAGAGGTTTCGTAAAATAAACCGTCCGATCTAAATGAACGTACGATCGAAACCAAATTATGTGTAGCGCTACACACCGTGTAACGCGCATATGAACAAAATATTGCATGCTCTGTTGTGCAAATGAATATACTCGCATTGTATAAATTTTTTGTCCGTATGTGCGCTACAAGGTGTGTAGCGCTACACCGGATAAGAATTCCGGTACGATCTCGAGTGGCTCAATTCTTCCATAAAAACGTGTATAAAGGTATGAATTCACATTCTCTCCAGCCGCATACAGCGGTTGGACCGTGCAACCAACCATATTTTTTTAATATTTAAAAATTTTAAAGTCTAAATATTGAATCCAAACCGTTAATCTTGTTCGATTTTATGGACGATACGTTTTCATGTAAGTTTTATAAAAGTTGGAGTCGATTTGATACTAAATCAAGTGATCAACAAATGAACGAATCTAGTTAACTAGCCCTGATTAATTCTAATGCGTTCATGATTTGATCATTTGATCTAATATCAAATTAACTTCAAAATTTATAAAACTTATATGAAAACGCATCGTCCATAAAATTGAACAAGATCAACGGTTTGGATTCGGTATTTTAATTTTAAAATTTTCAAATATAAATAAAATAAGGTTGGCTGCACGGTACAGCCGCATAAAGCGGTTGGAGAGAATATGGATCTGATTTTAGCGTAAGAACGGATTGGATTGCCGTGTCGAAATCGAAAAAAAAACGAGTCCGGACGCTCACGAAATTTAATTAATAGGCTCCGTTTGGATGACTTCTTCCCGGAATAAGGAATAAGGAATAAGGAATAATCACTTTTTACCAATAAATTTATTTCTAACCATCCAAACTCTTCACAAAAGTTACACACTTTCCAATAAATTTATCCCTTCCCTTCTTCCTTCTTCCTACCTTATTCTCAACACATCCAAACAGAACCATACTATATATGGTGTCTTGGAATTACAGAAAACGCCTTTCTCCTTACTTTTATATCTACAATGCTGTTAATACGAAATAGCAAATAGTTTATAATTTTTAAATTGTTGTTTATGTGTTATATTAATTGAAAATTATTCACCTATAAAATTATAATCCGTTTAATCAGTAAATCCGTAAAATTCTGTAGATAAATTTATATGAGTAGTTTGAGTTACGCGAAGGGTCAATTAAAGAAAACTTAAATCTAGTATAATTGGATTGGGTTAAAATATTGATAAATAATTATGAACCTGTCCATTGTACAGTCCTAGTAATGGTAGTGTTCTCCAAAATGACACGACACGATGTGCGTGTTGACACGATATGACACGACACGAATACAAAATTGGTATGACACGAAGTGTTATCGTGTCGTGTCATAATCGTGTCGTGTTGGGACATTAGTAAGTTTGACACTATTCAACACGGCACGATTCGACACGCAACACGACACGAACACGAATTAACACGACACCTCAACACAAATTTAATTATTAATGTTGATTATTTAAGCAAAATTAATAATTTAATTTCAATTTGTAATACTATATCATATTATTTATCATCATTTAAATCATAATAGTGTTCTAATCTAATTATTATTTTTTATAAAAAATATTAATAAAAAGTTTAAACTTAATCAAATAATAAATTATTATGTTTAGTAATTATTCTCTTACTTTTATTTTTTTATAATTTTTTAATTTAAAAAATAATAAAATAATATGACACGATTTGACACGACTAACACGACCGTGTCAACACGACACGACACGATCGTGTCAGTTGTGTCGTGTTGCCTCTTCTCACCATTAAGCACGACACGATACGACATGATACGAGACTCTAACACGATCGTGTTTGATACGACATGACACGCACGATTGGAGAACACTAGTAATGGGTAACAAAAGTTTGGCGTAGAAAACCGAGAAAAAAGGTTAAAGACAGTCTCAAAAACTTGCATAATGCAAATTGACATATCTATTTGTATATCCTAAAGTTTCAAAATTTTTGGACAAGTCATTTTATCAAAAATAAATTGCATAAAATACTAAAATAGTTTATTTTCAGACGAAAAAATTGTGCCGAGAATCAAATATTTGGTATAGAAAACCGCACCAGCATCCTCAGCAGTAAAAAAAAGGACTGCTCCAAACAGTCCTTTTTATTTTTATTTTATTTTTTTTAAATTTTAAAATTCAAATGGAGAATCCAAATCGTTAATCTTGTTAAGTTTTATCGGCGATGCATTTTTATATAAGTTTTATAAAATTTGAAGTTGATTTGATACTTGATTAAGTGACCAAATTATGAACGTATTAGAATTAATCAAACCAGGTTCGTTCATTTGTTGACCACTTAATCAAGTATCAAATCAACTTCAAATTTTATAAAACTTATATGAAAATGCATCGCCGATAAAACTTAACAAGATCAACGGTTTGGATTCTCCATTTGAATTTTAAAATTTTTAAATATTTAAAAAAAAAGAAAGGACTGCTTGGAGCAGTCCTTTTTACGGCTGTAGAGTATTCGGTTCCTAGAAAACCGAGAAGGAAGAATAAAAAAAAATCTCAAAACATTTTAGAATAAAAGTAAAATTTCGAATTATTTTTAGGATTAGTAATAAAAAATGCCATATCCTACATTTTCTTCTTCCAATTTTTGTTGTTAGAGAACTCGGCAGCAAGAATTCGAGAGCAGCACACAGTTCAATATGTCGCCGACGACTAACGAAAGTTTGGAACCATTGATGGATGCGCGAGAACTGTCTTTCGTAGCTCCGAAAGGTTGGCTTTCCTTATTTTCTTTTGTACTAGATGGGAAGTTGTCTGAGTGCTGCTACTTTTTTACTTTGTTTCTTTTGTTTCTTTTGTTTTTTTTTTCCTTTCTTTTGACTAATCACCACTGGTGATTACCCCTGTTACTTGTGAACTTTGCATCAGTAAAGTATGCTGGCAACCCATCTGGGGTTGCTTCTTCTCAAAAAAAAAAAAAAAATCTTTGTATCTGTCTCTCTTTTCCCCGTATTAAATATCCGTTCAAACAATTGGAATCGCTTATAATTTGATAATAACTCATACGACTGGAGTTTGTCTTATTTTCCCTTCTCTGAAAATCGACCATATCTATGTGAAACGTATCAACGAATTCATTATTTTTATGAATTGTCTCCAATTCTACCAGATCTGACCCAATTATTGCAGTTTTTCAATTTCTAAAAGACCTGATATCTATATTCGTACCTTATATCATTGTTAGTTTTGATGTGACAGTTCATGATTGGGTCAGTCAGGAGAGATCTGTGTGTTTGGGATAAGTTTAAATTTATATGCAAACTAGGTTTGGCATTTTGGTTTGTGGAGAATTTTTCCACTTTGTATTTCCTTGTACGTTTTGATGAGTGCTTTCTATGGGTTCTACTTCTACATGGTTCCAGTTGCTTTGAACTTACACTATACTATGTAGTGTGTTTTGTATAAGCATATCACATAAGTACTAGAATTTTGCATGCTTGGACTTGTTTCCAGATCTTACTTGATAATTATTAAACCTTATGGTGATTGGATCGTTTTGCTGAAAGAAAAGCAATCAGTAACATAATTTGGCTTCTTGGACTAAGGGTACCAGTTAAAGGAAGAAATCCCACAGCATAAGGGCCGATTTTGATTTCCACAATACATTGACTAAGAGGGGAACTTGGCTAAAGAGAGGGCAGGGGATATGAGTAACCAGCTATTCACATTAGTTGATGCTGTAGTTACATTATTTCTGAGATAAAATGTAACCTTGGATTTTATTATGTTGGTTGGATGGAAGCCCCGTTAGCTGGAAGGAGTGGAATTAAAAAGATTTTGGAAGTAGCTTTGCATTTTGCTTGAATCTTTTTTCTTCTTTTCCTTTCGCTCAGCTAAAAAAAAAAATAGAAAAGAATATTTAGCTGCCTGTTGAAATGTTTTTCACTTCTTTACCCACAACAAAAAAGAAAAGAAAAGAAAAAAGAAACAAAAAGCATAAAATTGGGAACATAACCACTGCCAATTGTCACCATAATTCATTATAAATAGTTCTTCTCATTCCACTTTATGAACTTTCGAGGATTGATCATGTACATTTTCCATGATACATTTTGTTTAATTTTTCTGTAGTTAAAAACGAGACCAACATATCTGAAGGAAAAACATATGGCTTCATCCCACTTCCTGAGATAGTTGGCTTCATTCTCCTTCTTCTTGAAGTGCGCTCTACCCCCTCCCCCCCTTCCCCTCCCTCCTCTCACTGCTGGTAGTAAAATGTTTTTATTAATATATTTTTATGGTCATTGAAGGCCAGGGATGTTTGTTCGCTCAGTAGCTGCTCAAAGGTCTTGCACAGTATTTGTAACTCTGACTATGTCTGGAAAGAGCTATACAGAAGGAGGTGGCCACAACAATTCATCAATACAAGGAACTTGTTGGAGTCTTGCACTGATGATGGTGTCATATATGGTACACAATCTTCAGGTCATGCCAGATTTCTGTCAGTGCACTCTCAGGTTGGTAAAGATATGAATTCTCAACCAATTTTTATAATGTCTTTAATAAAATTAGGTTAATCAGTTTGATAGTGTACCAGTTTTAATGTCTATTGTTTGTTCTAAACTTAAAAAAGACTAAACTGAACTTGAGCTAACAAAATCTGAGATTAAGTTGGAGTTTCTTACAATTTTATAATTAACGGCTTTTAAAAAAATTGGGTTAATCAGAGGACGAGCACAAATTAGGTTAATCAGTTTGAGAGTGTATCACTTTCTATCTCTATTGTTTGTTCCGAACTTAAGAGTTAAGACACTAAACTGAATTTGAGCTAAAAAAATGTAAGATTAAGTTGGAGTTGTTTAATCCCATTGTTCTGGACAAGTTAATCTTGTTTTGGCTTGCTCAACTCGAGAGATTCATTAAAAATCGTGTTTAAGCTGGTAACAAACAGAATCTGAACATAAACAAAATATATAATTAAAGCATAAAATCGGAGAGACAAAGTCAACAAAACTTGACCTTTTATACTATTGATTGAAATCATCTGATAGGGTTGGAAGGCTCTGTACATTAAAAGGCACAGGGAGATGGCCTCAATTATTTCAAGCTACCTCGCTTTTGTTGATACGTGGATCATAAGAAAGTATCTAGATGTCGTGCAATTCTTAAATGCTGTTAAGTATCTCAATTCGATGGAGCTTAGTTTTGAAGATGTCTGCTATGTTATCTTCAGTACTAAGCTCAGTGTCCACGCAAATCTCATCGGTTTGCAATATTCCATTACTTTTCTTGGTGTGGAGGTAAGTCTTTGCTTCATTAACTAATTAGTTGGCCTAAGTCATAAGCTCAGTCTCTGCTTTATGTTAAATATGTATTTTGTTTGGAAACTTAGAACAAGGATGTCAAGGAGGCTATTGTAAGCAGAGGAGTGGCAGAGAGAGAAGTGCGTCTGAAATGGTTCAAGCGAGTGAAGTACTTTGATCAATTACGCGTGCCAGCTCACAGATGCTATCTCACATGTTCGATAGGGAAGATTGCCATGGATAAAGAGGTTGTGGCATTTCTTAGCCGAGGCCGTACTACTAATGTTCGTGTGCTTCGAATCGGAACTTTGCCTGATCAAGGCATAAAGCAGGCAACCTAATTGAGACGTTTCTTTTGCATAATTATCCAAGTGTGCTTTTGCATCTTGGGAATGAAACATTAAAATTAAATCAAGATTGCTGTGTTGTAAAACATTTCGTGTGATTTGCCAAATTTTGCTTGCATTTCATCGAGCACACCTTACAGTGGGAATTCAAAGATATGATCGACTTTAAGTAGAATTAGATTGGTGACTCTAAGAGCCAAGAGCAATAACATTATATTTACTAAATCTATCTGTACTACAAGTTCATGTTTTGTTCTAATTTAATTATTTTTTTTTTGAAACCTTGATCTAACATAAAAATGTACTTCAGAAATCATAAAATTTAATATGAGCATATCTTTTGTTTAAAAATAAATGCATAATACAAATTAAGACTGTGAATTGCACCATTGTGTGGCACCAAAATCTTGAGGCATAATAACTCTCTTATTAAAGATTGTCGAGTTATTTTATTGCTAAGATTTCTTTGGCTCAAGTGTAAATAAAACTATGGAGTTTAAAAAATATATATGTTATATCATTGGTAAAAGTGGAGGATTGCTAAAACGGAATTGTTTTAAGGCCATTCTTTGGATTCCATCATCTTTTCATTACAGAAGCATGCATTACAGAAGGGTCTAGGCCCTTTATATGTGGTTATCATAACAATGATAGTGAAACGCTACCGGGTTCATACCTATCCTATACAATTTATGGCTGCTAGTGGACTGGACTGTCCATGGACAGTCTGGACAGAAAAATGCTGAACAATTATGGACTGGACTGTATTTGGTATGGATTGAAGTCCAGTCCAAGTCCAGCGATGAAAATATATTTGGACAGTTTATAAAATTTATTTGGACTGTTCATGAAATTATATGGACAAAGTATGGACGAGATATATGCGACCGAACTACACACTGCGACCAAACCACATAAACCAAGTACCTCTTCTTCCTTCTCTCTGACCAGATCACACGCTTCGACCTCGATCTCGCTAATGGCGATATCTCTTCCTCCTCTTTCTCGCCACATACCTCCGAGCCTGAAGAGTGCCTCAATTCGTTGACACTACAAGAACCCTCTAGTGAAGACATTAACTAGAGGCACGTGATCAATGGATCTCTTTCTCTCCCAGCGGATTTCTACGCGTCGGCGAGTGACGAGATCGAGGAGGAGGAGGGTTTTGGGAGTAGCAGTGGCGGCGTTGATGGTACCACGTGGATGAATCAGGGTGATGGCCCAGTCTTAGTAGTAGTGGGTACGCGACGAAGAGAGGAAGCAGCGGTGCCTTTAGTGGAGGAATTTAAGAGGGGAGAGAGAGAGAGAGAGAGAGAAGCCGAGTGGGGTCGCGAGAAGAACATCTTCATGAGGTATAAGGGTTTTTTAATGCATTTTTTAATTTGAGCAAAAGAGACTACAAGATTGTTCCGTATTAAGTTTTCGTTGAATACCAGTTTTCTTTGAATTAGTTGTAGTTGATTTCATATTTTTCTTCATTTAGTTTGAATTTTGTGATGTAAGTTGAAATATTAATTTACTTTTTGTAAAATTAAATCATTGACCATGGTAGTTATACTTGAGATAACTGTTTAGAAGATTAACTGGTGGTAGTTGTATTGGAGAAAACTATTTTTATATTTATTTATACTTGTTATTTCCTTTTTACTTATTCTCCTAATTAGTTGTCTTGAGAATTTCGCATTGTATATTTCAATTTGTTCATTTTGAAACTAATTTCCTGTTCGCCGTTAGCTTGTTTAATGGCTGGACTCTGGACTTATCTTCTTTTTCAAAGTAATAATTGTAATATAATTTTGTGCGCATCAGCACAGGTACGTAATTCAGCCGGAGAAATTGTTAATCATAGTGCAATATAAATATATAATGTGTACTGTTACCGTTTACTGGGCAACTGAGGATGTGCAATGAATGTGTACTGTTACCGTTTACCAGAGAGCCGCATATATTTGTTAGTATTATGTTTGTAAGTTGTTGATTAAAACTTCGTCCAAAATTTTGTTCAAATGGATAAATCATGGACAAATAGTGGACTGTAATTGGTCAATACATGATCTGGACATGGACGGAATATTAGTGTTTATTATGGACATGGTTTGGTCGTGGACACTAATTCTCTATTATTGGACTGGATTGGACGTTAATTGGAACCCGTCCACTAGCAGCCCTATATACAAAGCTACCCAGATGAAAGGAAAGGTTTAGTAATTTGTAATTTCATATGCATGTAAACAATGAAGTGTTACAGGTCTGGAGGCTGGTTTCACTCAGCACTTTGCAGCTCAATCCAGAAATCAGGATGCAACTGAAGACACTGTTTAAGCTTTGGATTGTAGTAGGCTTTTTTTGTGTTACAGACCTGTATTTTTTTGTGGTTTAGATGTTTTACTTTTACTAGGTTGTAGAGTCACTTTGGCTGACTCAAACTCTTCGTTTTGTTTTGTGACACTGGGAACCCTGCTTGAGGCGCTTTATATTTCAAAAAATATACGTATATAAACAATAAAACTTTCTTATTGTATTCTCTGAATATCCTTGCCTATCAATAGAAGCTTTTAAAAAATATATCAAAAACAAACTAAATTTTTACGTAATAAAGAAAGTTGCGCTCACTAGTTTAATATAACACTATAAGTACACATAATTTAATCAAATATAATATTTGAAACGATACGTTATCCTTTAATTTTTGATACAGAAGTACCCAGCCCAAAGATTGCACATATTAATTCCTTTAATCATGTCACATGTGAAATAAAGCATCAAAGTTTAATAGGTCCATCTCGAAGCTCAGTCAAAACAACTTTTTCAATTGTCTGGCATGGTATTTATCATGCTCTGACGCCATCAAACCCGAAGAAAAGCTTTTAGTACTTGCCTTGTTCAAGATGCCAATTTTGTAAGCACTCAAGAGATTAATGCCACGAGACAAATTAAAGCAGATGCAAAAATATTTATTCCTTTCATTGTTCATCTCAAAGTCACAGATCTTCCTAATCTCTGAGGATTTTTTTTGAACTTCATCTGAAATACAGAATAAGGTTAAATGATATTATACAAACAAATACACTAATTGGAACATTCTAATTCTAAAATAAATAACAAACCAGCACACACAGGGATCGATCAGTTATGATTTAAATAACTAATAACCAATTAGTAGGTATATTGAAACATTCAACTTCTACATGTTACAATTATTTAGGTATAGTGCAAGAAAAAATGCACCAGGCATAACTGATTAGGGCTGTCGATGAATTCCCTTTACCCGTTTTTATTACCCGTACCATATTCGTTAGACTAACAAGTATGGATATGTGTAGAGAAAATTTTTTCGTTTATTTATCAGGTACGAGTACGAGTAAGGATAAGGACTATTTCCTATCCATAATCTAACAAATAAAATTTTACAAACATATATGTATCATGTTATTAGCATATTTCACAAAAATATGGTATTAGTTTCGATCTTCATCCCAATTTATTATGTTAAATAAAAAAAATAATTTGGACTATTATAATTAGTTACATATAATTTTTTTATGTCAACTAACATGAATAAATTTCATATATTTATTTGACATTATTTATTTAGAACATTATATATATTTTTTATTAATTTTTATCATTATTATTACTCAATATTACAGGTAAGTATTTCTATTCTTATTATTAGTATTTTTTTATGTTTTTTTTTTCTTTGGATGTGTTCTCTTGATGGATTTCTTTCTAGCATACCCTAACTTGTTTGGGATAAAAGGCTTACTCATTATGTATTGTTATCCTAGACGGTAAGTCTTGCGGTGCGTGCGAAGTATGTACCGGTGGAAATTTGTCAGACCACTATTGCAGGATGTGACAATATGGGTAAGAAAATTTTAATAGATACGGATATGAAAATACCTTCTACCTTATCGTACCATAGCTATTGACAGTCCTATGAGCAAATATCAAACCCAAGAAAATAAAATGGAAAAATTTTTTCTATACCCCTCAAAACTGAAAAAAACGGAGGATTTGCTCCTCGAAAGTTTAAATTGCTGATTTTGCCCTCCTAAATTAGAAGCTTCTTTTTTTTGCCCCTTTTCTCATATTTTATGTCAGAAAAATTAAATAAATAATAAAAACAAAAAAATCTGACCATTATACCCTTGGAATCTAACCTTATCATTGATCGAAGCAAGTCGATTTGATCGAGCCCAATCGAATCAACCTAATTCGATCGATTCCAGTAATATAGTTCTCACCTCTTCTTCCCAACCGATGAGAACTCCCACGCTATTGGGTTTCTCTCTGTTACATCTCTACCCAACTCGCCGAGCCCGTTTGATCTTACACTTGACCACACTGGAGATGTTTTCAAGCAGATTGAAGGTTTCAAGCATCCTTTCCACCAAATTTCTTCCCTCTCTGTGTCACTGTGTTCTAGCATTGAATTGCGTTTCAGTTTAGGTTCGGGTTCATCCTAATCAGGTAATCGGGTTCAAAGGGTTTCTATTGGTTACAACGCTATATTCTGTGAATTGGTTTCGAGTTGAGACCGGGTCCTTGAACTGTGAAGAGAGAGAGACCTTTCCTAGTGCCGTAGGCAAGTCATGGGTTGGATAACCCGGTGGTGCATGCATGCTTTAGGGGAGGAACAAACTATGGTTTTGTTTAAACCCAAAAAATTGATCAGCGATGGATTAAACAAATAAATCGGCTTGGTTAGATCAACGATAGGGTTAGATTCCAAGGGTATAATGGTCAAGTTTTTATTTTTATTATTTATTCAATTTTTCTGACATAAAATATGAGAAATGGGCAAATAAAGAAGAAGTTTCAAATTTAGGGGGGCAAAATCACCTGTTTGAACTTTCGAGAGACAAATCCTCCATTTTTTCAGTTTTGAGAAGTATAGAAAAAAATTTTCCTAATAAAATACGCCCAGCTAGTACCATATATAACTAAACACAAACCTGGGGAGTAGGACGCTTCTACTTGTCGTCCATATGTGATGGCAGAAAAGAAAAATTCTATCGACGATGAAACATTTTTCAGAATATTCTCAAGTAACTGGATCTCTTCCTTGTCAAATTTACTATTTAAATCAGAATATCCAATTTTCCTGAGTTTCATCAATATGTCCTGCAAAATTTTTGCATTACAACTTCCTTCTACGTTGTATGCTGTCAATTTCCCTTCTCTCTTACACAAACAGTTGGGCTTTGCATCTACATAATAATTTAAAAAAAATTATATTCAAATTCTACAACATAAACAATAGGGGTGTGTTTGGATGCAACGGAATAAGCCGTGAATAGGGAATATGAATAAGGAATTTCGGTTTGCGTGCTTATTCTTATTCCTTATTCTTATACCATGGTTTTGTTAGTATAGGAATAAGGGTCCAAATTCCTTATTCTTATACCGTTTGTTTTGCGCAAGAATAAGAATAAGCACGCAAACCGAAATTCCTTATTTTTATTCCCTATTCCCGGCCTATCCAAACACACCCTAGGAGTATAGGACATTTGGGTACCACGAGGACAATGCCCAAAAAAAAATGGCATAGGAAATGTTAAATAGCATATTTTTTAACAATTCAACTTGCAAATATATTCTATGCAAGTAATCAAATTTTACGCCTTTAAATTACTCTCATGTCTAAAAACTTGAACTTACCATCTCATGGATTTAATTCACCACGTTTTGTGATTAAGTTTGCATTTAACACAAACTACTTTCTAAGAATAGCCTAAGGTGCAAAATATATCCATGTCCACAAAAAAAGAACACTGCTCACTAAAATAGAGAATGTTAAAAATAAATTATCCCTACTAATTATAAAAACAGTATCCAAGGGTTAAAAAACTTCTTGGGCGTTATCTTGCACCATGAATGGTAGAGATGAATTTATTTATTCATTTATTATTTTTCTTTGAGAGATCATGGACAAAGCAATATCTGATTAACAAAATCAACTAAACTGGAAACGGAAACTTAAGGTACCAACACGATTTAGCTTTTTTTTTCTTTATCATAAATAGATGGGCTATATTTCAAGTTTGCATGCAAGCAACAATAAACCAAAGCTGATGGCACCAAGAAAAGCAAACAAACATTGTACCTTTTTTTGATTGATCAAGCAATTTGCTAATATCCCCAGACATTTTACGACCTACGGTAGTCAACACAACTCGATTAATTCATAAAAAAGGTAAGGGAAAAAAAAGAGCAAGATCCTCTTTTGCTCAAAAAGGTAAAGAAAAAAAAGTAAAAGAAAAATTTTAATATTGGGGAAAGAATGTCCTACAACAATTAAGCATAGTCAGTGCATGCAGAGGCTCCAAACAAATTCGTGTCCCTGCACTAAATTTATCCATTCCATATGCAAAAGCCTGTATAATCGAGAAAATATATTTTCCAATGACCAAAGCTTCATCCAAAGCATTCACAAATCCCTTCAAGTGAATTTCTGAGACTTCACAATTTCTCACAAATTCTTGCACCATTGATTCCAAGTCGGCAGGAGAATGATTAACTAAATTGTCGAGAGACTCATCCTTGATAGATAACTTAACAAAAATTGTATCGAAAATATTTCTAACATGTCTGACAAGTTCATCCATCATTTTTGGTACTTGTTCCAAGAGCAACTTTATTGGATCTATATCTATGTGATTGTGTTCACCCACTTCACCTGCAAAGTTAAATTTGTTAGACAGATATATATCTATAAGAATAAAATGAGAGTAAGTTTGGATAAGAAAGGTCGACCTGCAATTAACAAGAACATGTTGAAGTTATTAGGTCAAAAGGTTAGTTAAACCCAAAAAATTCAATCCAGCCTAATGTGCTAACGCAGAACCACAAATACGTTTAATCTTGCTCCACTTCACAGAATCCATCTCCACGTAAATCTTAAGGAATTTATGTGGATCCAGATTTCTGCATCCATATTTTGTAAAATTAAAACCTATTTGGTACTAAGACGAATGCATTTCTGAGAGCATAACAATTAATGCAGAATTTACAGACTAGGACACTGGTGCATCCACATCTCCGTAAAGCCTAAAAAATGACCAAAAGCTTGAGTAGTTTATATATGTTACTGAGGTCCAAGCTGGCCACTTGAAACTTCGCTTAAAATGTTATGTGAAACAAATTGTATTCAAACACTAGTAACACTATAAGATGACGATTTGGAATATTTGTAAAACTCAATATTCCAAAATGGAGGTATCCCTTGAGGAAACATCGAGACTCCAAACAAAATTAAGGCTTCATTGCAAGTAAGAGGGTTTTTATTTTTTGAACAATATTACGAAACAGGTTTATTATGTCTTATAAACCATTATAAAAGAGAAATTGTATGCTTTTCTGCATTTTCACCTGTGGTGGCATCACATGAGGGCTTCAGAAGCACATTATCAAGTAAATTCTGGTATGCCCTTTCCTCATCTCCTGTGGGAGGAGTATCCACAATATGGGTTGAGACTACATCCAATAAAGCTAGCAAAAACTTGTGCCGGTAAAACATGTTGGTTCTTTTTTCACTCAGGGAACATGATGGCATTGGCACATCCTGGCAGTCAGGTTCCATGCCAATGAAGGGCTTCATTACTGAATCTGCTGTAATAAAGTATTGCAGAATCAAAACCAATACCATATAATGGTTCCAACATAACATCTGCTTGTAATTTTTTTTTTCTTTTTTATCGGCCCAACTTTGATATTCACACCGGTTGTTGGCATACATGCCATATGGCTAAGATAACACTTCATTACTGTTGGTATAATACTGCATGCAAATCTACTACAGCTCAGCATGCTTTCCTAAGACTTAGTATGGTATGGATGGAGAAAAATGTTAGAGATATAAAGATTCCACTTGCCATTTGTAATATCGAAATCAATGACTGATAAGGAAACGTCCCGCAAATGTTTATTGAGCTCACCAGAATTCTTCAAATAGGGTACAATCAAAAAAGGTGAGTAACAGCTGAAACTTTCCTTAAAATATACTTTTTTACCTGAAAAGAAAAATATAAATCTTCAAAAAAAATGAACAAAAACATTCTTAGAGACAACCAAAATATATAATTCATCTCTACAATCTCCAAACAAAATCCTTCAGAGATCTGATTATATATAAAGAAAACAACCAGCTAATTGAAGTATGCACGATGGTTTAATAAGTTATTCATGAAAGGAGGATGTGATATATTACAGTGGCAAATAGCACTAGGTTTTCTCCTTTTAGTTTAGCAGCATTGGTAACACAAAACCATATAATAAGAAAACAATAATAAAGGACATGAAAAAGATCCATACAATCTATTGCATGTTTGGCTCCAGCAAAAGCAAAAATTGACCAAACATGATGTTTTATATTCTGATAAAAACTGAGCTCATTTTCTGCAGGTGGGTCATATAAACGGATCCTCTCCATCTCATGCAATTTACTTGATATTTCCTTCAGGCTCTCCTTCCTAGTCTTCTGGGAAATATCACATAACAAGGTCCTTTTGCCTATCTCTTCTGCTAGTCATAAAATTTAAGAAAGATGAATTGAAACAAAGTATTCAAATTACTTTTTGAGTAAAAAGGTGTTGCACCCACCTGCAAACCATAAAAATGCAACGAATAATATTACCTTAAGTGGCTAGATTGATATCTAACTGACAAGGGCAATTAGAATATTAGAATTAATTATATTACTTTTAATTAGTTTCCTAAATCAGAGATTTCTATTTCTCATGTATCTTTTCTATTTTTCTCTTAGGATTATTATCTTTTATTAGAGATGCCAAAACCTCCTATATCCTTCCTATTTTCTCTATATAAGTGTACTGAAGAATGTTAGAGAACGACAAGAAAAATATCAAGTTACTATTAATTATCTCATCTCTGTGTGTTCTCTTGCTTAACTCTTTTCTCTCTTAATTTCTGAATTAACTTCCTAACAAAAGGGTAGGTGTGTCAACCCTAAAATTTTGAGTTTTCTCCCCCACACTCTCATTCACTACACGTGCAAAATAATAACTTCTAAGGTTTAATGCTGGAAGGTCACTTTTCCCACTCCACCCTACGGTAGCCTACCAGAAAACAGTTTTGGAACACTAAAAACAATGATTCTCAATTGAAACCCTATAGTACACCTCTAATTAAGTTATTTTTGTCACAATAATTTGAAGGAAAAAAATGTGCTTCTGTGTACCAATCAAGCTTTTAAATTTCGGTTTTTTCGGTATGACGGTCCAGGTCCCCATGTTATTTCGGTGTTATTTCGATGTTATAACGGCGATATAACGGTGTAGTGTTTTTTTCAAAGTTTGACACACATCAATTTTATAACTATCAACTTATATGTTTATACATCTCCAATACTCCATACAAATAGCATACGGCCATACCAAATTCAATATACTGCAGTGTACCAATATTGAGTAGCAGTAACAGTTTGTACCAATTTAACAATAGTTCAATATTGAATACACAATTTAACAATAGTAGCAATAACAGCTTGTTATTTCGCCAAAATAACTGAAATAACGCGTTATATCGCCGAAATAACTGAAATAACGCGTTATGTCATTTTCTCAATTAAGACTGTAACGTTCATGCGGTTTGATACAGAATACCGCTATTTCTGTTATTTCGCCGTTATTTCGGAGAAATTTAGAAGCTTGGTACCAATCAATGAAGCTATAATGATGGGAAAAGATGTCATATATAACCAAGAGAAAAACAATGTCAAGTTGTCAACGCAAATACAATTGTTTTGTAAACTTCGCTACTGACAAGGATTGAAATTAAGTCAGCCAAATTATCAGCATCAGCAGTATGCTTCACATTTGGGACATTTTACACATTCATGTGTGGCCAAACTGTTGAAGTCTCAAATTAAAATCTATATTGCTACAAAAGTAGTCCAGAAAAGGGCCAGACTCATAGTGAAAAAACAATTATTATAGAAAATTGACATTATGAGGAAATTGTTTCAATATTAGAGGCAAAATGCATACCTGCATTGGATGAAAGAACACCAGACAAATGTAGGAGTGCATCATTGTAGAATCTCTCTTGATTAGGCATGGGGAACAAACTTGGGGATAATTCTATTTTTTCAATGATACGTTCCACATATGAAATTCTGCTCCTCTCACTTGTGTCTTTATAAATTGACATTATAAATGTCTCCATTGGCATCCATGCACTGACCTTCCACCTAAATTAATGGAGCACACTTAAATGAATTACATGTAAAGTGAGTTGTGTTCATTATGCTGACTTGCAAATATTGGCAACTCGATCATGTGGATTAATTTAATTGTTTGCTTATGACACTCAAATTTGTAATGTTTCTTTTGATAACATAATTTTCTTTAACTCTTAATAAAACTTTGTCCATTTGTTTATGCCCAAGAAGGTTTTTTGCTTAAAATTTAAAACATATTTTAAATGTAATAAAAAACTGTGATTGTTGCAAAGTTTGTCCCATTAAAGGGGGAATGGAATCATGGAAATATGTATGGCATTCCTATTTTGAGCATGAAGGCTATAAGAAAAGTTCAAGGTCCACACCGGAATTTTTTCTACAAGGATAGTAATGCATGGACAGAAGGGGAACAGAGGAAGTCAAATGAGCATCACACCAGAAAGAGTAAATTTAAACTAAAAAATTAGTCAATTGGAAGTCCATCGACCAGCTTGAGCCTGATGGGCAATAAGCCTTCTCTGCCCGCACAACGGCACAAGGGATGGTCATTTTCACATTAGCCTATACATTAAATTGGACTCCAATCACGCCGTCTCCTAAGTAAATCATCAAATAAAATGAATTCTTCGAACTAGCAGGCATAAAAAAGCTAGCACAAAAACAACATAAAACAGATTCAGGAGGAATTCATCTACGTGCTAACGTGGGTCGTGTAGGTTGCTTTCCTTGCTTTTGGGAGGGACTAACCTCGATAAAAAAAACTGCAGAGATAGAAAGAGCACCGTCGTGAGCTACGTGAGGGGGGAATATCAGGAGCCAGAAAAACAGATTGCAGACGCACAATGGACGCACACGCTCTAGGGCTTTGGCTTTGTATTTTCTAGGTTCTCTTATTTGACTATTTATTATGGAAAAATTGGATGTATACCTTTCTAATCTTCTCTAATTAAAAATATACAAATTTGGATATTTACCCCTGAAATCATATTTATTAGGTTATTTTTTCTGATCAATATTTTTAATGATAATTTAAATAAAAAAATAATTTTATAATTCTAAGATCAAAATGTCCCTCCTTTCCATTTTCTCCACCCAGCCCTGCTCCTGCTCCATTGTGCATATGCAGTTACTAATATCTTGATTTTAGTTTTAATAATAACTAGCGAAAACATCGTGCTTTGCTTGATGAAGGATCATTATTCTTTTTAGATTGTCGTTCTTATTTAATGTTTGTTGGCTTAAGATATTTTTATGAAAAGATCATAAGTTTATATCAATTATCAAACAATAAAATTGGAAGAGCTTTTATTAGCTTACGAATGTACAATTAATGACGATTATAATTAGTCTCTAGAGAATAATTTAGAAGGGCGAGTCAAAGCAAGATGACGTGTTTTAAAAATTTTTCCGTATTTTTTGACTGCTGAATTTATTATCTTATTTTATTTAAATACGAAAAAAGAAACTCTAACTCTGGATGCGTGGATATTAATGGACTGAACATTGAAAGCTTGGCGACAGCATCTCTCTCTCTTTTTTTTTTAAGTCGCTTATATTTTTTTGTTCAAATACATTTGAACAAAGATAAACCATAGTATGTAATTGTACGAAATGATGATCATTAATTAATAGAGTGATTAATTATGTTTTATCCACCAGAAAAAAAAAAACCACCAGAGTTGTACATAAAAGAGGAGCAGTTGTCTATCTCTGCATAGTGGCACCACATTAATTCATATAAGTTATCCGGTTTCTTTTTCAACTCCTTTTGATGCGCCTCCAGGAACATTGCTGAATGCTGAATGAAAGTGCACAATGAAAGAGTTGGGCACTGGTGAATCTGTCGATTTCTATTGACAAATAGTTTGAATGATTTTATTGTATACTGCAGCAGCATTTTGTGAAGAAAGGGTTGTATTTGCAGGAGGTTGAGTTTGGGACCAAACCTATGAAACGCTGGCACATCAAAAGTGCATAGCGTGAACCCAAAAAAAAAAAAGTAATAATAATAAAAATAAAAATGAAATTGAAATTGAAACGCTAGTATATCGAAAGTGCATGCTCACACCGCCTTCGCAATCACAAACAAAATTCATGAAACGAAGGCTATATTAGAGCACAAACAAATTAACACCATATTAGGTCAGTAATTATGTGCAGTGCCAGTAACAGAACAATAAGATACAAGTACAATTGCAACACAAGAAATATCTTTCACATAAAACATAAAAAAAATAATTTGAATGACAATTCCAAGTGATCTGTAAATGTATTTTGGTGATCCAGACAGACATTTTCGTAACAAAATTGCCGAGTATTTTTTTTTTTTGGCATAAATGGTTCAAGTTTGTAGAAATTATCTTACATTCAATTCGATATCAACACATCTATACTACTTATAAAACCATCCAAAACAAGATCATAATAATTTCACAAAAGGGGTTCAAATATTTGTTAACATCATTATAGACCGTTGATCTGTGCAACTTGATCTGATGTACGATTTAGATCTGTATTTCAGACAAAGAGCGGACCCCTTTACAGAAAGAGGTCAAGGCGCTGGATGGTGCACAGTAAAGAAAAGAGAAAACCAAATCAATTCTCTACCATCATACTAAAATTACCGTCTAATAAAATTGCCTCAAGTTTTCTTTCTTATTTCCACAGTGGGCTCATTTACTAGTAGAAACTAAATTACATTCAATAACAGAAGAGATGGGCTAAAATCAGCCACGACTGACTGATGCAACTGTCAGCTACGATCAAATTTCAATTTTCGTGATTCCAACAGTCGATCTGAACCGTTCAATGTGTTCTTCATATTGAAATCTCGTTGGAGACAAAATTTTATATTTTTCTGAAATATTTTAGTATTTGTTTGATATTTTACAAAAATTTTAATCTAAACAATTATGTACCCTTCAATAACTATGATTTTTAAAAATCTAAAAAAAAAATAGTAAATAAATCATAAAAATGTAAAATTTGGTCTCCAATACGATTTTAATATGGAGAACAGTAGAACACATTGAACGGTTCGGATCGACTGTTAAAATCTCGAAAATTAAAATTTGATCGTAGCTGACGATTGCATTCGTCAAGTCGTGGCTGATTTTAGCCCATCTCATACCAGAAACCTCATTTGTTTGTATAAATTATTAAACATATAAAAATTAGCTTACGTTCAAGCTGTAAAAAAAAATATCTTAACAACTTTAGAGGCTAAAAGGTTAACATTTCATTAATTAATGTCCAAAATACAAAGCCAAAACGTGAGGCAAATAGGAACGAGAAAATTATCTATTTTTCCTTCTGATAGATAGAATCGCAGGGATGTGCAGTGTCTTGTCAAACGAAGAAGAAAAATATTGGTTGCAAATTGGAGTGTCAAACGTGCGAAACGAAGCGGAACTGGTATGTTCCGTTTCTGTTTCGTTCCAGCTAAAGTAATTAAATTCTATTTCATTTAAAACGGAATAGTTTTTCGTTTCGTTAGTTGTTCGTTCAGCATTTTCTATTGATTTATGCCCATTTTCTATTGATTTCAGTCAATTTTTCGGTAAACGGAACAATATAGTTTACCAGTATCTGTTTTGTTTTCAGAAACGAAATTGAAAATCTATCCAAAACTGTTTCATTCGGACAGAACGGAACAAAAATGTGTGAAACGGTACACTTTTGACAGCCCAAGTTGCAGATATTTGTATAGAAGCATACCTGGTAGGGCTACCAACGGTGACCATTTGTCGTTATGCCGTTTCATTTAAATTAAATGGAACGGTTTGTGGCATAGAAAATTATACCACTTTTTAAGTGGAACGATTGATGGCAGAGTTGGTTATACCGTTTCGACCTTTTTAATCTCATTTCAAACCGTTTGTGTAATTTCTGAAGTGGAACGGTTGATGGCACATAAATCTGTTTTGTTCAATAAATGAAACGATAAGTGATATGTCGATATTGTACCGTCTAATAAGTGGCACGATAACGATTTAATGTCATTCTGTGGTCGTTAACCACGTTTGACATCCCTAATGCCAGGTAGGGCAACTAGGCTTTCTATACATGTGATGCACTCAAGCTTTTTTCCTTATTTGGTATCTACAGCGGTGGCAAGCCATGTGAAATGGGCTTGACGTACATCAGTGCAGTCATGCTGGGAATTCATACTGTTGTTACTTGTTAGAACGAAGTTTGGTATATGTTATTAATTTCGCACATACTAATTTCGTCTATGACGGGGCATATTTAAATTGCGTGTGCAACTGACAAACAATTACAATTGAGAGGGCCTGATGCGTGCATCATGATGCATAGTTCGCTGGTATTTTTTTTTTGATGGTCTGTCGGCAAATTAGATTAAATAAAAATATTTATTTACAAAATTACAAAGTTCTAGCAAAAAGAAAAGAAAAAGATCCCTCCCCCGCTTCCCTCCCCTATTTAGAGTGGATCAGAGAGGAGACGCTGATGAGTACAAAATGCTAATCCTAATTGAGGAGCTAAAGCCTTGTGTTGGACTCAATGTCCAACAAAACCTGTCGTAGGGAAGTTCGTTGGTTTTTGAAGATCAAAGCACAACGGTGTTTCCAAATCGTCCAACAAGTTGCAGCCCATAGTGTGGACCAAAAAGTTGTAAGATGAATTGGTAAGTCCTCTGCAGTTGTTTGCCACACACTGAGTGCATCAGTACTAGAGGCATGTAATATCACATTAAGTTTAGTTGTCACCTTGGTGAGGATCTCCTTGGCAAAGGGGCAAGAAACAAAAAGGTGATTTGAAGTCTCCACAGCCTGCAAATGACATAGTTTGCAAGCTTGAATCGCAGGCCAGCCTCTCTTCATCAAATTTTGTTGTGTAAGGATCTTATCCATAAGCATTAACTAAAGAAAGAGAATCACTTTGGGCGGTGCTTTTAACTTCCAAAGTTGCTTGTAGTAAGGAGAGATAACTCCTGACCACGCCATTACTCTATAAGCCGAACCAACCGTAAAATGTCTGTTTGCCGTCCATCTCCAAGATGTGGTAGTGTGTAAGCCATCTGATGTTGAGTGTAGAAGTTGTCGAGTGGTTGTGGAGGAGGTTAAGGTCTGTAGTTCCAAACAAATCAGAAATAGTAGTCGACCAGATCGAGTCTGGTTTGGTTAATAGAACCCAAATCCACTTAACGAGCAATGCTTCATTCTGAGTCTTTAGGTTTAGGATTTTTAATCCTCCATGTTGCTTTGGCATGCAACACTTGTCCCAATTAACAAGGCAATGTCCTCCAAGACAATTATCATTTCCTTTCCAAAGAAAATTCCTACGCATCTTATCAATCTGATTAATTACCCATTTAGGCAGCCTAATAACTTGCATATAATGGAGGGGCATAGCAGTAAGGACTGATTTAACCAAGGTTAATCTTCCTGCAAAGGGAGGAATTTAGTAGCGGTTGAAAATGAATTTTCTTTAAATCACCTTGGCCCTTGCAAACTATGTCATGACAAAAATCAATAAAAAAACAAAAAATAATTGAGTCAACGGAGGTCAACGAGGAGTGAGCACAGCCTGGACAGGAGGATACATGAGGAGTCAAGGCACTGGACATATCCATTTCCGCAAAAACGGAGCGGTTGATTACAAACTCCTCTGTCCTTGCTTCTTCTTCCAATTTTTGTTGTTAGGGAAGAGAACTCGGCAGCAAGAATTCGAGAGAGCAGTAGAGTAGCACGCAGTTCAATAAAACAACGCAGATCTGAGAATCTGCACCTCCAACCATGGAATCCGACTCGGTGACCTCGTCTCGTCGCACCGTCGAGGAGATTTTCAAGGATTTCTCGGCGCGCCGATCTGGAATCGTCCGTGCTCTCACTCAAGGTCTCTTCTCCTTTCTCATGATGCCTCCTCTTCTCGTTATTTTTTTATTTTAACATTATTTATTTCTTACCTTTTGGGAATTTGTTGGTGGTTTTCAGATGTGGGTGATTTCTACATGAAGTGCGATCCAGGTATTTATCCACTTTTGGATCTCCCCTGCTGGGTTTTTGTCAAAATATTTTAGAGTAGGGCTGAAGCAGAATTTAAATATCAATCGTCATCGATTCCTCTCTTGTTAGCGCAATCTCCAGTTTATTTAGAAATTGTTATGGTTTTTAACTTTTAAGTATTGACCGACACCTTTGTAATAATCGGGAGGAAACAAAGAAGCATGGGTTAGTGAACAATAAGGAGTAAGGACTAAATCAGTATTGGGATTTTCCAGTTTTATACAGGAACCCAGCGTAAGTGTGGTGCTATTAAAATCTAAAACTGTGTCCTCTTATCAGAACATTAACATTTTGTAAGTACTGGATAGGTTAAGCATTCAACATTTTATCTTATTAATTTATTATATAAGTCTCTGTCCCTATTTGAATAAACAGATAAGGACAACCTTTGCTTGTATGGGCTTCCAAATGACTCATGGGAGGTGAACTTGCCGGCCGAGGAGGTCCCACCAGAGATTCCTGAACCTGCACTCGGAATCAATTTTGCGAGAGATGGGATGAACCGTCGTGATTGGCTTTCTCTTATAGCAGTGCACAGCGACTCGTGGCTCCTTTCTGTTGCTTTTTATCTTGGGGCTCGCCTCAACCGTAATGACAGGTAACCTATCTTTTCGTCTCATTGTTGGTGGTTTAAAGACTGGTACAGGTTCTTCTTTTGTAGGGTACCAAATTAGTTCAGTACTTAGTTCTGTCAGGGTTTAGGACTTCTATTGGCGCAGTGAATTTGGTATTATCTGCTGCTGCTAAAACAGTTTCAATATCAACACATCAAACTTTCAATAAGTGGTATATGATTTCCAATAGAGAGCTGGAATGACTTACAGAGTAATGCATGCCACTGCTATGTCGTACGTTTCCCATTCTGTTGTTTTCTGGAGTAACGTTTTAAAGCTTTAATCCTTTGTCAATAATTTCTTATATTGGGCAGGAAACGCTTATTTACCATGATCAACGAGGTGCCAACTGTTTATGAGGTGCTATCAGGAAAGGTTCAAATGAAAGATAGATCTGGGACTGATAATGCTAGCAAATCCCGTAACTCTGTGAAGGTAATTAAGTTACTAACAATACTCGTTACTTTATACAAAGTATAAATGTTAAAAAATTTCTGTCGTTCGCATTTACCAACATCTGAATAATGTCTTAGATAACCTTGGCCATTCTGCAACTCAAAGCATTTTTCCCTTCTGGGAATTACCCGTGCATTGCTCAAGGATTTGCACCTCCTTTATATTTAAGAGTATGCACCATGCATCAGTGTACAATTAGCCACTGGAGAAAAAAGTACAACCCCCCCCCCCTTCCCCCCCGAAAAAGATCTAAACCAACCAAAAAACGTCGAGACCTAAGAAGATTAAACAAGCCGAAATGACATCAACACGCCTGAGATTAGTTCAGGAATTGATATCACACAAATACCTTTTTCATTTTTCAATCTTCTTCAGAGGTCAAGTGAGCCACAAGCAAGGAACCCTGCGAAGAATGAGGCATATGATGATGAGGATGAAGAGGAGGAGAGAGAGACGTGTGGGTTGTGTGGTGGCAACTACAATGCCAATGAGTTCTGGATCATGTGTGATGCATGCGAACGCTGGTTCCATGGCAAGTGCGTCAAGATCACCCCTGCCAAGGCTGATTCCATTAAGCATTATAAGTGCCCCTCCTGCTCTTCCTCCAAAAAAGGTCGCACATAGGTAGTTAAACAAAGAGTTGAAAAGTTTAAAGCAGGTGCTTTGTTGGCTTGGCATCGTTGATTGCTTAGTATAGTGGTTGATTAAGTAGTGGTGGGAAGATTATAAGCGTACCTCTGAGTGGAGATGGAGATCCTTTTTGCGGTGAGTTAATCATATGGTGTTGCCTGATTAAGAAGATGCTTCAGTTCTGTTAGTAATAGGTGTAGTGGTATATTTAACCCCCCAGTTATGTTATTTACATTTGCTCTGTGAACATGTGTGGTTGGAATGATGTTGTTTAGATAGGTTGGGAATGACTGATAATCTGATAGTTCATTTGTTTGTTGGTTTTTAGGCTTGCGTTTGATTACTTGGATTGGCAGTTCTATTGCTATTTAATCCCAAGTTTGCAGCCGAAAGTAATTATTCTAGTGTCTAAATAATCGGCCAAAATCCAAGCACATAGCTCTTGTCCACTTCAGGAACCAAGAGAGGAATATGTTAAGGGTTCTCAATGAACTGTCAAGCATAAACAAAACAGAATTTGATATAGGATAAGCAAAGCAAATAATATGAATTCTTACATAAAGGGGCCGTTTGGATCGCTTAGGAATAAGATGAATAGTCTCTTTCTAAACGGAAATTTATTCCTAACCATTCAAACTTTTCATAAAGTTACACACTTTTCAATATTTTCTACGTTTGTACATATTCCGTGAAGCAAGCATATCATGAAAGTATAAATGATTTAAATAAAGAGAGAGAAAGACTTCCAATTTCTCAAAAGTTATATAAAGATTCTTTAGGCATTTGTGAAGTCATTAGAGAATTATCTTAAGGGTTTAGGTTAACGGAGCTGTATCTTAAAACGAGTATGTTTTGTCGGATTTTTGTAGTTGATCAAGCCCGTCTCCTTTTTTTGCGCACGTTCTCAACCTACATCCTAATTTCTTATCGCTACCTATTTATAAGCTCTCGCACGGACAAGTAACATGTAGGCAGTTACGAGTTAGATCTCCTAGGTGAGGTAACTCTGGCTTTTGTGAATTGGTTATGGAATATTTTTAGTAATCGAGTTTTTTTAATTCTAATGCGAAGTATCCGACACTGGACATAATGAGGAAGTGAAGAGAACTCCCGTCTTAATTGTGTCTTTTTTATTTTATTTTTTCCCCCGAATTTATCGATCATCGTCGAACAAAAAAAAAAAGAAAGACATTTGATCTTAAGACAAAATTCGAACAATTACTGTCAAAAACATATGACAAATGTCAAATCACAACTCTTTTACTTTCTAAGGGGGGGGGGGGGGCAAAAAAAAAAAAGCAGAACTCAATAAAGAATGCATATAAAATATGAATTCACATACTTTTTGAAATTTTATTTCAAAAATGAATAGCTACGTTCATGTTTTAGTATTGCAACAATTTCAATCCTTTACTCATTTTCTTTCAATTACAAAATTCGCTGGTTGAAAATGTTCAAATGATTGACTAATCTTGAGCCCAGTATTGAAGTAAAACTGAAGAAAATAATAGTGCGATGATATTTTTTTTTTGTGTCACCCAAAGCCAAAACTGAGAAACTTGAGAATTTGCTATCCAAAAGTAAAATCTTATGTTGTTGTCACCTAAAAATTCAAATTTCTTCTCTAAATATCATTTTGACCTTTTAAATAAAAAATACTAGTTAATAATAGAAATGTAATTATCGGACTATTATGCTCTCACACCTAGGGATGAAAACGGATCGGATACGGAGCGGATGTTGGTCTTCCCATATCTGCATCCATATTTTTTTCGGATACGGATACGAATACGGATGCATTCGGATACGGATATGGATACGGTTCGGATATTAATCGGATACGAATACGGTTCGGATATTATCAAATACGGAGTCGAATACGAATATATTTTGTCGGATACGGATTACATTGTGATTAATTCTTTTTTAGAACTTTTTATAAATTTCATAATGCATTTGAAAATTTTGTCCCATATGAGAGTAGCCAAATCATTAAAAAGAAAATATTCACGTCATACAATGAGTTATATTCTGACAATATAAATTATATGATAATTAGGTAAACAATGCTTAGACTTTATTCATTCGATCAATCAAATCTAAAATTACATCAAAATACTACATAATATGTAGAAATTAAATTATTATTAACATTATTAGTTGGATTTTCGAGAAATTGGATTCAGTTACCGAATTCAAATGAATTTATAAATTAAATTGGATTTTCGATAATTCATATGAATTTATTAATTAAATTGTCATTACCAATTACCAAATTCATGGCAATAATGAATTTTGATCCATACTAAAATTTTCTAATTGACAACTTAAAATCACCTTTGATCCGTACTAAAATTTCAAGCGGCCCAAAATTTCCCAATTTGGAAAATGGTCAAAGTTAATGTTGAAACTCAATATATATAGACATAAAATTCTTTAATCAAAAAACGCCTCTTGGTCAGGTTGTTTGAGGTGTTGGGTAATGATTGATTGATCCTGGGTTCGATTCCTAGTTTCGGAGGTGTTAGTTTTGGACAGACAAATATAGTGAATTTGGACCTGTACTAATCAAATCGGATCGGATATCCGTTTAGGAAACACATTGCGGATTCGGATATTATCCTTATTTGCATCCGTATCCGCACCAAAATGTGTTCCTATATCCGCATCCGTATCCGATTAAAAATATCCGAATCCGCATCCGAACGGATCCGGATATTAATATCCGAATCTGCAAATTTTCGAATACGGATGCGAATCGGAGCGGATATTATCCGATCCGTTTTCATCCCTACTCACACCCTATATTAGGACCAGTCAATCAAAATCTGATCGAACCCAATCTCCTCATTTGACTGGTTGTAAATTTGACTTGATCGGTTTTTTATCGACTGGTTGTAATGTTGCGTACGACGGCATAATAGTCTGAAAATTATATTTTTATTATTTAACTATTATTTTTTAATTAAAAGGACTGATTGGTATTTAGAGAAAAAAATAAATTTTTTGGGTGATAAAAACATAAGATTTTATTTTTTGGTGGCAAATTTTCAGTTTCATCACTTTTGGGTGGCACAAGAAATTTTTTTTTCTATTTTCTTTATCTACATCATAATAATCATTTCTAATAGAAACTAAAACTAAACTTTTGTTTTAATTTTGCAAATAACAAAGTGCACTAAAACCCTATAAGTACTTTCTTTGACCTATAAAAAAAAATGTTGCTCTAGTTTGTAAGAGGCAATTTAAAAGTTACTTATTGCAAAAGTTTTATATCTACGATTTATTTTAATTTTTAGAAAGAAAATAAAATGGCTATTTTTCTTGATGAAACCTCAAAATGGAGTTAAGCCTTCTAACATTAAATGTATAAATCTTTATTTGAATTTGAAACTCTCATCCTCTGCTCAATAAACATTGTCGTTCGTTATCATATAAAATATTTATTTTTAAAAAAATGTGTATTATCTATCTATCTATAGAGAGAGAGAGAGGAAATTGGCTAAAATACACTCCAGCATATGGATCGTCTCCGTATGCGGGAACTGTTTTCGAAATCTAAAATTCAAACAGTTAATCCGAACTCTTCAAATTACTCTCCACATTGAATTAATCTACTTTGAGATCAAATTTTATATTTTTTTTCAATTTTTTTTTCTATGATATTTTCAAATTGGAGAGTCTGTTGTTGTTGTTGCTTTGCTACAATATAGTCAAACCTCCTATTTTTTTTTTCAAATTTAAATATCCACGAGGGACCTCATTTGAATTTTGAACAGACAACTCCACTCGATATGCATTAATTACTAATTGCCATTATACTAAAACGTATTTATTAATTGTGTTTTATTTTATATCTTTGTCCTCTCTTAATACATATATATACAGATGATTGCTAAAATGCTATGTATAGCACGGATGTCATTTGTGCTACGGATTCGTTTTTGAATTTCATGCTTCAACCAACCGATCCAAACTGTTCATTATCTTTTACATATTGAAATCTCATTAGAAATCGAATTTTACATTTTTTTAATTTTTTTACTATTTTTTAAAATTTTTTTAAAATCACTGTTATTGAAGGGTCCAGAATTTATTAGATTAAGTATTTTAAAAAATCTGAGAAAAATAGTAAAAAAATTAAAAAAATATAAAATTTGGTTTCTAATGAGATTTCAATATGAAGAAGATAATGAACGGTTTGGATCGGTTGTTTGAAGCATGAAATTCAAAAACGAATCCGTAGCATGAAGAGCATCCGTGCTATGCATAGTATTTTAACAATCCTCTCTCTCTATATATATAGAGATATGCTAAATTAGACTCCAGCACATAGAGGGCTTGTGTGCTCCAGTCTTTTAGCCGTCCGATCGAGTGATTTGATAAGATTCTGTGGTCCAGATATAGGCGCTTAGACTCCGCTCCAGAAGGAGGGAGCCAGGGCAAAGGGAAGGAGGAGGAATCAGATTACCTTGCTCCTGTTGGTGTTTCTGGGTGAATCGACGGAAATGAAAGAGATCGAATCGTTCTCGAGGCTTAGTCTGCGGAGAAGATTGGTTACACCCAAAATCGAGGTGTAACGAAGAGCAACCAAATCTCTACCGAAAATATCCTTATGCTTTCATTTCTCTGACATTGGACCCCACAAAAATTAGCATTTTCCCTCCCAATTTTTAGTGTTGTCCCCCCAAAATCGGCAACTTTCTCTCTATATATGGACCATACTCCTAGAAAAATCTTCCTTGCTCCAACAGAAGAAGAGGAAATTAGATATTACATTCAAGGCTTGACATTTTCTTTTGTAGGGTATTAAAAATTTATGTAACAATTTCTTCTCTCTTACCATTAATTACTTGTGTTTCCAATTTTAGTCATTTCTTTCCTATATTCAGTTGCTTCTTTTTTCTGTAACGATTTTAGTCATTATTTTCTTCTCTCTTTTTTCTGTTAAGATAAACTAATTTTGATATTAGACTTCATTGTGTTATTAGAAAAAAATAGTGTTATTTAGTTGCTCCTTTGATATTTCTAATGATATCTATTGCTTTCTTAAAGAGTTTTTCCTTCTTTTTTTTTACGGATGACAATTGCTCCATTGATATGGTTTATTATTGATCTCTTTGCTTAGAAACAAAGGATACTGGTACATTTCTGGGGCACTAGTACCGGCTTATTGAAGACCTAAGTAATGGTACCTATACTGTCTATATATCTCTGGATGTTTTGATGGTACTGTATCGATACAAGATTGAGGGATGTATATACATGTATTATGTTAATTGGTTTTGTATTCTTTTGTATCAAATCTAATGGTAGATACTGGTTTGTAGGTTCTACTTTTGTGTTGAACAGTACAAGCCATTTGGTAAACAAGGATATCATTTTTCAACTACCGTTGTTCTTTATTTTTCTTCAATCTGTTCTTTTGTCTGACAATTGCTCAATTAATTTAATACGCACTTAAAATTCATTCGTAGGTTGGTAACTGCTGAGGTTCTTGTGGATGATTTGAATAAAAGGGTAATGTTATCCTTTTGTATATTATGTAGAAGGTAATTGCTTTGTACTTCTATCTATATTTTTTGTAATCTGGAGCAAGCAACAATGTGTTCTCCTCCACTTCCATATGCTTCCTTCAACTTCCTTCCCCTTCCTTAGCCCCAGCTCCCTCCTTCTGAAGCGGAGCCTTAGGGCAAAGAGGTTTTTAAAATTTTACGTTAATTCTCCGTTTCCTCTCCGCTAACGCACCAATTTGTATTTTCGATATCTCACGCCTCGACTCGACTCGACTCTCTCCTCTTCTCCCAAAAGAAAAACCTAGCTTCGCCGAAACTCGACAAGGAAGTGCAATTGCTGGTGACGACCCTCTCTCTCTTTCTCTCTTATTGTCTCGTTCCTCTGAAGAACTCCCCTTCGCCGAATCCTCTCATTTTCCGTTCAATTTGTGATTTTGAGTTGAAATGGAGAATTATTACCACAACTCCTCCCCTTATTTCATCTTTATCTTCATTGAATAAAAATTGGTGCGTTATGACCAGTTCCACAACTCCTTGCTCTACCATCATCTTCATTGAATAATGAACGGAAGTTCTTCAAATTGACAATTAGTGCCAATTTTTATTTCGAATTTTTAGTCATGGCCACAGCTCCTCCCTTCTTTCATATTCGTTGGATTTTTGTTACAAAATATAATCTAAGATGTTAACTGGAACTATTTATCTACTCATACCAGTGTTGGCTGGCAACCAAAATAAAACTAATGTGGTAATTATTTGTCTGTCCTTAATTAGTAGTCTGTCCTTTTAATTGGATGTTAATTTTGTTCAAAGCATATAGTCTCAATTCCTACTGTAGGTGCCAGATTAATTAGGTCATTCATTTATATATATTAGTACTTAAAATTCTATGTTTTTTTGCTTGATTTGCTTTAAATTTTAGATGGAGTTGGACATCTCAAATTTTGTTACAGTAGCACATAGGTCTAGCAAAAATGTTCGTACTGGAATTGGAAACATCAGGTGCAAGATCCGTCTCGATATATAATACTTTTTTCATTTGTATCCGTCAGTTCTAAAACACCATTGTTTTCAAAATGTTTACTATAAATCATTACCAAACAACTATATCATTACTACTTAGGTCTTGTACCAAGTATATACTACTCTTTTTCTTTACTTTCCTTTTTCTATGCAATTGTAGGCTCTGCCAAACAGAAGATGCATTGGTGACTCATGGTCGATGACAAGAGATCATGCACATTTTAAGGCACTAACTCTAAAAGAGCATGGCCGCCTCTGCCGGAGCATGTACCAGAGGGTTACCACTTTGATGGGCCAATGTCTATGATTGTCATAAGATATCAGGAACCGCTCAAATTACATGGCCAAGACACTCTTCTTCATTTCTTTTGTGCTATACCAGTGTTGCCATGACTGTTGCAGTATCTAGATTTTATTGCTTATTTTGAGTTGACACTGTCCCTAATTTAGTTTTGTGCAGTAATTTGGTTTTCAGTCGTGAGCCTTAGTCATGCATCTAATGTCACAAATAAGCATGTCTTATATACTGGTATTTACTATCTGTCCTACTTTTGGGTGATACTTAGTCCTGTATCCAACTAGTATCCTGGTCACTACACTATCAACATTGTTCTTAGTGGTGAAATATATATATGATTCGATACATTTATTTTTTTTTATTTGGACCTTTTTTAAGTTTTAACATTTTCGTATCTAATATTAGGTTGTATCAAAGCTAAAGGTGAGCTCATATCCTAATATAAGTCTTACTGAGGTATGGCTACTGATTGTGTAAAATTGGGATTAGGCTGCTGACATGAATTGATGGGCTTTGAGAAGGATTTGGGG